>JAQPPZ010017166.1:3700000-4107176 GCA_028583015.1 Wollemia nobilis | reverse complement strand
GGTAGATAAGGATATAGGTTACGTGGCTCTTACGTGGCTCTGTGGCGGCGATCTGAGTAGCAAGGACAAATTTGGTGGTGGGTAGGTGCCATAGGGCACTATGTCGATGCCTTTGCTTAGATTGCTCTTGGGGAGGTGTTCTGGCATCCCTACTGAGATTGTCTATCCTGACCGAATGCTGGAGAGTGGCTTCGATGGGTGCATAGGGAGTGGTGGCTGATTGGGCGACATGGGACCGAGCAGGAGTTCTTCCCATACAGCCAGGTGGCACGATAGTTTGAGGTACGCCAAGGGTTTCCTGGTGAGCCCGTGGTCTATCGATATCAGGGGACGAGAGGACTCTGGATCGACCGATCATCATGCCATTGGGGGAGTATTAGGATGCAGTGATCGATGTCCTGGATGTGGATGATGTCGAGACTACTATAGAGTATTATTAGTGGTGGACTCTATGGCGATGGCGAGGAGAGGGACCACTAGGAGGTGCGGAGGTAGTAGTGGTAGGGGATGATGATGCAGAGGCACTAGGTGAGGGTTGGGGAACTCCGCTAGAGTATGCAGACATGGTGGAGATGGATGACTTAGGCATGGACTTTGGGGCTCCGGACTAGCCGAAGATGCAGGATGTCCCGAAGTAGTGGGAGCCAGAGCAGGCTACTGTTCCCAAGGTGCCTATGCATCAGGTCATGGTGGAGTATATGGAGGTAGGGGTGTGCACTGAGAATGCATGATTGGTGGAGCTGCTGTAGAGGTGAGATGAGGAGTTGGGGGAAGCTTTGCAGGAGAGGGATATCCTGCGAACTCAGCTGGTGGAGCGGGATAGTGCATTTGCTACACATCACCAGGGGGATGGGGACACCAGCTGCATAAGAGAGGGATCTCCTACGGATGCAGCTAGCGTAGTGCGATGATGTAGTAGCTTACTACCATCGACGAGAGGCAAAGTGGTTGCGGCGGGAGACAGATTGGTCTCGACATCGAATGGATATGGAGGGAGAGATTATCCGCCTCGATGGGTGGTTACCTGAGCCCCCTAGAGGTGGATCTTCACGTCGAATGAGGGACAGTGGTACTGAGCAGTCAACATCATCTCATCGTAGGTGATTGGATGAGGGAGGTGATAGCAAGGGTGATGCGAGGGCTAGCAGCAGCCACCCTGAGGGGTCCCATAGGACCCACCACATGGGGGGTAGTTCCCGTCGCACCGATCCTGCATGATCATGGTGGCCGACGCCCTAGGCTTGGGGGTTTTTGAGCTTTTGGATTTGGTTGCGGGGTCACATGATCGGTTCTCTATAGCCTGTGGGCATTTTTGATGATATAAATATACAAACTTTATTTTTTTTATGCGCATGTGATGATTTGATTTTATGCACGATGATTGATGAATATGGATGTATACATGTTAAGTTATAGTGATGGATGTATATGTGTTGATGAGTGCAAATGTTTCTAATTTATATGATATGCAAATGGAATGGATGAATTGAATTTGTGATGTTTGGTAGTCACACCATAGACTGTTTAGAACTTTATGACTTTTTGTCTCGGGCGATCGCTATTGGAAATGACTTTTCATGTACACATGTGTTGTTTTTTTTTTTTTGGTATGGTGAGAATAAAATATAGCAAGTTGGTTTTGAATGTAGTTAAGGTTTCTTGAGACTCAGATGTTTTAACTAACTAGCCATGACTATACTTTATCTCACAAGACTTTTGAACAAGGTATGAATCGGACTTGTTTTGGACCAAGTTATTTCACATCCCTATGTGTGCAATTGGGTTCATTTATGTGGTGTTTGTCAGGATACTGCCAGTTCCAGATAGGCTATAAACCAAACCTGTACTGAGGATCACCTGATTAGCTCCACTAACTCATTTGTTGTGTTTAGTCAGATTAATATGCGGTGCTATCGTAGGATACCATAAGCTAGCTCATCCACATGCAAACATTGATCTGCACACAAGTTAATGTGACAAATATATCGTCATGCGGGAGGTTTACCACCAGTGACCGATAGGCTATCGACCAAACCGATACTGAGGTTTGCCTCATGACCCGTCTGGATGCTGAGAGTTCCAGGGATTCAAGTTTGACTCCCTTCTTTTCTTCAATTGTATTGGGATACTTGCTCTTTTGTAGTGATAAAAATCACTGTTTATTTTTGTATTATTATTATTTTTTTTTTTTTGAGCAAGGGATTTTGAATAGTGAGTGAGGAGAATCACTATTGTATGTGCTTTTCTTGATGTATGCACTTTGGTTGTGATGTCAAAATTTGGATTTTTGACGTTTGCAAATTGTTGATGTTTTGCAACTTTTGAGAACTTGGGATTCTTGGGGAATTGGGTAGGGAGGATGCTTGTCCTTTTGCCAACTCTCAGCATTCTTGGGGTCATTCGCATAGGGGGATGAGCAAGATAACCATTTCGCTTATGGTGACCTGGATTGCTTTGCAGGTTTCATATTTTGTTCACACAACTTGGGAATGTTTTATGTGTTTTAATTTGTGTTGGGATGCTACGTAACAAGGTGTAATCCAAGTAAAACTCTACCTTCATAAAATCTGTCTGACTTGGTACAGTACGTGGCTAGAAAGCTAATGATGACTGAATGATAGAAACCCTTGATACATTAGAAGACCACTGACTATAGTATGGCGAACATATGTGATTAGCATTTATTTTTGATGGACTATTTATAGAGCGGAGAAATGTGGAAAATGAGGGTTTTGCCAAGTAATCACAGTCTATGGTGCCTTGACCTTTATGACCACAAATATGTAATGTATGGGTGCGATGCGTAATGCAGCTATATGTTTTTGTGTTTTTGATGGATTGATTTGTGTGAATATGAAGATGATATGCAAAATAGAGCTCTTTATTTTTGTGACGATTTTTGAGCATGCATGGAAATGAGATGCAGATTTTGTTATTTTTGATGATTTTATTGTTTTTGAATTTTCTTGTTTTTGACCAAGCGATTACGGGAATCCTTGGAGCATTTTTGGGATTGACAAAGTGATTGGGGAAATCCTTGGAGCATTTTGGGGATTGACCAAGTGATTATAAAAATCCTTGGAGCATTTTGGGGATTGACCAAGCGATTACGGAAATCCTTGGAGCATTTTGGGTTGACCAAGCGATTATGGGAATCCTTGGAGCTTTTTGGGGATTGACCAAGTGATTACGAAAATCCTTGGAGCATTTTGGGGATTGACCAAGTGATTACAGAAATCCTTGGAGCATTTTGGGTTGACCAAGCGATTATGGGAATCCTTGGAGCTTTTTGGGGATTGACCAAGCGATTACGAAAATCCTTGGAGCATTTTGGGGATTGACCAAGCGATTACAAAAATCCTTGGAGCATTTTGGGGATTGACCAAGCGATTACAAAAATCCTTGGAGCATTTTGGGGATTGACCAAGCGATTACAGAAATCCTTGGAGCATTTTGGGTTATGGCTCTTCTAAACATGGAATGACCACAAATGACTGATGTTCAAGGGTTCTAGTTCCTTGATTCCGTCAAGAGAGGCTAGCCGGTATGTTCCAGGTCCTATTTTGCTATCAATTATATAGGGGCCTAACCAGTTTACCATAAATTTGTCCCTTAAATGGGATGGCAGACTAGAGTTCTATTGGTTTTCTTTCAAGACCAAGTCACCGACCTAAAAGTCCCTCAAGTGAACTTTCATGTTGTATGCTTTCTTAAGTCGCTCTTGATAGATACGTAAATGCTCGAGAGAATTAACGCATCGTTCGTCAAGCAACGTAAGCTGGTCTAACCAGGCCTGCCATGCAGTATCATCATCGATGAACTCTTGCATTGATATGCGTAGGGAAGGAATTTCCAACTCGAGAGGCATGATAGCCTCGGAGCCATACACGAGCAAAAATGGAGTTGCCCTAGTGGGTGTTCGAATGCTAGTGCGATAGGCCCACAGGGCAAGTGGGATCTGAATGTGCCAATCCTTATGATTATCTGTGATTGTCTTTTTAAGGATGGCAACTAGCATTTTGTTCGATGCCTCTACTTGCCCATTTTCCTGTGGATAATAAGGTGTCAAAAAATTGTGCTAAATTTTGTACTTTGTGGTCAAAGCACGCACATATTTGTTCTTAAATGACGTCCCATTATCCGAGATTATCTTGGATGGAATACCAAAATGACATATGATGTTATGCAAAATGAACTCCATAATGCGGGGTCCAATCATAGAGGTAAGCGAAACTACTTCCACCCACTTGGTGAAGTACTTTGTGGCCGTGATGATAAATGTGTGATGACCTGACGACATAGGGAAGATCTTTCTAATTATATCTAGGCCCCACTATGAAAAAGGCCAAGCCGATTGGATCAACTGCAAGGCTTGGGAAGGTATGTGTGTCAAATTAGCATGGTGTTGACATCTCATGCACTTCCTGACATATGCACAACAATCTCGCTCTAAAGATGGCCAATAATAGCCCATGCAAAGAATGCGCTTTGCGATGGCCATACCACTGAAGTGGCCACCGCATGTACCATCGTGCACTTGGGTGATCGCCCAAGTGGACTCTTGCTGGTCCAAGCATCGAAGGAGGATCCCTTCATAGCTACGATGGTACAAAATGTCTCCTAACAAGACATGCTTTGCCGCTTTCTACTTGAATGCACGTTTTGCGGCATGCGTCAATCCAAGTGGGAGGTTACCTAACTTGAGGTAGTCCCTTATGGGTGAATACCAATCCTGCTGATCAGAAGCCTCGATGGTATGAACATCCAATCCTTCTTGAAGTTCATCCCTAGTAAATGTTGAGCGGGAAAGAACTTACAAGAATAGCGTTGTATTGCTATTAAGGGGAGTAGGGGAGAACAAGGACCCCTAGTTGGCATGTTTCAAATGATCGTGGATTCGAGAGAACCTATCCATGGATGGCTCAATCTGGATCAAGTGGATTCCTAGCGTTAAATCAGAGCTTGCTCACTCCATCACTGATTGCGATAGTGTTTTGACTTGAATGGTGGTCATATCACTAGAAATGTCTTGCGGGATTAGCGACCCCAAAGAGGCCATAGTATCCACGAAAATGATTCGATGACCGAGGGAGTGCCTCGATGTCGTACCATTCAAGATTTGCCAGGAATTTGTCCACAAGGGCTTTGTAGGCCTATAGAACTAGGCATTTGCATTGGAATACCCCTTTGACTTGGTTGACGATTAACAATGAATCACCGAAGATATTCAATCATTTAATGTTCATGGTGATTGTTGTCTAAAGACCTATGAGCAAGGCTTCATACTCTGCATTGTTTTTGGTGCATGGGAAATTTAATTTAAATGACAGGGGCATTGGAGTGCCCTACGGTGTGAAGAATACTATTCCCGTGCCACCACCTTGCTCACATTTAGAACCATCAAAAAATAGGGTTATGTCGACATGTGACTCAGGCTCGTCAGAATTTGGTGATTCTGAGACATGGAAGACCCCATCATCGGGTAGTTCTATAGTCAGAGGTTGGTCGTCTTTGAGAGGAGCCTCTGCTAGTTGATCGGCTATGACCTGACCTTTTATGGATTTCTGTCCAATAAACTCTATGTCAAATTCTATCAACAACATGATCCATTTTGTCGTGCGACTACTATGATAAGTATGACTCATCATGTATCACAATGGATTCTCCTTAGACACAACATATGTCTTGTTGCTCAACATGTAATGGCACAACTTTTTGGTAGCAAACACCACTGCCAAGTAGAGTTTCTCAACGTATGCATAGTTAAGTTCATAACTGACTAGGGTGCGGCTAAGATAGTAAGTAGCCTATTCCCTATGAAGTTCGTTCTTCTAGGCTAACATGGCTCCCAGTGCCACCTCAGTAGCTGAGATGTATAAGTAGAATGACACTCCTGGTCTAGGTGGTGCCAATACTAGCGACGAAGCCAAGTATTGTTTAATGTCATCGAAGGCTGACTAGCACTCGTCATCCCAGTGAAATGCTACCCCCTTGTGCAACAACTTGTTCATTGGTCGGCACTTGTCAGATAGCTGCACTATGAAGCGCTTGATCGATGTGACCTTTCCTTGTAGGCTTCTGAGCTACTTGATGGTAGTTGGGGGATGCATTTCAAGGATTGCCTTGACTTTGTTTGGGTCCACCTTGATGCCCCATTTTGAGACTATGAAACCCAAGAGCTTTCCAGATGTGATGCCAAAAATGTACTTTTTGGGATTCAGTCTGACTCTATGCTCCATGAGGAGATCGAGGATCTTGCTTAAGTCATCGAGATGATCCAGGCACAAAAGATATTTGGCCAACAAATCATCCATGTAATCTTCCAAAGTCTTATGCATGTAATCATGGAAGATGTATGTCATGGCACGTTGGTAGGTGGCACCAGTGTTTTTAAGGCCAAAGGGCATGACCTTATAACAAAATGTCCCCCAAGGCGTTGTGAACACCATTTTTAGGTGGTCCTCAAGACTGATACAAATTTGATTGTATCCCGAGAAACCATCCATGAGGGAAAGCATTTCGTTACCCATTGTAGCATCTACCAATGCGTCGATGCTCGACAAGGGAAAATCATCTTTAGGACTCGCTTTGTTTAGATCTCAAAAATTAGTGCATATGCGAATCCTCCCGTCAAGCTTCTTGATGGGCACCATGTTGGACAACCATGGTGGATAATCCACGTAGATGACAAACTGTGCATCCAAAAACTTTTGCAATTCGTCTTTGACCATTAAGGCCATTGTTGGGTGCATCTTGCATAGTTTTTGCTTAATTGGATTGACTATCGGATCAAGCGTTAGATTATGCATGACTAGCTATGGATCTAGCCCCGGCATATCTTTGTATGACCATGCAAAAACCTCCTTCTTCTCTTTGAGAAGGGCAATGTAGTCGACCTGCTCTTCAGGGGATAAAATTACCCCCAGCTTGATGATCTATGGATTCATTGGGTCTGAGCTAATTTCTACATTAGTCGTCTCCTCAATCGACATGTGGGATCTGTCTTCCAACTGATGTGGATGTTGGGAATCAAGTGGATATCATTTGTCGAGTTTAGATCATCGTTAGGAACCTTGGGTCCCTCTTCAACATGGTAGATATCCTGAGTTGGCCCAGGGGTAAAATGGAGCATTTCACCGAAAGGCCAGTACTCGGATGGGGATGGAGGGGAATCGACATGATCCCAGTCTATGGCATCTATGTCTAGAGACAATGACTATGTTGGATCAACCGGATTGTGGATGGGGGTGGTTAAGTCAATGGAGATCATGTTGATGAAATGATTTTGGTCTCCATTACCATGGGTGTGGTTACTCGGACATTCTAGATGCTCTCTGTGCTTGGGATCCAGTTTTAGAGGGACTGGCACGAATGGGTCGACCCTATGTGCGGATAGGAAAATAGGGTCTGCCCTCGAAACTGATGCCACTATAGGGTCTCTGGGTGGAAGGTATGCTTCATCTACCTAGAGTAGCGGATCCAACACTTGGTCCCACCGCACTGGGTCTACGTACCACTCATGCCCAGGCCTTATGTTTAATTGTTCAAATATGTCGTTAATCTCCAAGGGGTGCCAATGCTGCATCTGTCGCATGTGATTAAGATATGTCATTTCTGTTTCATATTCGTAATCACTATCAAAAATCCAAAAGCCCTCATTGGCTCCGACAACTGTTTGAGGTATGACAGGCTCGTCCTACTCGAGCAAATTAATGTGGTCCCACCTAGGTTGTTCCACTCTCTATGGGGGAACTTGATTTCCTTGGAGCAGCACTTGCTCGATGGGAGCATCCAGGGGGAACATTGTCAAGAGGCTTTCTTGATAATCATCCATGGGGATCACCTTTGAGTGATCGCTATCTAATTCGAAGGGGTCATACGATGCTAGTTCATACTCCGGCTCGTCCTCCGAGGACCCTTGTTGACATTGTCTAGATCCTCCTTGAAAATGAGCTCTCGAGCTTTCTCCTCTCTCGAGCGAAGGGAAGGGATTGCTAGAGCCAACAAGGTTGATTGTCGTTAATGGGAGATAATCCCTCAATGTATATGTGGTGTTAGGGTTGGCATATGGATATGATGCCAATCCCCCCTTGTTGCCTATCCCTAGGCCTTGCATGTTCTCCACCAAGATGTCCAAGGGCAGGGGGTGGTTGAACCCTACTCCTGACTTGTCATATGGCATTTGGTATCTTGGTTGGCAAAGAACACGTATCCCTTGCTCATATTGGCCTAACCCATATCCGTGCCAATTGTATTGGCCAAGGTATCTCAGAGCAAAGTCTGGGTTAGATAAATAGTTTACATTTTTAGCAAAAGGCTCTTCGTCTTCGTCCTCTTGCGTGCATGGTGCAACACCATGATCAAGGCCCCCATACACAATTTTTTTCTGGTTCGTAGGGTAGCCTAGGGGAACAATAGTGTCAATGGGGAGTCGAGGTCTCCCCATGTCCTGCATGGATTCTAGTGCAGGTGTTGCTACAATATTCCACACCAGATACTTCCCCAGGCCCCTATTGGCCATTTCAATGGTGATCATTGGCGGTTGAGGGGGAGGGAATGGAAGTTCTCCTTGAGTCCACTCCATGTCGGGTGGACTAGGAGCCTTGACTTACATTTGGCTAGGCATCTCCTCGGTAGAGATAGTTGACACTGATGGCAGTGTCTCTTCCAAAGGTTTTGCCTCTTCCAAGGGTTTCTTCCCTTTGTCCTTTTGTTTGGCCCCCAAATATGGTGTCACTGGTGGAGGTCCAGACGATGAAGATGAACCCGACTGGGATTTTGAGGAACTTGCTAACAGGGATGCCTACGGAATCGGACCCTGTTTAGATGGATTTAACTAGAAATCCAAATGTGTTGATGGTAGGGTTGATTGCAGCATCAACTACACCGCATTACAATACTTGAAGGGTTCCAAGTCCATCGAGACTACATGCACCTCCCCTTCAAATGTATACTTTAATCATTGGTGAGCTATCGAAGGGACACACTTCATGTCCCTGATCCATGGCCGGCCTAGCAAGATGTTGTAGGCCATCTCACCCTCCAATATGTGGCACAATGTGGGTATGGTATTTTATCCCACTTGGATTGGTAGGACTATTGTGCCGACTATCAAGTAGATTGCATCATTGAATGCTCGCAGAGTGTAGGTGGAAGTTGTGATATGAGATGCGGGCAACTTCAAATGTTTGAGAGCCATAGTTGTGATGATATTGTTGGACGAGCCAGTGTCTATCAACACCCTCTTGTATGGGATCCCATTGACCCACGTGATAATGTGCAGGGGTGGATCTGCCATGTCATCAGTCACTGATCTCAATTCATCTTCTCAAAATGTGATGACCGACTCAGTGCATTGTTTTACATGCCCCACAAAGTTGTTGAAAGAATTTGTCTCATGGGGCTACAACTCGATGGCTTTCAAAATCTCCATTAGAGCTTCTCGATGGGGCATAGATTGTTGTATAAGCTCGTATATGGAGAGCCTAGCCGAGGTGGTCCTCAAACTTTGAGTTAGTTTGGTCCGAAGTGTGGCCACCGGCTTAGGCGAAGGAGGTTGTGCAAGGTGCTGTTGTGGTTGTGAAGTTGTTGGCACCTCTCCTGCCGCTATCGCAGGAGCATTCGTGCTTGGATACCTCCTGTTTCGAGTCACTATACTGATCATCCCTACATATCCCTGCATGGGGCAGTTCTGTGTGACCTCATTAACTTGTAGGATCTTTGCCTATAGAGCATGAGCAGGCAAGGGGTCTTTGAAGACCTCCATTTGTTGATTGCTTGGTGCGATAGGATTATCCATCGCTAGTGTCTTGTTATCAATCAGGTCTTGCACCAAGCCCTTAAATTTCCAACAGGCATTTAGGTCATGTCCCTGCCACCTATGGAACCTATAGTACAAGTCCTCTCTATACCCCTTAGGCTTGGGCGCATTGGGATCTATAGTCTGAACCTCTGGCAAGCTGATCAGGTTTTTCGCTAACAAGCGGTCAAACAAGGAGTCCCTGGACTCCGTGTAGGGTGTGTATTGTCGCCTAGGGTGTCACTACTGACTCTATTCTTACCTCTGATTTTCTCTATCATAGTTGTTAGGAGGCACTGCCTGATAGTTAGCCTTTTGAGGCTATGTTGCTTGTGCAGGCTTAGGGACATTGATAGCAACTTGGTTAACCACAACGGGTTTTTATTGCATGGTCCCAGCTTTAGTGTTTTTAGTCCACTCCTTTTTCTTAGGTTTGGCTATCTCGCCATCCTGTATTTTGATCTCTTCAATGATCTTGGCTTGCACCAGAGCTTCTTCTAAGATGGCATATTGCTGTAGCTGCAATAGCATAGAGATCGATCTCAAACAACTCTTGGAGAACATCTGAGTGAGGTCGGACATAAGAGGGAGGTAGGGCAGCTTCAAAAGCAATGTCCTCCATCGATTCCTGTAGGCTACCATGGTCTCCTCCTCATACTACCTGAGGCTGGCTAAGTCACTCAGTGATGCCTTCTTCTTGGTATTGAAGGCGAAGCATTCGAGGAACACATCCACTAACTGATCTAAGTTGTTAATGTTATGCTTTGGTAACTGAGTAAACCAATCCGAGGCAAGGCCTACGAATGTGGTTATAAACATTCTTAATAACAAAGCATCATTGTCCTGAATACCAAAGCATTGGCTCAAGAATCTCATCACATGCTCTTGAGCATCCTCCTCACCTCTAAAGGTTGCCAACTGAGGTAGCTTAAAGTGTTCATGGTAAGGGGGTGCTGGCACGGACGGATGCACAGGATGACTGCGGAGTTGGCATAAAGTGGGATTTTGGGGCCCAAAAGTTTTGGTCTCCACAGACTCCAAATGCTCTAGCAGCACTTTATATGCATCTGAGGATTTAATTTCTTCCTCTTTAGTTTTCTCTCATTGTGGGTTGTGGGAGACTTGAGGCCTTTGAAGGGGTGGCCGGATGGCAACTCCTCCGCCTAGGTAGGGTGTTTCGGCCCGATCTTCTTCTTGCTCATATTCCTCGTAAGCTTCTTGAGGAGTCTCTGGATGAGACCTATGACCCTGGGTGGGTCCCCGTGGAGGGTACCCATCGTTGTTCCGAGGATTGGCCTCCCGCTCAGGTCTAGGAGGTCTCGGAGGCAACACTTGGTAAGGTCATAGAGACCTATCTCACACCAAGGTATTATGCCTCTCGTATGGTTCTGCTCTTTGGGTGCGAGGGGTTGGGACCCTCTCAGGCACTGGGTTATGGAGTAGCTCATCTGTTTGGCATCGAATGCGCTCTTTGCTAAGGCAATATAGATGCTCTAGCTACTACTGGTCTTGCTCAAGCCGCGTGATCTGTGCTTGGTGGGTGGCATGTCTAGCGATTTCTAGGTCAATTTGTTCCACCATCCTGAGCCTAGGAGGCTTGGATGCCTCTCCTATGCACTTACCCTGGTCCCGATGATCCGAGATCTCAATAGGCTACTTCCCTCTATCAAGGTTGGTAGCATTTACCCAAGGCTCTGGCCTCAATGGGTGATCATGGTACATAGCAGGTGCGGAGGTGCATGGCTCCCACGTTGTACGTTGCTCTTGAGGAATGTAATGGTCTTCCTCATGCTCCCTTTCATATGTGTGAAAGGGGCGGGTAGAGTCGGCTCGCCCTGCTTGAAGGGCCTTGCACTCTGGATTTTGTCTATTGGTTCTAACAGTGATGGGGGGCAAAGGAGGGATGCCATCATCATGTGGCCTCTCCTCATGGAAACTATGCCGCTCTAGCACTTCATCGCATGGTGGCCACTCATATCGAGCTTCTAAGGGAGCCTTTTTATCTATGTTGAGTGCCATGTGTAAGGACTCTTCCCAAAAGGGGCTATGATGAACGGGCGTGTCCCTCAAAGGGGTGTCCCTATAGTTCCATCTTGACATGGAATGATGCAGACTCTCTTGTGGGTCAGGCCACCAAGGTGGTATGACTAAGTCCTTAGGGCTATAGCGGAGGCGACTTGTGCCCCCTTGTACACTTTTCGTAGCTTCCACCCTTGATTGGGCTTGGCTACATGTGTACACCATGGTGGTGCTTTCCTACAAGCTATGTAGATTTTTATCTCTTTTTATGATTTTTTTTGCTACACTAAATAGAAAAGAGCACACACACACACAAAGCAGTGATTATCTCGTTTAAATATTGAGAGTGTGTCCTAGACCTGGTTTAGTGTGTTTTTGGTTTTTGTTTTTGTTTTTGTTTTTGTTTTTTTTGTTTTTGAAGGTTTTTGTAAAGAATGTTTAAATGCAAATGATGGCTCTTATGGCTCCCAAAAATGGTCGCCCCTTCGATATACCATTGCCAAGCCGATATACCAACCTCTCTATATACCCGCCCTTACGTGAGGGAAACTATAGGTATGTGAGAGCAGATGGTATGTGGAACGTAGGTGGTATGAAAGGGGAATCACCCTGTTTATGACACCTACCATAGAAGACTTATCCTCATGTGCTGGGAATCACCCCAGCTACACTCGGTCAGCTTTCATCAGGATTTACGTCTAGCAACAATTGCGATCGGGGTAATGGATGCAAAATTCAAGCCAAGGTGATGATGAAATCCACCATTGGTCTTGATCAAGGGCTAGGGTTTTACGACCAGCTCCTTGGTGTTTAATTTGCCACGTGGTGTGTGGGGTCCTTTTTATTTTACAAAATGGAAACAAGCAAGCAGTAAAGGAAAACTACTTTCCCTAAGCAAGCAAGTACCCTAAAAACAAAAAAACTGAAGACAAAAATTGACAAGAAAAGTTCAGAATCCTTACCTCTTCTCTGCTCAAATCTATCGGTTCTAAGTTTCTACCCGAAGACTACACAGACAAAAATTTGTCTCGAGGGGGAATGAATTACAAGACTGTATTCATCATAGGGTGGGGTGAATTCCCATTTGTCCCTGGGTAAGATGAATTACAGCTCTGTATCCGCCTCCTGATGGAACGAACAGCAGTCATCGTATGAAACTCGGCACCTACAAGCAAAAAACAACCAATTTTGGATCAGATATCTGATATTAAAAATAGAGGACAAGGTCCCACCATGATTTCCACTGAAAGCACAAGGATACGAAAACAAAAAAGGAAAAACTCCAAGCACGATGCAAAAATGAAACTAAACTTAACGCTACGAATTAAAAATGCATAAAATGGAGAAAGCATAAACAAATTGAAACCCAAATGAAACAAACAACCCTTTTATTTTATTGATGTATTTCACAATTTGGTTACAATTTGCCTCCTCCCTTTTCAGGGGCGAGGAGCGTTAAACTCGTCTCTTGGTCACATCCATGGATAACCATCCTTCTTCCGCGTGCCCACATGTAAGATGGGCGGACCAAAACATCACCACCGCTTGTGTCTATGAATTTTGATTCCTTGCTACTCCTCCGATGTTCTGATCCTGCATTCAAAGGAACAAGAAATAGTTAGTAGCACCTGCGGATGAGACAAAACATGCAATCCCCAAGCCTACGATAAGTGAATGAGAAAAATGAATTAAACTATAACTAAAATGAATCCAAATGCTCTAAAAATTTTATAGGGGCATAGAAACATCACCAGGAAGGCATTGCAAAAATAACAGTTAGGAAATTCCTCACCGATTTGAATTCGCTTCGGGGCGGGACGAATTTACCTGCAACAAAATGCTGAAAAGGTACTGTCCCAAATGTCCTACCTAGAGAGCTCCAAAGGACCTATAAAATTTGGGGTTAGCTAATTGGGGGTATTTTGGGAAGACCCAAATGGTCAGATTTTCCCAATTTGGCCTCCATTAATGGGAATTTGATAATGCTACCTACAAGTTAGTAAAGACAAAAAAATGATAAAACATGATAAGATTTGCCCAAAACATTACGAAATTGAAATTGCAAACTATCTAAGCAGCATAAGATGAAATACAAGATAAAAATAATAGAAATAACAATCTACCATAGCTTCCTAATCGTTCCTAAAAGGGACGATTAGACTCGCGATAGTGCGGGGGCGCCCGGGCAGGCCACCCACCGTTGGGACCTAATTTCGGTGCCAATCCACTTGGGATGGGTCCAAAATCTCTTGTAAGGTGTTGTTGGCAAATTGGGGTGGTATTATATGGCCAAATGTCAGGTTTTGGGCTCAATATTCGACCTTCCAATGATCACCCAATGACCTCTTCTCTAAAAGAGATCATGGATGTGAAAGGCACAAATCGCACAAGGATGTATGGGGAAATAAAATGGCAGCACTTCATTGCTCCAAATTGCTCTTACTCTATATATTTTGGGGTGAGAAAACCCACCAATTTATAGACTTGGAGGTCTCTTGGGATGAGCATGCAGAGGCACCACTTGGCAGCCATGCCCTTCCAGGGGAGGGAAGATTCCTCCCTGAATAGGGACTCCATGACTGCCCTTGTAATAGCCTCTAATGCTCGAAAACGCTCACCTATACTCCCATGCAATGAAGGAAGCGTTAAGTGGCAGATCCGAGCTTCCATTTGCCAAGATTTGACTTTTTTCCCATCAAACCTGCAATTCACCCCACCCTAGAGTGAATTGTGAATTCATCCCTGGGTGGAGCGAATCCCAATTGGAATTTGTCCCTAGGTGGAACGGATATTGAGCAAAGTTCTTGAAGGTGCCAAGATGATTTTTGACCTTTCAAAACTACTATGAGAGTGGTTAGGACCACTGTTTAACCTTTGGGGGCTGCCCTGGGGGCTATGTGTGCCAATGTGATTAGTGTTTGCAGTCACATAATCAGATTGGTGCTATTTTGGTGTCTACACCATGTGTAAGGACTCCTCATAAAATGGGCTATGATGAACGGGCGTGTCCCTCAAAGGGGTGCCCCTATAGTTCCATTCTAACATGGAATTATGCAAACTCTCTTGTGGGTCAGGCCACCAAGGTGGTATGACCAAGTCCTTGGGGCTATAGCGGAGGCGACTTGTGCCCCCTTGTACACTTTCTGTAGCTTTCGCCCTTGATTGGGTTTGGCTACGGGTGTACACCATGGTGGTGTTTTTCTACAATCTATGTAGATTTTTATCTCTTTTTATGATTTTTATGCTACACTAAATAGAAAAGAGCACACACACACACACACACAAAGCAATGATTATCTTGTTTAAAGATTAAAAGTGTGTCCTAGACCTGGTTTAGTGTGTTTTGGTTTTTTTTTTTTTTTTTTGCTTTTGAAGGTTTTTGTAAAGAACATTTAAATGCAATATGATGGCTCTTATGACTCCCAAAAATGGTCGCCCCTTCGATATATAAATTCTCGGCCGATATACCAACCTCTCTATATACCCGCCCTTACGTGAGGAAAACTATAGGTACGTGAGAGTAGATGGTACGTGGAACATAAGTGGTACGAAAGGGGAATCACCCTATTTATGACACCTACCATAGAAGACTTATCCTCATGTGTTGGGAATCACCCTAGCTACACTCGGTTAGCTTTCATCAAGATTTACATCTAGCAATAGTAGCGATCGGGGTAATGGATGCAAAAATTCAAGCCAAGGTGGTGATGAAATCCACCGTTGGTCTTGATCAAGGGCTAGGGTTTTACGACCAGCTCCTTGGTGTTTAATTTGCCACGTGATGTGTGGGGTTATTTTTATTTTGTAAAAAGGAAACAAGCAAGCAGTAAAATAAAACTTTCCCTAAGCAAGCAAGTAACCTAAAAATAGAAAAATTGAAGATAGAAAATGATAGGAAAAGTTCAGAATCCCTACCTCTTCTCTGCCCAAATCTATTGGCTCTGAGTTTCTCCCCTGAAACTGCGTAGAGAGTGATTCATCCCTGGATGGGATGAATAATAGAGCTGAATTCATCATAGAGTGGGGTGCATTCCAATTCATCCCTGGATGAGATGAATTCCAGCTCTGTATTCGCCATAGACTGGAACGAACAATAGTCCCATGTTCGAAAAAAAATGATACCTACAAGCAAAAGCAAGTTTTGATCAGATTTCTGATCTAAAAAAGATAGAGGACAGTGTCCCACCATGATCACCACTGAAAGCATGAGGATACGAAAACAAAAAAGGAAAAAGCTCCAAGTACGATGCAAAAATGGAACTAAACTTAACGCTAAATCCTACGAATTGAAAATGCATGAAATGGGGGAAGCATGAACGAATTGAAATGCAAACGAAAATCCAATGCGGAAAATAGCCCTTTATTTTATTGATACATTTCAGAATTTGGTTACAATTTGCCTCCTCCCTTTTTAGGGGCGAGGAGCGTTAAATTTGTTTCTTTGTTACATCCATGGATGCCATTCCTTCTTTCGTGTGCCCACATGTAAGATGGGCGGACCAAAATGTTGCCACCGCTTGTGTGTACAAATGTTGACTCCCTGCTGCTCCTCTCATGTCCCGATCCTACATTCAAAGAAACTAGAAACAGTCAGTAGCACCTGTGGATGAAATGAAACATGCAATCCCCAAGCCTACGATTAGTGCATGCAAAGAATAAATAAAACGATAACTAGCATATATCCAAATGATCTAAAAATTTTACAGGGGCATCAAAACCTCACAAATAAAACACTACAAATGGAACAGTCAGGAAATCCCTCATAGATTTGAATTCATTTCAGGGCGGGATGAATAGAACTACAACAAAATGCTAGATAGCACCGCTCAAAATGTCACATCTAGACAACTCCAAATATCCTACAAATGTGGGGGTTAGCTAATTGGGGGTATTTTGGGATGACCCAGATGGTCATATTTCCCCAATTTGGCCTCTAACACCTGGATTTCGATGATGCCCTCTGCAAGTTAGTGAAGGCGGAAAAATGATAAAACATGACAAAAATTGATCAAAACGATATGAAATCAAAATTGCAAACTATCTAAGCAGCATAAAGATCAAATACAAAAATGAAAATGATAGAAAGAAAAATTGGCCACAGATTCCTAATCGTTCCTAAAAGGGACGATTAGACCTTAAGCAGTGCGGGGGCGCCCGGGCAAGTTGCCCACCATTTGGGGCCTGATTTCAGCACCAATCCACTTGGGATGAGTCCAAAATCACTTGTAAAGTGTTTTCAGAAAATTGGATGGTATACTATGGTCAAATGTCGGGTTTTGGGCTCAAGATTCGTCCTTCCAATAGTCACCCAATGACCTCCTCTCTAAAAGAGATCACGGATGTGAAAGGCACAAATCAACTAGGGGCGTATGGGGAAGTAAAATGGAAGCACTTCATTGCTCAAAATTCTCCTTCTCTATATCTTTTAGGGTGAGGAAACTCACCAATTTATAGACCTAGAGGTCTCTTGAATTGGGCATGTAGAGGCACCACTTGGCAATCATGCCCTCTCAGGGGGAGGGAGATTCCTCCCTGATTAGGGACTTCATGAGTGCCCTTGCAACTGCCTCTAATGCTCGAAAATGCTCACCCACACTCCCATGCGATGAAGGAAGTGTTAAGTGGCGGATCTGAGCTACCATTTGTCAAGATTTGACTTTTTGCCCGTCAAACCTTCAATTCGCCCCACCCTGGAGTGAATACTGATATTCTTCCCTGGGTGGGGCGAATCCTAGTTTGAAATTGTCCCTGGGTGAAATGAGTATTGAGCAAAGTTCCTGAAGGTGCCAAATTGACTCCTAACCTTCCAAAACTATTGTGAGAGTGGTTAGGACCACTGTTTGACCTCTAGGGGCTGCCCTTGGGGCTGTGTGTGTCAATGCGATCAGTTTTTGCAGTCACATAATCGGATTGGTGTTGTTTTGGTATCTACAAGTACTTCACTTCATTCCACACAACTTTCAAAATTACTCCTTTTGAGGTAGTCTATAGGTATCCACCTCCATCACCCTCTTTCTATGTTCCTAGAAATTCTAAAGTTTATGCGATGGATGTAACTCTTCAAGAGTGTGCCCAACTCTTACAATAATTAAAGAAGAATTTGGTGTTGGATAAAAATTAGATGTGATAGTAGATTAACCAATACCATTCTGAGCATAACTTCAAGTTAGGAGATATGGTATTTCTTTGAATCCAACCCTACAAATAATATTTTATGCAACATCGAGCTCATAAAAAATAGTATGGATTATATACTATATTATAGTATATTGTACAAGTTCCTTAAAATCTTGTGTTACCACCTTCTTCCAAGATCCATGTAGTCTTCCATACCTCTTGTCTTAAGAAGGTACTCAAAAATTGCATTTGTGTTCAGTCAACACTCCTTGAGTTAGATGATGAAGGCGTTATCCTCATGGAGCCTAAAATAATTTTGGACTGAAGAACATACACTCTCTATAATCATACCATCACTTTAGTGATAGGATTTATAGCCAAAATATGCTACGTGAGAGCCTCTCTAGCAATTACAACAATTGTTTTTTTCATCTCTAACTTTAAGGATAGTATTTTCAAGAGGAAGGGCATGTTAGGACCCCATTATAACCTTATTATATAATTATCCCCTTCCTAATATGGGGATACCATGTAAATAATATTATGTAATATGTATGTGGTATTTGATGTGCCTAGACAAGTGGGGCTATTTGATCTAACTTCTTATTTTGTAGAATATTCTAGCCGAGTTGGTCACTTGCCTATGAGGCCAACCCTTGAGCATTATAGTTAAGGATACAAAGAGTCTTTAAAAATACAAGGGGGCATAGATGAAGGCATCTCATATTTTATTGTATCAAAGCTCTACTTCTAAGGAGATTGCACTGTGGACGAGGCCTATGATTCTATAACATGTTTTTGTTTTAATCTTTTGCATTTTTATTTCATCTTGTAATATTGTTAATTTTGAGCTCATTTTTTATTACTACTACACTCATTTGGATGTGCACTCATTTTACTACAACTTTTATAACTATGAGGGATAACAAGAAATATCATTTACATTATTAGTAGATAGATTTTTATGAATTGGTTAATCATAAGGTAGTGTAGTAAAATATGCTAAAAGAACTAATACCATCATGATTCAAAAAAACTCTTTTCAATTTTTATATTTATTATTATTTCTTATATTTTATGCCCTTTAGTATGTTATTATTTTATCTTTAGTAATGAACTATTGTAAGATCTATAAAACAAAAATAATTAACTAATGGCATGTTAAAATTTTCATCTTATTGTTTATATATATAGTTTGTTTGGTAGAGTTTTAAAGAATAGATTATTGATTTTGAGCATATTTTATTTTTTTACTATTGAAAACATACAATAATAGCCAAAGATTATAGCTAGGGTTACATCAAATACTACCCTACTCCTTAATCAAACTTGGATCTCCACTAGGAAATCCCAATGCTTTTACCATTATGTGTACAAGGACAATGTATTTTATTTTTCCATTCACCATTGATTCTAATTAATACTTTTTTTTGCACTATAAGTATATAGTATTATTAAGAAAAAAACTATATGACATTTTAATATACATAAATGTTTTAATTATTTAATAAAATATTGATAAATACAATTATATTTGTGAATAAAATGTTTCTCTATATCAATTATAATAGTATATAAGAATCTCTAAAAGTGAAAAAGGTTTATTGTATCAATTTTAAGGGTTAGTGACCATATAAATAAGTGTGCAAAAGGTGAGAAGTGTAAATAAATATAAAAGTAACTTTCTTCCCAAATCAGTTCTAATAGTTTGTAAGAATCCCCATCCCCAAAGTGAAAAACTTCACTATATTAATTTTAAGAGTTAATGACTATATATAAAAATTGTGTAAAATATAAAGCATAGGGTTTTGAAAGGTTACAAAATGTGTATAAGATTTAATTGGTTGAATTAATACCATTTGATTAAAATCTAGGACAAAACATAGGTTTTTGAAGTGGGTCTTTGTCCCATTGTATAAGGTTTGAATTTAATGTTTTTGAATAAAAATCTAAAAGTATACTATAACAGTATCCTTCATTGAAAAAATCAAACATATTACTTGTCATATATTTTTAATTACATTTTGCTTATCTTCTAAAGAAAGTTCAAAGTTTTGAAAAATAGATTTTGAATGTTTTAGAAAGGTAAAGAATACAACCTTTAGATCTTTAGTTTAAGCAATATTATTTCACAAGCTTTAGATTTTATAATAGGTAAATTAAATTAAATAAGTTTATATATAAATAAAAATAAAATAATTTATTAAATGAAATATTATTATTAAATATTATACTATTATATAAATAATTAAATTAATATTTTTTATACACTATTATTTGTACACACCAAATAATTTTCTATTTTTATTTTTTAATATAAAATATAGAAAAGAAATCATTTTAATTTATTTTATTTAAAATAATAATTTAATATTATAAAGACAAACTTATATTTTTAAAGACTAAAAACCGTAAAACTTTTTGAAACCTAAAGTGTTGACAATTACAATGACAAACTTATATTTTTTTAGACTAAAAACCGTAAAACTTTTTGAAACCTAAAGTTTTGAGAAAAATTAATCGTGTACCTTTGGCTTAGTTGAGTTGAAGAGGAAGGCAATTTTCCAAGGAAGGTTATAGGTTCGAATCTTCACCCTATCAAAAAGTTAAACTAAATACCCAAAATTTAATTAATAATATTGATATGAAAAGAGATGAAAAAAACAATAAAATACGAATCTAAATATAAAACTTATAAAACTTAATTATTGAATATAGAGAAAATCTGTCATACATGGTTGGAAATTAATTTGTGTTGAAAGCTCGCTACCGTTCCTCATCAAGAAATTTGTCATGACCAGTGAATGTTGCCTAAGAGGGCAAAGTCTGTGGTCATGTGATAGAAAATAAATTAAGAATTGATCACCCCAATTTCTTTGATTCTCTTCGATTGATTATTCAATTTAATAACATGTACATGGCATTTCCTTAATGAGGTTGGACGCAATGTTTTCAGCGATGTGTTTTAAATCTGTTACATAAAATGTTTCTCGCGACCTGAAGATTGATATTCGCATTCCTCTCCACATCCACTTCCCTCTGTTTGAAAGCCTCGTCTTCCAGATCCCCCAAGTAATTCTTTTATGTATGGTCTCTTTTTTGGATAAAAGGCCCTAAAAATATATTTTATGATACTCACGGCTCCTGCTATTTCTTTCTGCTCTGCAACTGGACATGGGCTATTTTTTATTCAGTCTTGATGGCTGTCTTTAGAATTCTTGACATTGTAATGATTCACTTCATATCTACAATATAATATAATTAATATTGGAAAAAATAAATTAGAAAAACATGTTAGATGAAATATCTACTCCTACATAGATCGATAAATTTATTTTAATTTATATATATTAAACAAAAGCAATCAATGTTGGGTACATGAACATATGTTTAGTTTAGGAATTATGTTCAGATTCAAATATGAATCCATTCGGAAAAATGATCAGTGATATCCTGCAATAACCTAACAATGCAAAATTATCGCCGATTCCCTTCATATCAGCAAATCAATGCATCTGAGGCATTTTATATGCCTCTAGTCCTGCGTCTTCGCAATAGTGGCGGTGAACCCAATCTCCTTAAGCTTTTCAACTGAACACAACATTGTCAAACAAAAATTGTCAGAACTCCTTTCATACCAAAATATCTGCAGGTTTATAGAATTTCATCAACAACTACCCCATAACAAATACAAGTATTAGTGAAGGCGCAATTTTCACAATATAATATGCACATCATCCGATAGCACAGACAATCCACAATCCACTGTAGAAAAACTATTAATGGGAAAAAGAAAAAAAAGAATGCATGATATATACTTAATTCAGATTCATGAGGCGAGTTTAGGCCGTGATCTACTGTGACACTTGTCCTTCCATTAACCTGAACCTCTTGAACTCCTCTTACGTTCCTCAGTGAAGTCTTGATCTTGTCTTTATCTCCTTCGGAATGAATTCCCTCAACATTTAATGTTGTTTTCTTCTGCGACATAATGGTTATGATGATGTAGTCTTCTTCTTCTTCTCGAGTCTTCTGAGAACAGTTCAAATAATGCAACCCTACAGGATCAATTGCAGAATCAATTTCGGATTCAGATGATAGTTCAATTGTCTTATGTCAAATAGAATAGGGCAGCATGATTTATAGGAATCACGAGCGTGTAATGCACGTTAAAGGAAGGAGCGGTGAAGTTGTGTGGATGGTGGATCTCAGTTTCGTTCCGTTTGACAAATTATGTATTGTCTATGGAAGCTCTTCGACGCGTTGAGCGGACGGTTTGTTCATTTCATAGGCATTTGCATCCGCAGCTACAAATTGTAATTCTAAATGTATATATAAATGTGGTTTTTTAAAGCTTGTCCATAGTCCTTAAAAATGTTTTAATTCCATTAATTTATTAGCACTGCTACCATGTTTGGCCATCTTCTTTTATCCATGCCTTCTCTATCATTATAGTATTAGATCATGTCGTGTTAGATTTGGAAAAATTCACAACTATGTAGAAATTGAAATAAATCTGACCATAGCCACCTCTTAAGAAACGTGGAATTTTCGCAGAAGACGCCTCCTTAATGCACAATAGGAAACCCAAAAACGAATTTCTTGAGATGCTTTGCATATGCACTCGGCAATCACATTTTACCTTCCTGGAAGATATTATGCATGAATTTCTTGGTCTTGCTTAATATGAAAGAAATGGAGGTCGATGTAATTCGTTCACGGATTTCTCGCTACAAAGGTCCACTTTGGATTCAACCTCTCTTGATTATTTGAGTTTCATGTCTGACGGGTCGGTGCTGGAGATAGAAACGTTTAGCCGATTGAACAGGTCTTCTTTGTTTATTATTGGCTTTTTTGCTTCGCGTCGTTCTGGTAGTAGGTGGCTATAAAACTGAAAAAATAAATAAAAGCGTAGACGTGTTTCTTTTGAAGAATTTTCCTGGTAGGATCTATTTATTCAACTTCCGTTCTAGCCCCTTACTTGGTCGTTTATCATGTTGCCGTGTGAGCCACTTAATTTTTAAAATAAGATCAATTGTAACATTTTTAATCTATATACATTTAGATGATTATCATTTCAGGAGAAGAGCATGATAATGAACCATTTATTCCGTTGGAAGCTCTTCGACGCGTTGAGCGGACTTTTTGCTCATTCAAAAGCAATTGCATCAGCAGCTACTAATTATGATTCTAAATGTGTATAAATGTGCTTTTCTACACCTTGTCCAGAGTCCTTAAAAATGTTTTAATTCCATGAATTTCTTAGCACTGCTACCATGTTTGACAATCTTCTTTTATCCCTGCCTCCTATATCATTATAGTATTAGGTCATGTCGTGTTAAATTAGGAAAATTTCACAACTATCTGGAAATTCAAATAAATCTGACCATAGCCACCTCCTGACAAACCTGGAATTTTCGCAGAAGACACCTCCTTAATGCATAATAGAAAATACAAAACGCGTTTATGATGCATTTGCATATGCACTCGGCAATCACATTTTACCTTCCTGGAAGACATTATGCGTGAATCTCTTAGTCTTGCTTAATATGAAAGAAATGAAGGTTGACGTAATTCATTCACGAATTCTGGCTACAAGGGTAGAAGACTAGGATATGCTTAAGAAAGATGCTGACATTAATTGTACTTCTGAAGCGTAATCAACTTTTTAAGGTGTAGCAACGAAAATGACACTCTAACAATAAAGATAGCAAAACAAGCAAATGCAATGAAAATAGAGATTTGTATTTGTATTGATATATTGGAGCCTTGTTCTCCTTTTACACAATATGCCCCCGAGGGGGTATGATTACAAAAATTACTTGCTTGCTTTGAATACAATGGAGAGGAGGAAAGTCCCTTTTGCAAATCAAATAAGGATGGGTGTCAATGTCTTTATGCTACAGTCAAAAGAGTGTGGGTGGGTTTGTGTATCCTTGTGGACCACCCTTGCTTCAACAGTATTTCAAAAACCTATCACTTGCAAATGAATCCTGCAAACATAATATGGTCAATAGCATATGTAGGGCTTTCACTGTGTAATGCATGTATTGATACAAGGAGAGCAATAAACCTTGAAATAGATGATTGTAGAACCCAAAAAAAAAGATGTGCGAGATGCAAAACAACTAAAAGTATACTTTAATGTGTTACCTATGATGATCCAGGTCTAAAATTGGTCGACTAGGCCTATGCAAATATAGTAGACTACGTTTGGGAAATGCAGGTTGTATTTGGGACTAGGTAAACATAGCAAACTATGTTTGTGAAACACTGGCTATGTTTGGAACTCAATAAATGCAACACATTGTGTTTGGGGAAGTTTAGCATAAGGGCTTGGTTGGTTGCTCCTCGACTCCTATGGCTCGAACCTGAAGTAAGATGTGATCTTTCTGTTATAAATTTGGCAGCGTGACAATACCTATTTTATCCTCCTTTTTTTGGTGAATGGAATGGTGGGGTATTTGTAGGATTTTGGGAGGTGATGGGTGTGAGGATAGGTGGTAAGCTAGGGAAGCCAAGTGGTAGGCTAGGGCAACCACATGGAAGGGGTAGGTGGAGTGGTACACTTGAGGTGCCTCACTTAGGGGGAAAGGTGGCATTTGAGGTATTTATGAGGGTGAGAGATATAGCAAGAGGAGTGGTGGTGGTAATTAGGAGACATGGCAAGGGAAGAGCATCCTAGAATACTTTATCCAGATTTAATTAAATCTAGAATTAAATAAGACTAAGTACGAATCTTAGAATTATTATTACCCCTTTAAATAGTTAGGATTTGGTGTATATAAATACCCCTTTTTGTACCATGTTATGTAAAACATAACGTAGAGCAAAAATAAGAGACAATTGATTTATTGGGTGAAGGGGTTGATTTTGTTGTCCCAACATGAGGATTGAATTATCAATACAAATTTTAGTTTTGGCTTACCCCCTCATGTGACGAATGGGTAGAAGATGAAACAGATGAAACCCATGAGATAATTGATCAAATTTGGATGGTGGAATGATGTTTTGTTGAATGTAAATTTCACAAATTAAAATCAATGATGATTACCCCAAGTCTAGAGGAGACATGTGTCATTGAAACTTTGCTTTTTGTAGAATGACGTACAATTTTGATGTGGTAGATGGACCAACCAATGAGGGTGTATGTTTGACCCATTTTGTAAATGGCATAGTACATACCAAATAGTAATTTGTGAAGGTTCTACTTTTGTGACCCAATAGAAAGGGTTTGATGATAGCCTTGGATAAATTTCCTCGAACGTAGTCATCTTCTAAAATTAAGTTATCAAATTGATCTGATGTAGGAAAATATAGAATGGGGTGATGTGTGGCATGCATGTATTGAATTAATTTGGTGATTTGTAAATGTTTAAGAGCCTTTTAGCATCATTTGCGGTCTTTTGGGGTCAAATGCAACTTGCATTTGAACTTCTACAAATGTAGCCTAAGAATAACTATAGATGTATAAATGACTATATATTTTACTATAATTAAAGATTGAAGAAGTGCTAGAGCTAAAGCCTAAGAATGAAAATGGAAATCAAAATTTGAAGACTAGAGTTTTCAAAAACCAAAGAATGTAATGCATGGAGTTTTGGAGATATTATATTATTTGGTCATGTAATACTTTAGGGATTGATTTATTAGATCAAAGTGTGTGTTATTAGTTTAGGTGTGTGATTTATATTTCTTCTTAACTATGTGTTAATGTGTAGGATGAATCTAAGTGTCATGAAGTAATATGTGCAAGTAGAGTATGTAGGTGTGTTCAATATGTCATGGGTGTATGTGTTAAAGTATGTAAATGAAGAGTCACATATATGTGATAAGATGTAAATACAAAAGGAATGAGAGGTTTATCTTATGTGTGGAATAGGAAAGGTTGCATCTCTTGGATATGTAAGGAGAGCAGTAGTCAAGTATTCAAGAGTCATATACAGAGGTTATAGTATTGAGACAAAGCTCCATGTATTGTAATGAGAAAATATATATAGATCTAGTATATTTGATCAGTATTATTGTGAGTAATATTTTGAAATATAATTGTAATTTCATGAATATCTTAGATTTATATTGATCAAAGATTTGTATGCATTGATATTATTCTATGATTAAGTCTAAATATATTTTTTCTATAATTTATATTTGATCCCGAATATTGGGACCTAATATAATCTAGTTTAAAATCCATCAATATTTAAAATTTTCCAAGATAAAAATTAATACCATCACTAGTTAAAATATTTGCTATATAAATTTTATATCTATAAATATAGATATTGCATGGTATATCTTTTTTTAAAATATTTTTTAAAGTGTCTTATTCATACCCTATTATTCCAATATTTTTTAGGTTATATCCACAGAGGAGTTTCTAAAGACAATGGCTTCAACTCCTCGCTTTGTTCCATGCTTCTGCTGCACTACTTTGCTCTGCTTCTTGGCTATTTTTCCACTCTATTCTCTTCTTCTCTCCTCTTTTTCTCTCTTTGTTTTAAATATAACATTGAATTATATAGCCAGATATTGAGGTAAAGGCTTACCAGTATTCTGATACGCATTGAATTCAAAACTAGGTTTTCTATCCAATTGGCGAACAATTGCAACTGCTAGTAATAACTATGCACACTTTAAAATATGATGATCATATTTGGAAGATAAGATCTATTAGAGATCTATCATGTGTGAAATCTATTTTAATTTCTAACATTAACATGTTAAAGAGATTCCATAGAAAATACATGATTTGTCAAACAAAACAAAACTCAAATCAACCATCCACACCACTTCACCACTCCTTCCTTTAACATGCATTACACACTCGTGATTCCGATAAATCATGTTATCCCATTCTATTTGACATAAGATAGTTGAATTTTCATCTGAATATAAAATTGATTTTGTAACTGTTTGATCCTCAAAACAATCTAGGTAGGATTTGCATTGTTTGAACTTTTCTCAAAAGACTTAAGAAGAAGACTACATCATCGTAACCATCGTGTCGCACAAGAAAACAACACTAAATATTGATGGAATTTATTTCAAAGAAAATAAAGAGAAGATCAATATATCGTTGAGGCACGTATGAGGAGTTCAATATATTCAGGTTAATGGAAGGACAAGTGTCATAGTAGATCATGGCCCAAACTCATCTCATGAATATGAATTAGGTATATATCATGGATTTTTATTTTTTCTTCTTCCATGAATACTTTTTCTACATTGGATTGTGGATTACCTATGTTATCGATTGATTTGCATATTATATTGTGAAAATTACACCTTCACTAATACTTGTATTTGTTGATGAAATTCTATAAACCTGTAGATATTTTGGTATGAAAGGAGTTCTGACAAATTTTATTTGAAAATATTGTGTTCAGTTGAAAAGCTTAAGGATATTGAGTTCATCATCAGTATCGCAAAGATGCAGGACTAGAGGCATATAAAATGCCTCAAATGCATTGAATTATCGATATGAAGGGAATCAGTGATAATTTTACATTGTTAGGTTATTGCAGGATATCATTGATCATTTTATTGCAAGTTTATTGAATAATAATAGTAATGTTTTCATATTTGTATCTGAACATAATTCCTACCCTAAACATGTTCATGTACCCAACATTGATTGTTTTTATTTAATATATATAAATTAAAATAAATTTATCGATCTATGTAGGAGTAAATATTTCATCTAGGATGTTTTTCTAATTTTTTTAATATTAATTATATTATATTGTAGATATTAAGTGAATCATTACAATGTAAAAAATTCTAAAGACAACCATCAAGACTAAATAAAAAATAGCCCAAGTCTAGTTGTAGAAGCAGAAAGAATTAGCAAGAGTCATGAGTATCATAATAATATTTTTATGGCCTTTTATCTAAAAAAGAGACCATACATAAAAGAATTATTTGGAGGGTTTGGAAGACGAGGTTTTCAAACAAAGGGAAGGGGATGTGGAGAGGAATGTGAATATCAATATTTAGATCATGAGAAACATTTTACGTAACATATTTAAAATACATTGTTGAAAACATGCATCCAACCTCATTAAGGAAATGCCATGTACATGTTATTAAATTGAATTATCAATTGAAGAGAATAAAATAAATTGTGATGATCAATGCTTAATTTATTTTCTATCACATGACCACACACTTTACCCTCTTAGGTAACATTCACTATAAAATTCTCTTCTTGATGATGAATAGTAGTAAGCTTTCAACACAAATTAATCTCCAACCATGTATGATAGATTTTTTCTAAATTCAATAATTAAGTTTTAGAACAATGGTGTAAATGGTTAGAGAACATGACTCCTAACCCTTCCTAGGAAAAAATTGAATCCTAGTTACTTACTTATTTTAGCCCTAGTGAATATGAGGACTTTACGAGAGCTTTAAAAAAATTGAAACAAACCTATATTATCCAAAAATATTAGACTAAGTTTGAGAAATTGGATAATAGGACAAAGGGTTTGAATGAAGGTTGGATTTTTTAAAGCTATTTTATTAGTGGGTTGAAATATTGTATCAAGGAAGAAGTAAAAATGTTCAAACCATAGTCTATGATGCAAGCCATAGGATTGGTTAGATTAGTAGAGGAATTTTTCTTTTGCCCAGAGGTGGTCATCTAAATTACCATAGGCTAAACCTACATTTCCATCCAAGTTCACATCGAATACTAGAAATAAATCTATGAATGATAAATATTTCTTTAGAGTACAAGACTTATGTAATAATTATTATGATAAATTTTCATAAGGGCATAAATTCATACAATAGAAGTTGTTTTTGCTAGATGTGGATTAATTAAAAATGAATGAAATGCATTTTAAAGAAGTAGAACCATAGGAGGAAGAGTGTTATGATGAGGGTGAAGTATAGGAAAATTATAACTAGATATTTTTGTCCATGCACTTGTAGGAATATCAACCCCTTTAATGATTAAGGTAGAAGAATTTCCAAGCAGCTAATCTAATAGATACATACATGCTTACAACACTTTTGAAGTCATGGTAGAAAATGGAGGAACATTATCTTTTAAGGGTAAATACCATAATGTTAAGTTGAAGATAGGGGATTATGAACTCAAAACTGACATGTTTGCTTTTCCACTTGGAGTATGTGATGTATTAGGAGCACAATGACTACATACCTTAGGAACAATAGCCTAGAAATTTACCAAATTAAATATGCACATTTTATAGAAGGGGAATTCCTACACTCTTTATGATTTACCAACATGATCTTTGTAGTTTATTAGTTCAATCCATATGAAGAATTTATTATGAAAATCCTTACATGGGGTAGTAGCCAAATTATCTATATTTCAATTATAGACTTTCAAAGCAATTGAAACCCAAGGGGATTTTCAATTTATTTTGACTAAACATAATATAATATTTGTAAAATTTATAGAACTACATCCACATCATTCCCATGATCATGTAATACCATTAGTATGAGGTAGATTTCTACCTAACACTAGATCCTATATATACTCTTGTGCACTTAAGTTAAAAATTGAGAAGGTGAATCAAGAGTTGCTAAAAATAGGGGTAATTTGGCCTAGTAAAATTCCTTATTCTTCTTTGGTACTATTGGTTAGAAATAAATATGGGTCATGGTGGCTATGTATAGAATTTTATGAGCTCAATAAGCTCACCATTAAGGATAAATTTCCTATCTCTATGATCGATGTTGGATGAGTTACATGGCACAAACTTTTCTCCAAGTTTGATCTCTAATCTGGTTATCATTATATAAGGCTCAAGTGGGAAGATATTCTCAAAACAATTTTTTCAACTAATGATAGCCATTACAAGTTTTTGGTCATACCACTTTACCTAACTAATAGACCGTCAATTTTTTAGAACCTCATGAATAATTTCTTCTACCTATTCTTTTGCAAGTTTATTTTCATTTTCTTTAATGACATTCTCATCTATAGTTACACTTGGGCTAAGCACTTACAACATTTGGATCAAAATTTAAAATTATACTAGGACCATTAATTATTTATAAAGTAATATAAATGTTCCTTTGGCATGTAGCGGGCTGAATACTTGGGACATATTGTTTCATAGGAGGGAGTCATGGTTGATTCCAAGAAAATTGAAGCTATTCAAAATTGGTCTAAGCCATAAACTTTCATGGTGTTTTGTGGGTTTTTGGGTCTTACAAGCTATTACTATTTGTCTATATAAAATTGTAGAAAACTAGTCACCCCCTTAATGACCATGTTAAAAAAATTATTTATATGGTCAACTCCACCATAATAAGTATTTATAGATCTTAAAAAGGCTATGATTTTGACCCCAATGTTGGCAACACCTTATTTTTTAAAACCATTTATAATTGAAAGTGATGCTTTAGGTCATGGTATTATGGTTTTATTAATTAAATAAGGACAATGCTTAGCTTTCACCGATAAGGCATTACTAGGCAAAATTTTGAAAAACATTACATATAAAAAAGAAATGATGACCATCCTCCATGTTAATCATTGATGACCATATCTCATTGGGAAACCTTTCTCTATTAAAATGGACCACAAAAGTTTGAAATATTTTTTGGAGGAAATGGTATCTACTCCAACATAGCAAAAATAGGCTTTAAAATTGTCGGGGTATGCATATGACATCATCTATAAGAAAGAAAAGAAGAATATTATGGAAGATGCCCTCTTTCATCAATTTAGGACCAAGCGATATTGTGTAATATTTCATCCTCACATTCCCAATGGGTCTCCCAATTTCAAGAATAAGCGATCAAGGATTAGTCTTTATAGATCTTATAGGAACAACTACAAAGGGATCCCAATTTGCATGTCAGATATTTATGGGATGGACACCTATTATGATATGAAGTTCATATTATAGTCTATAAAAGTTTATCATTGCATGAGAATATTATGAGGGGGATGCACACTTTTCCTAATAGAATCCATTTAGGTTCTTAAAGACATATGACAGAGCTAAAAGGTCATTCTTGGGAGGGAATGAAAAAATATATTCAAAATTTTATGGCTAAATATGAAATTTTCAAATGAATGAAAGATGAAATGGTTCATACTCTACAACTATTTTTAGTCTAAGATAATGTATATCTCTATGGAATTTATTGAAATACTTCCTAAATATAGAGAAAAAGTGATAATTTTTATGGTGGTTGACTATCTCTTGAAGTATGTTATTTTTTGTTTCCTTGCCCATCCTTATCATGCTTCTAATATTACTCAAATATTCATGGACTTCATTTTCAGAATCCATAGATACCCAAATTCATTGTGTATAACTGTAACCCCACATTTTGGCAAGAACTATTTTAACTATAGTGAATGTAACTACAAATGAGCTCAACCTATCATTCATAGATGAATGGGTAAACTAAAATTATCAATAAGTACTTAGAAATCTACCTTTATTGTTTTACCTTTGAACACCCAACATAATGAGCTAAGTAGATGCCTTTGGTTGAGTGGTAGTACTTCACTTCATTCCACACAACTTTCAAAATTACTCCTTTTGAGGTAGTCTATAGGTATCCACCTCCATCACCCTCTTTCTATGTTCCTAGAAATTCTAAAGTTTATGCGATGGATGTAACTCTTCAAGAGTGTGCCCAACTCTTACAATAATTAAAGAAGAATTTGGTGTTGGATAAAAATTAGATGTGATAGTAGATTAACCAATACCATTCTGAGCATAACTTCAAGTTAGGAGATATGGTATTTCTTTGAATCCAACCCTACAAATAATATTTTATGCAACATCGAGCTCATAAAAAATAGTATGGATTATATAATATATTATAGTAGATTGTACAAGTTCCTTAAAATCTTGTGTTACCACCTTCTTCCAAGATCCATGTAGTCTTCCATACCTCTTGTCTTAAGAAGGTACTCAAAAATTGCATTTGTGTTCAGTCAACACTCCTTGAGTTAGATGATGAAGGCGTTATCCTCTTGGAGCCTAAAATAATTTTGGACCGAAGAACATACACTCTCTATAATCATACCATCACTTTAGTGATAGGATTTATAGCCAAAATATGCTACGTGAGAGCCTCTCTAGCAATTACAACAACTATTTTTTTCATCTCTAACTTTGAGGATAGTATTTTGAAGAGGAAGGGCATGTTAGGACCCCATCATAACCTTATTATATAATTATCCCCTTCCTAATATGGGGATACCATGTAAATAATATTATGTAATATGTATGTGGTATTTGATGTGCCTAGACAAGTGGGGCTATTTTATCTAACTTCTTATTTTGTAGAAGATTCTAGCCGAGGTGGTCACTTGCCTATGAGGCCAACCCTTGAGCATTATAGTTAAGGATACAAAGAGTCTTTAAAAATACAAGGGGGCGTAGATGAAGGCATCTCATATTTTATTGTATCAAAGCTCTACTTCTAAGGAGATTACACTGTGGATGAGGCCTATGATTCTATAACATGTTTTTGTTTTAATCTTTTGCATTTTTATTTCATCTTGTAATATTGTTTATTTTGAGCTCATTTTTTATTACTATTGCACTCATTTGGATGTGCACTCATTTTACTACAACATTTATAACTATGAGGGATAACAAGAAATATCATTTACATTATTAGTAGATATATTTTTATGAATTAGTTAATCATAAGGTAGTGTAGTAAAATATGCTAAAAGAACTAATACCATCATGATTCAAAAAAACTCTTTTCATTTTTTATATTTATTATTATTTCTTATATTTTATGCCCTTTAGTATGTTATTATTTTTTCTTTAGTAATGAACTATTGTAAGATCTATAAAACAAAAATAATTAACTAATGGCATGTTAAAATTTTCATCTTATTGTTTATATATATATAGTTTGTTTGGTAGAGTTTTAAAGAATAGATTATTGATTTTGAGCATATTTTATTTTTTTACTATTGAAAACATACAATAATAGCCAAATATTATAGCTAGGGTTACATCAAAGACTACCCTACTTCTTAATCAAACTTGGATCTCCACTAGGAAAGCCCAATGCCTTTACCATTATGTGTACAAGGACAATGTATTTTATTTTTCCATTTACCATTGATTCTAATTAATACTTTTTTTTGCACTATAAGTATATAGTATTATTAAGAAAAAAACTATATGACGTTTTAATTATTTAATAAAATATTGATAAATACAATTATATTTGTGAATAAAATGTTTCTCTATATCAATTATAATAGTATATAAGAATCTCTAAAAGTGAAAAAGGTTTATTGTATCAATTTTAAGGGTTAGTGACCATATAAATAAGTGTGCAAAAGGTGAGAAGTGTAAATAAATATAAAAGTAACTTTCTTCCCAAATCAGTTCTAATAGTTTGTAAGAATCCCCATCCCCAAAGTGAAAAACTTCATTGTATTAATTTTAAGAGTTAATGACTATATATAAAAATTGTGTAAAATATAAAGCATAGGTTTTTGAAAGGTTACAAAATGTGTATAAGATTTAATTGGTTGAATTAATACCATTTGATTAAAATCTAGGACAAAACATAGGTTTTTGAAGTGGGTCTTTGTCCCATTGTATAAGGTTTGAATTTAATGTTTTTGAATAAAAATCTAAAAGTATACTATAACAGTATCCTTCATTGAAAAAATCAAACATATTACTTGTCATATATTTTTAATTACATTTTGCTTTTCTTCTAAAGAAAGTTCAGAGTTTTGAAAAATAGATTTTGAATGTTTTAGAAAGTTAAAGAATACAACCTTTAGATCTTTAGTTTAAGCAATATTATTTCACATGCTTTAGATTTTATAATAGGTAAATTAAATTAAATAAGTTTATATATAAATAAAAATAAAATAATTTATTAAATGAAATATTATTATTAAATATTATACTATTATATAAATAATTAAATTAATATTTTTTATACACTATTATTTGTACATACCAAATAATTTTCTATTTTCATTTTTTAATATAAAATATAGAAAAGAAATAATTTTAATTTATTTTATTTAAAATAATAATTTAAAATTATAAAGACAAACTTATATTTTTAAAGACTAAAAACCGTAAAACTTTTTGAAACCTAAAGTTTTGACAATTATAATGACAAACTTATATTTTTTTAGACTAAAAACCGTAAAACTTTTTGAAACCTAAAGTTTTGAGAAAAATTAATCGTGTACCTTTGGCTTAACAGAGATATTGTAGTTGAGTTGAAGAGGAAGGCAATTTTCCAAGGAAGGTTATAGGTTCGAATCTTCACCCTATCAAAAAGTTAAACTAGATACCCAAAATTTAATTAATAATATTGATACGAAAAGAAGTGACAAAAACAATAAAATACGAATCTAAATATAAAACTTATAAAACTTAATTATTGAATATAGAGAAAATCTGTCATACATGGTTGGAAATTAATTTGTGTTGAAAGCTCGCTACTGTTCATCATCAAGAAATTTGTCATGACCAGTGAATGTTGCCTAAGAGGGCAAAGTCTGTGGTCATGTGATAGAAAATAAATTAAGCATTGATCACCCCAATTTCTTTGATTCTCTTCGATTGATTATTCAATTTAATAACATGTACATGGCATTTCCTTAATGAGGTTGGACGCCATGTTTTCAGCGATGTGTTTTAAATCTGTTACGTAAAATGTTTCTCGCGACCTGAAGATTGATCTTCGCATTCCTCTCCACATCCACTTCCCTCTGTTTGAAAGCCTCGTCTTCCAGATCCCCCAAGTAATTCTTTTATGTATGGTCTCTTTTTTGGTCAAAAGGCCCTAAAAATATGTATTATGATACTCACGGCTCCTGCTATTTCTTTCTGCTCTGCAACTGGACATGGGCTATTTTTTATTCAGTCTTGATGGCTGTCTTTAGAATTCTTGACATTGTAATGATTCACTTAATCTCTACAATATAATATAATTAATATTGGAAAAACTATCCACAATCCACTGTAGAAAAACTATTAATGGGAAAAAGAAAAAAAATAATGCATGATATATACTTAATTCAGATTCATGAGGCGAGTTTAGGCCGTGATCTACTGTGACATTTGTCCTTCCATTAACCTGAACCTCTTGAACTCCTCTTACGTTCCTCAGTGAAGTCTTGATCTTGTCTTTATCTCCTTCGGAATGAATTCCCTCAACATTTAATATTCTTTTTTTCTAACAATAAAGATAGCAAAACAAGCAAATGCAATGAAAATAGAGATTTGTATTTGTATTGATATATTGGAGCCTTATTCTCCTTTTACACAATATGCCCCCGAGGGGGTATGATTACAAAAATTACTTGCTTGCTTTGAATACAATGGAGAGGAGGAGAGTCCCTTTTCCAAATCAAACAAGGATGGGTGTCAATGTCTTTATGCTACAATCAAAAAAGTGTGGGTGGGTTTGTGTATCCTTGTGGACCACCCTTGCTTCAACAGTATTTCAAAAACCTATCACTTGCAAATGAATCCTGCAAAAATAATATGGTCAATAGCATATGTAGGGCTTTCACTATGTAATGCATGTATTGATACAAGGAGAGCAATAAACCTTGAAATAGATGATTGTAGAACCCAAAAAAAAAGATGTGCGAGATGCAAAACAACTAAAAGTATACTTTAATGTGTTACCTATGATGATCCAGGTCTAAAATTGGTCTACTAGGCCTATGCAAATACAGCAGACTGCGTTTGGAAAATGCAAGTTGTATTTGGGACTAGGTAAACATAGCAAACTATGTTTGTGAAATATTGGCTATGATTGGAACTCAATAAATACAACACATTGTGTTTGGGGAAGTTTAGCAGAAGGGCTTGGTTGGTTGCTCCTCGACTCCTATGGCTCAAACTTGAAGTAAGATGTGATATTTCTGGTGTAAATTTGGCAGTGTGACAATACCTATTTTATCCTCCTTTTTTTTGTGAATGGAATGGTGGGGTATTTGTAGGATTTTCGGAGGTGATGGGTGTGAGGGTAGGTGGTAAGCTAGGGAATCCAAGTGATAGGCTAGGGCAACAACCTAGAAGGGGTAGATGGAGTGGTACACTTGAGGTGCCTCACTTAGGGGGAAAGGTGGCATTTGAGGTATTTATGAGGGTGAGAGATATAGCAAGAGGAGGGGTGGTGGTAGTTAGGACACATGGCAAGGGAAGAGCATCCTAGAATACTTTATCCATATTTAATTAAATCTAGAATTAAATAAGCCTAAGTGCGAACCTTAGAATTATTATTACCCCTTTAAATAGTTAGGATTTGGTGTATATAAATACCCCTTTTTGTACCATGTTATGTAAAACATAACGTAGTGCAAAAATAAGAGATAACTGATTTATTGGGTGAAGGGGTTGATTTTGTTGTCCCAACATGAGGATTGAATTATCAATAAAATTTTAGTTTTGGCTTAGCCTCTCATGTGACAAATGGGTAGAAGATGAAACAGATGAAACCCATGAGATTATTGATCAAATGTGGATGGTGGACTAATGTTTTATTGAATGTAAATTTCATAAAGTAAAATCAATGATGATTACCCCAAGTCTATAGGAGACATGTGTCATTGAAACTTTGATTTTTGTATAATGATGTACAATTTTGATATGGTAGATGGACCAGCCAATGAGGGTGTATGTTTGACCCATTTTGTAAATGGCATAGTACATAGAAAATAATAATTTGTGAAGGTTCTACTTTTGTGACCCTATAGAAAGGGTTTGATGATAGCCTTGGATAAATTTCCTTGAACATAGTCATCTTCTAAAATTAAGTTATAAAATTGATCTGATGTAGGAAAATATAGAATGGGGTGATGTGTGGCATGCATGTATTGAATTAATTTGGTGATTTGTAAATGTTTTAGAGCCTTTTAGGATCGTTTGCGGTCTTTTGGGGTCAAATGCAACTTGCATTTGAACTTCTACAAATGTAGCCTAAGAATAACTATAGATGTATAAATGACTATATATTTTACTATAATTAAATATTGAAGAAGTGCTAGAGCTAAAGCCTAAGAATGAAGATGAAAATCAAAATTTGAAGACTAGAGTTTTCAAAAACCAAAGAATGTAATGCATGGAGTTTTGGAGATATTATATTATTGGTCATGTAATACTTTAGGGATTGATTTATTAGATCAAAGTGTGTGTTATTAGTTTAGGTGTGTGATTTATATTTCTTCTTCACTATGTGTTAATGTGTAAGATGAATCTAAGTGTCATGAAGTAATATGTGCAAGTAGAGTATGTAGGTGTGTTCAATATGTGATGGGTGTATGTGTTAAAGTATGCAAATGAAGAGTCACATCTATGTGATAAGATGTAAATACAAAAGGAATGAGAGGTTAATCTTATGTGTGGAATAGGAAAGGTTGCATATCTTGGATATGTAAGGAGAGCAGTAGTCAAGTATTCAAGAGTCATATACAGAGGTTATAGTATTGAGATAAAGCTCCATGTATTGTAATGAGAATATATATATAGATCTAGTATATTTGATCAGTATTATTGTGAGTAATATTTTGAAATATAATTATAATTTCATGAATATCTTAGATTTATATTCATCAAAGATTTGTATGCATTGATATTATTCTATGATTAAGTCTAAATATATTTTTTCTATAATTTATATTTGATCCAGAATATTGGGACCTAATATAATCTAGTTTAAAATCCATAAATATTTAAATTTTTCCATGATAAAAATTAATACCATTCACTAGTTAAAATATTTGCTATATAAATTATATATATATAAATATAGATATTGAATGGTATATCTTTTTTTAAAATATTTTTTAAAGTGTCTTATTCATACCCTATTATTCCAATATTTTTTAGGTTATATCCATAGAGGATTTTCTAAAGACAATGACTTCAACTCCTCGCTTTGTTCCATGTTTCTGTTGCACTACTTTGCTCTGCTTCTTGGCTATTTTCCACTCTATTCTCTTCTTCTCTCCTATTTTCCTCTCTTTTTTTTAAATATAACATTGAATTACATAGCCAGATATTGAGGTAAAGTCTTACCAGTATTCTGATACGCATTGAATTCAAAACTAGGTTTTCTATCCAATTAGTGAACAATTGCAACTGCTAGTAATAATTGTGCACACTTTAAAATATGATGATCATATTTGGAAGATAAGATCTATTAGAGATATATCATGTGTGAAATCTATTTTAATTTCTAACATTAACATGTTAAAGAGATTTCATAGAAAATACGTGATTTGTCAAACAAAACAAAACTCAAATCAACCATCCACACCACTTCACCACTCCTTCCTCTAACATGCATTACACACTCGTGATTCGTATAAATCATGTTATCCCATTCTTCTTATTTTTTTAGCAAAAAACCCCTTGCTGGGCCGCCATGGTCAAAGAGACCACGAACAGGAGGTTCTACACCATCAAAGTCACCCGAGGGTCGCACCTAGCCCTGCCCACACCAACATTATCAATTGGATTTTGGGTACCCAATTTAGCTTTTTGGTAGGTTGGAGATTTGAACCTGGGACATCCCTTGGAGGATTGCCCTCTCCTCTCCAACTCACCTACAACACCTGGGTACTCATGTTATCCCATTCTATTTGACATAAGATAGTTGAATTTTCATCTGAATATAAAATTGATTTTGCAACTGTTTGTTCCTCAAAATAATCTAGGTAGGATTTGCATTGTTTGAACTTTTCTCAAAAGACTTAAGAAGAAGACTACATCATCGTAACCATCACGTCGCACAAGAAAACAACACTAAATATTGATGGAATTTATTTCGAAGAAAATAAAGAGAAGATCATGATATCGTTGAGACACATATGAGGAGTTCAAGATATTCAGGTTAATGGAAGGACAAGTGTCATAGTAGATCATGGCCCAAATTCATCTCATGAATATGAATTAGGTATATATCATGGATTTTTATTTTTTCTTCTTCCATGAATACCTTTTCTACATTGGATTGTGGATTACCTATGTTATCGATTGATTTGCATATTATATTGTGAAAATTACACTTTCACTAATACTTGTATTTGTTGATGAAATTCTATAAACCTGTAGATATTTTGGTATGAAATGAGTTCTAACAAATTTTGTTTGAAAATATTATTTTTATTTGAAAAGCTTAAGGATATTGAGTTCACCATCAGTATCACAAAGATGCAAGATTAGAGGCATGTAAAATGCCTCAAATGCATTGAATTACCGATATGAAGGGAATCAATGATAATTTTACATTGTTAGGTTATTGCAGGATATCATTGATCATTTTATTGCAAGTTTATTGAATAATAATAGTAATGTTTTCATATTTGTATCTGAACATAATTCCTACCCTAAACATGTTCATGTACCCAACATTGATTGTTTTTATTTAATATATAAATTAAAATAAATTTATCGATCTATGTAGGAGTAAATATTTCATCTAGGATGTTTTTCTAATTTTTTTAATATTAATTATATTATATTGTAGATATTAAGTGAATCATTACAATGTAAAAAATTCTAAAGACAACCATCAAGACTAAATAAAAAATAGCCCAAGTCTAGTTGTAGAAGCAGAAAGAATTAGCAAGAGTCATGAGTATCATAATAATATCTTTATGGCCTTTTATCTAAAAAAGAGACCATACATAAAAGAATTATTTGGAGGGTTTGGAAGACGAGGTTTTCAAACAAAGGGAATGGGATGTGGAGAGGAATGTGAATATCAATATTTAGATCACAAGAAACATTTTACGTAACATATTTAAAACACATTGTTGAAAACATGCATCCAAACACATTAAGGAAATGTCATGTACATGTTATTAAATTGAATTATCAATTGAAGAGAATCAAAGAAATTGTGATGATCAATGCTTAATTTATTTTCTATCACATGACCACACACTTTACCCTCTTAGGTAACATTCACTGTAAAATTCTCTTCTTGATGATGAATAGTAGTAAGCTTTCAACACAAATTAATCTCCAACCATGTATAATAGATTTTTTCTAAATCCAATAATTAAGTTTTAGAACAATTGTGTAAATGGTTAGAGAACATGACTCCTAATCCTTCCTAGGAAAAAATTGAATCCTAGTTACGTACTTATTTTAGCCCTAGTGAATATGAGGACTTTATGAGAGCTTTAAAAAAATTGAAACAAACCTATATTATCCAAAAATATTAGACTAAGTTTGAGAAATTGGATTATAGGACAAAGGGTTTGAATGAAGGTTGGATTTTTTAAAGCTATTTTATTAGTGGGTTGAAATATTGTATCAAGGAAGAAGTAAAAATGTTCAAACCATAGTCTATGATGCAAGCCATAGGATTGGTTAGATTAGTAGAGGAATTTTTTTTTTGCCTAGAGGTGGTCATCTAAATTACCATAGGCTAAACCTACATTTCCATCCATGTTCAAATCGAATACTAAAAATAAATCTATGAATGATAAATATTTCTTTAGAGTACAAGACTTATGTAATAATTATTATGATAAATTTTCATAAGGGCATAAATTCATACAATAGAAGTTGTTTTTGCTAGATGTGGATTAATTAAAAATGAATGAAATGCACTTTAAAGAAGTAGAACCATAGAAGGAAGAGTGTTACAATGAGGGTGAAGTATAGGAAAATTGTAACTAGATATTTTTATCTATGCACTTGTAGGAATATCAACCCCTTTAATGATTAATGTAGAAGAATTTCCACGCAGCTAATCTAGTGAATAGATACATACATGCTTACAACACTTTTGAAGTCATGGTAGAAAATGGAGGAACATTATCTTTTAAGGGTAAATACCATAATGTTAAGTTGAAGATAGGGGATTATGAACTCAAAACTTACATGTTTGCTTTTCCACTTGGAGTATATGATGTATTAGGAGCACAATGACTACATACCTTAGGAACAATAGCCTAGAACTTTACCAAATTAAATATGCACATTTTATAGAAGGGGAATTCCTACACTCTTTATGATTTACCAACATGATCTTTGTAGTTTATTAGTTCAATCCATATGGAGAATTTATCATGAAAATCCTTACATGGGGTAGTTGCCAAATTATATATATTTCAATTATAGATTTTCAAAGCAATTGAACCCCAAGGGGATTTTCAATTTATTTTGCCTAAACATAATATTATATTTGTAAAATTTATAGAACTACATCCACATCATTCCCATGATCATGTAATACCATTAGTATGAGGTAGATTTCTACCTAACACTAGATCCTATATATACTCTTGTGCCCTTAAGTTAAAAATTGAGAAGGTGAATCAAGAGTTGCTAAAAATAGGGGTAATTTGTCCTAGTAAAATTCCTTATTCTTCTTTGGTACTATTGGTTAGAAATAAATATGGGTTATGGTGGTTATGTATAGAATTTTATGAGCTCAATAAGCTCACCATTAAGGATAAATTTCCTATATCTATGATCTATGTTGGATGAGTTACATGGCACAAAATTTTCTCCAAGTTTGATCTCTAATCTGGTTATCATTATATAAGGCTCAAGTGGGAAGATATTCTCAAAACAATTTTTTCAGCTAATGATAGCCATTATAAGTTTTTGGTCATACCACTTTACCTAACTAATAGACCATCAATTTTTTAGAACCTCATGAATAATTTCTTCTACCTATTCTTTTGCAAGTTTATTTTCATTTTCTTTAATGACATTCTCATCTATAGTTACACTTGGGCTAAGCACTTACAACATTTGGATCAAATTTTAAAATTATACTAGGACCATTAGTTATTTATAAAGCAATATAAATGTTCCTTTGGCATGTAACGGGCTGAATACTTGGGACATATTGTTTCATAGGAGGGAGTCATGGTTGATTCCAAGAAAATTGAAGCTATTCAAAATTGGTCTAAGCCATAAACTTTCACAATGTTTTGTGGGTTTTTGGGTCTTACAAGCTATTACTATTTATCTATATAAAATTGTGGAAAACTAGTCACCCCCTTAATGACCATGTTAAAAAATTATTTATATGGTAAAATCCACCATAATAAGTATTTATAGATCTTAAAAAGGCTATGATTTTGACCCCAATGTTGGCAACACCTTATTTTTTAAAACCATTTATAATTGAAAGTGATGCTTTAGGTCATGGTATTATGGTTTTATTAATTAAATAAGGACAATGCTTAGCTTTCACCGATAAGGCATTACTAGGCAAAATTTTGAAAAACATTACATATAAAAAAGAAATGATGACCATCCTCCATGTTAATCATTGATGACCATATCTCATTGGGAAAGCTTTCTCTATTAAAATGGACCACAAAAGTTTAAAATATTTTTTGGAGGAAATGGTATCTACTCCAACATAGCAAAAATAGGCTTTAAAATTGTGAAAATAGGCTTTCTTTTATCCCTGTCTCCTATATCATTATAGTATCAGGTCATGTCGTTTTAAATTAGGAAAATTTCACAACTATCTGGAAAATCAAATAAATCTGACCATAGCCACCTCCTGACAAACCTGGAATTTTTGCAGAAGACACCTCCTTAATGCATAATAGAAAATACAAAACGTGTTTATGATGCATTTGCATATGCACTCGGCAATCACATTTTACCTTCCTGGAATACATTATGTGTGAATATCTTAGTCTTGCTTAATATGAAATAAATGAAGTTTGACGTAATTCATTCATGAATTCTAGCTACAAGGGTAGAAGACTAGGATATGCTTAAGAAATATGCTGACATTAATTGTACTTCTGAAGCGTAATCAACTTTTTAAGGTGTAGCAACGAAAATGACACTCTAACAATAAAGATAGCAAAAAAAGCAAATGCAACGAAAATAGAGATTTGTATTTGTATTGATATATTGGAGCCTTGTTCTCCTTTTACACAATATGCCCCCGAGGGGGTATGATTACAAAAATTACCTGCTTGCTTTGAATACAATGGAGAGGAGGAAATTCCTTTTTGCAAATCAAATAAGGGTGGGTGTCAATGTCTTTATGTTACAATCAAAAAAGTATGGGTGGGTTTGTGTATCCTTGTGGACCACCCTTGCTTCAATAGTATTTCAAAAACCTATCACTTGCAAATGAATCCTGCAAATATAATATGGTCAATAGCATATGCAGGGCCTTCACTGTGTAATGCATGTATTGATACAAGGAGAGCAATAAACCTTGAAATATATGATTGTAGAACCCAAAAAAAAAATATGTGTGAGATGCAAAAAAAATAAAAGTATACTTTAATGTGTTACCTATGATGATCCAGGTCTATAACTGGTCGACTAGGCCTATGCAAATACAGCAGACTGTGTTTGGGAAATGCAAGTTGTATTTGGGACTAGGTAAACATAGCAAACTATGTTTGTGAAACACTGGCTATATTTGGAACTCAATAAATGCAACACATTGTGTTTGGGGAAGTTTAGCAGAAGGGCTTGGTTGGTTTCTCCTTTACTCCTATGGCTCGAACCTGAAGTAATATGTGATATTTTTGGTATAAATTTGGCAACATGACAATACCTATTGTATCCTACTTTTTTTGGTGAATGGAATAGTGGGGTATTTGTAGGATTTTGGGAGGTGATGGGTGTGAGGGTAGGTGGTAAGCTAGGGAAGACAAGTGGTACGCTAGGTGAAGCACCTGGAAGGGGTAGATGGAGTGGTACACTTGAGGTGCCTCACTTAGGGGGAAAGGTGGCATTTGAGGTATTTATGAGGGTGATAGATATAGCAAGAGGAGGGGTGGTGGTAGTTAGGACACATGGCAAGGGAAGAGCATCCTAGAATACTTTATCCAGATTTAATTAAATATAGAATTAAATAAGCCTAAGTGCGAACCATAGAATTAATATTACCCCTTTAAATAGTTAGGATTTGGTGTATATAAATATCCCTTTTTGTACCATGTTATGTAAAACATAACGTAGTGCAAAAATAAGAGACAACTGATTTATTGGGTGAAGGGGTTGATTTTGTTGTCCCAACATGAGGATTGAATTATCAATACAGATTTTAGTTTTGGCTTACCCCCTCATGTGACAAATGGGTAGAAGATGAAACCGATGAAACCCGTGAGTGATTGATCAAATGTGGATGGTGGAATGATTTTTTGTTGAATGTAAATTTCACAAATTAAAATCAATGATGATTACCCCAAGTCTAGAGGAGACATGTGTCATTGAAACTTTGCTTTTTGTAGAATGACGTACAATTTTGATGTGGTAGATGGACCAACCAATTAGGGTGTATGTTTGATCCATTTTTTAAATGGCATATTACATACCAAATAGTAATTTGTGAAGGTTCTACTTTTGTGACCCTATAGAAAGGGTTTGATGATATCCTTGGATAAATTTCCTTGAACGTAGTCATCTTCTAAAATTAAGTTATCAGATTGATCTAATGTAGCAAAATATAGAATGGGGTGATGTGTGGCATGCATGTATTGAATTCATTTGGTGACTTGTAAATATTTTAGAGCCTTTTAGGATTATTTGCGGTCTTTTGGGGTCAAATGCAACTTGCATTTGAACTTCTACAAATGTAGCCTAAGAATAACTATAGATGTATAAATGACTATATATTTTACTATAATTAAAGATTGAAGAAGTGCTAGAGCTAAAGCCTAAGAATGAAGATGAAAATCAAAATTTGAAGACTAGAGTTTTCAAAAACCAAAGAATGTAATTCATGGAGTTTTGGAGATATTATATTATTTGGTCATGTAATACTTTAGGGATTGATTTATTATATTAAAGTGTGTGTTATTAGTTTAGGTGTGTGATTTATATTTCTTCTTAACTATGTGTTAATGTGTAGGATGAATCTAAGTGTCATGAAGTAATATGTGCAAGTAGAGTATGTAGGTGTGTTCAATATGTGATGGGTGTATGTGTTAAAGTATGCAAATGAAGAGTCACATATATGTGATAAGGTGTAAATACAAAAGGAATGAGAGGTTTATCTTATGTGTGGAATAGGAAAGGTTGCATCTCTTGGATATTTAAGGAGAGTAGTAGTCAAGTATTCAAGAGTCATATACAGAGGTTATAGTATTAAGACAACGCTCTATGTATTGTAATGAGAAAATATATATAGATCTAGTATATTTGATCAGTATTATTGTGAGTAATATTTTGAAATATAATTGTAATTTCATGAATATCTTAGATTTATATTGATCAAATATTTGTATGCATTGATATTATTCTATTATTAAGTCTAAATATATTTTTTCTATAATTTACATTTGATCCCGAATATTGGGACCTAATATAATCTAGTTTAAAATCCATCAATATTTAAATTTTTCCAAGATAAAAATTAATACCATCACTAGTTAAAATATTTGCTATATAAATTTTATATCTATAAATATAGATATTGCATGGTATCTCTTTTTTTTTAATATTTTTTAAAGTGTCTTATTCATACCCTATTATTCCAATATATCAATTTCATCATTACTTTTTACTTTTATTTATGGGCTTTAAAATGGCTAAAATATGTTCTAACAAGTATCCATATCTATAAATATTAATTTTTCTCATACCTCTTTTTAAATATTTTGTGTGGTTCTTACTCATCCCTTAATATTCTAAGATCATTTTCATTAGTCACTTTGCATTTTTATTTGTGGGTGTTTCCCAACTTCTTTTTAACACTTGCTTTTGTTTCCTTTTTTATTTACCTTTTTGTAAAGGCTCTTCCTTTCTTTTTCATTTCCACCAACTCTTTCATCTTCATAAATCTCTTTGAGTTTTCTCAATGAGACTTATATTCTAAAGGTCTATGTTTCTCAAAGAATTTTAATTGCAATGAATAACCTCTAAAGCACTTTTTTATTTATGTTTTCCTATAAACTATAAATAAAGAAAATAGATACTCCATAGAATTTACCCTATTATATTTTTCTAAAACCCCCAAACTACTATGGGTTTCCTCCATCCTCATTTATTTATTATATGGATCTTGGAACCCTAAAGTGCAATGTATAACCTCTATAATACTGTAGACACCAAAACAGCACCAATCCAATTATGTGACAACAAGCCTTAATCGAAGTGACAAACACAGCCCCTAGGACAACCCCCAAAGGTTAAACAATGGTCCTAACCACTCGCAATAGCAATTTGGAAGGTCAAATGTCAATTTGGCACCTTTTTGGAACTTTGCTCCCTACTCGTCCCACCTTGGGATATTTACAAATTGGTATTCGTCCCACCCAGGGACAATTAGCAGCATTCGCCCCAGGGTGAGGCGAATAGTAGGTTTGACTAGTAAAAAGTCAAACCTCGACAGGTCTGCCAGATAATTGCAACTTTAGGACATGCAATTGTGAGGAATGACTTCAAATCAAGGAGAGAGACTTCAGTCATGTATGTCTTTATTTTAGAGGCCTCATGCAAGGAGACTCTAAATCAGGGAATAATCTTTTCTCTCAAAATAGGACAAGCAACTCAAGTGGCGCCCTCACATGCGCATTCAAACAAAGAGATCCTAGGTCTATAAATTGGTGAGTCTTCTCACCCAAAAAAGAGATACATAGAGGAGCCTTTGGAGCAATGAAGTGCTGCCAAATTATATCCTCACCCATCGATTGTTGAAAATATTTTGAGTTGGTGTTTACATGCCTAAACTAGGGTTTGTGAGAAAGGAGTATTTCATTGAGTGATTGGTTGGCTAAATTTGTTTGAGCCTAGTCAAGTGGATGTGTGAAGTGATTGTACAAGTTCCATAAAACAAACTATTCTATATTCTAAATTGAGTTGTGAAAGTGATTGAGCGTTGAGTTGAAATTGAAGCATATTGAGTCTCTAACAATTCTCCTTATTTTTCTAAGAGAGTGATTGAAAGTAATTGAGCATTGTGATTAGTATATAATATATTAAGTCTCTAACAATTCTCTTTATATTTCTATGATATTGGACAAGTTCTATGTGGAATTTTTGAGCAGATTTAGACAAGTTCTGTGGACTTGTTGAGTAGATTTGGAAAAGTTCTGTGTGGACTTGTTGAGCATATTTGGACAAGTTATGTGTGAACTTGTTGAGCAAGTTTGGATAAGTTCTGAGTGGACTTGTTGAGCATATTTGAGCAAGTTGTAGATAGGAATTGTGGATAGATTAGTGTGAGATTTTATGGAATCTTGCAAGGCATATTTGAGACAATTATTTGAGAAGACTTGAGAGTAGATTTGATTTATTTATTCAAAACCTTGAGTTAAGGTTTGGGGCATATCTAGTAGAGTTGAGTCAAGCCTTGAGTTAAGAATTGAAGATAGATATCAAGGATAGATTTATGCTAGATCAAAGGACTGTGTTTAGTGCATATTTAAGAGCATAGTTTGGTGTAGATTTGAGGATAGATTTGTACCAGACCAAAGATAGAGATTGAGGAAATATTTGTGCTAAACCAAAGGGCTTTTTTTAGTACAGATTTAAGAGCAGAGTTTGGTGCAGATTTGAGGATAGGTTTATACTAGACCAGAGATAGAGATTGAGAAAATTTGTCGTAGACCAAAGGATTGTGTTTAGTGCATATTTTATACAGAGCTTTGGAGGTGATATAGTAGAGAGGACGGTAGTCTCCAATGAATAGAGATCCATTAGCCAAGACAGTGAAGATAGGTCTTCTGAGTTGGGATAAGAGTCTTTAGTGGAGAGATCCATAAGCCATTGTAGTGGAGGCAGTTGTCTTCTAGAGGATCACCAATAAAATTAGAGGAGAAGAAGTTCTCCTATGGATAGATATCCATGAACTTGATTCAAGGTATTTGTGTCTCATTTGGACAGAGGTCCATAAATTTTGTAATAGAGAAAGTATTCCCAAGAGATTGATTGAGAAAATTTTAGTGAAATTTTTTCTTCGTGGAGTAGCCCACATTGGGTGAACCACGTAAATTGTGGTGTCTCTATTGTGTGTGGTGTTTTATGCATTTATTTGATTACTACTATTGATATTTCTATCTATACATTGCATATATTTATTTGGAAAGAAAAGTAAAAAGTGATCTTATACTTCTCACCCCCCTCTTAGTATAAGTTTGTGTTCTTAAATTAGTACCAGAGAAGGTTCCTTCAAAATATTTTAACATCTTGAAGGAAAATATAACAAGAACACAATGGATTCTAAGAATGTGTCCTTAGATAACTCAACACCAGTATTTTATGGAAGTGACTATATGTATTGGAGTATGAGAATGAAGATCTACCTGATGGCACTTGGAAATAAAATTTGGGAAGCATTTAAATTTGGATATGATCCCTTAATTAATCCTCCTACAGATAAGGAAGGTAAGCTCCTACAACATTACAATTCTAAAGCAATGAATGCACTTTTAAGAGGTTTGCATAGAACAAAATCTATGAAAGTTATGCACTGTCAAACTGCAAAAGACATGTGGGATAAATTACAAAATATATATGAAGGAGATAAATGTGTCAATAAAGCAAATATGCAAAATCTCAAAGTAAAATTTGAGGAGTTAAGAATGAAGGATGAGAAAACTATTAGTACTTACCCACTTCAAATTTATGAGGTTTTTAATGCAATGCAAGGACTTGGAATGAATATTGATGAATCGTATGTTTGTTATAAAGATTTGAGAACTCTTCTTAATAGGTTCAATGAAAATATATTTTCTATATAAGTTTCAATGGATGGTGATACTTTGATAAGAGATATGTTTCTTGGTATTCTTACAACACATGAGATAAGAACAAAAGATCTTATTCCCCAGAAGGAAGCAACATTCAAAGAAATCAAAAATACAAAGGGTGAAAAGTCATAATCAAGCAATGAGTCATCCAGTGATGAAGAAGCTAACTATGGTAGAAGAGATAAGGACTATAGAAGATCCAGATATACAAGATCTGTTAAATGTTTTAATTGTGAAAAGTATGGATATTTTGCAATAGATTTTCAAGAAGCTAAGAATAACAATGGTGAAGCAAAACAAGATCACTGGAACAGGGAATCAGAAAGATATAGGAACCAAAATCAAAGCAAATATAAACAAAGCATACAAGAAAATAAGTTATTCCAAAGGCAAAATAGGAGCTACTATGCGGATAATGTAAGTAAGCACTCAAGTGACAGTGATGCTAGTTTTTTAGACAATGATAGAGATGAAGTTATTTTTATGATTTAAGAAAAATAACAAGTTAAGAAAAGGACTCCAATAATTCTCAAGTGTTTTAGATGTGGTAACTTTAGACATCTTGAAGATGATTGTACAAGGTATGGCTATAGTTTTAGTGATGATGAATATGAGGATGCACTTGAAGGACCATATTAAAACCTTCTAATGGAATTAGAAGAAGAAGTAGGTGATCCTATAGAAGACAAGCCAACAAAAAATAAATATGTGGACAAAGGTAAACAAATAGAGGAATATTCAGAAAAGGATGGATATGATCTCAAAGGAGAACTTATTTATGCCCTTGAAAAAGTAAATAAGGTAAGAAAGCAACACTCTAAACTTGAAATTTAGTTTCAATAATATGATGAAGAGAGAAGATTGCTTATAGAGGATTTAGAAAAATCAAAGGCTAATGAAAAAAGGTTTAAGGACAAGTTAGAAGAAAATATCTTAGAATGTCAATAGTTAACACAAGAAGTGGCACTACTAAGAGAATATTTGAAAGACTCCAAAGTCAAGCTAAAAGGATTCAAAAACAACTCAAAGAATTTGGATAAGTTCATCAAGCTACAAAAGCCTACATCAAGCAAAATAGGTCTTGTAATTGGATAGGATCAAAAGAAATAGGAAGGAAAGAAGATACTTCAGATGAATATACTTTAGAAGAAGATAGTGCAAGAGAGAGTGAGACATCTGAGGATGAGTTGGACAATAGAGAGTTCAATAAGAATAGGAACAATGCACAAAGAAGATATATATGGAACAACAATCAAAATAGGTCAAAAGATACCAAGAGACCAATGAGGTTAATACAAGGAAACTTCAATGGATGATGTTTTTCATATCATGGGTTTGGGAACATGGATTCACAATACAGGACATAGGAAATACAGGAATATGGGAACATATAGCTTTTCCATGGGTATTGCTACTCATATAATCAGTTTGGTCATAAGGCAATAAATTGCAAGTTTCATGACAGAAGAAGGTATGGCTTCACTATGAGAAATACTAAGATATTTGCACCTCCAAGGAATAATAACATTAAGTGTTATAAGTGCAATAATTATGGTCACACAACAAAGTGGTGTAGAGAAGATATTCCAAAAATAAGTATGAACTAGAACAGGAACAGGAACAGGAACATGCATATGAATAGGAACATGGAAAGGAATAGGAATAGGAACAGGGACATGGATAGAAATATTGAAAGAAATAACTAGAGGAATCGGAAGGATCAGATAAGAAGAAGAAATGATAAAGGTAAAGAACAGTGCTTTCTAGGAGTAGAAATACTCCCAACCCAAAATTAACCACCTCAAGAGGAGGTGGGGGAGGGGCTAAGCTAAGAGGCTCATTCTTAGCCCCGAGCCCCAAAGGTGACCATTTTCTATTGATGTCAAAGGGGGAGAGATTTGAGTAAGAGGGAGATATTTGGCATTTAAGAGAATGTTGAGCTAGGGGGAGCAATGTCCCATGCGGAGTAGAACAAAGGAAAGGTCACGTTTTCAGTTAAAATAATTTGGGTTACCATCAATGACAAAGGGGGAGATTGTTGGACATTTTGAGTCCATCGAGTTGTCATTGATGTCAAGGCATGAAGTTGTCATTGATGTCAAAAGGAATGCAATTGACTGGTTTCAAAAAGTTTCATAATGTCTTATGAAGCATGACCAAAAATGTTTTTCATTAAAAAATTGATGGAGAAAAATAAAAGGTTTTCCATTAAAATCATTGGAGGATAAAATAAAAGGTTTTCCATTAAAACCACTAAAGGAAAATAAAAGGTTTTCCATTAAAACCATTGGAAAATAAAGTATAATAATTTTATTATACTAAGGAAGCTTAAAGTTAATTATTAATTAATTTCAAATTAATTTATTAGTTAATATACTTAACTTGAAAATTTATTTAAATTAATTATTAATTTATTTATTAATTAATTATATAAAACCCTAAAGTGGGTTTTAGATTTGGAATATGAAATTCAATTTTAAAAAACGCCAACGTGAGGAGGAATGTTATATTATGCATATAAAAGGGAGCACCTACCACTTTAATGAAATTACCATGCCTAAGATAATAGGAACGCATATATCCTTCCTTCATGTGGGCCTTTGTAGCCCACACAACGAGTGCCCAAGCGTCTAAGCGCTTAGGCAAGATAAGACGACGGATCAAGTCACGCTAAATTCCCTTTTGGTGGGTAATACAAGGTATGAAAGGTGTTTAATCTTGAAAAATTTTAGAGGTTGGTTGGATAAGTTAAAAATTAATTTTACATGTTTATTATTGGTTCTAAGGTTGCAATGGAGTTATAAGGTTTGGAAAAATTAAATTTTTAATATTTTTGACTTAAAGGTTTTATGCATGGAGTGAAAAGTGTTTGGTTAATATTCTATAGTGGTGAATATTATAAAGTCTGGTCAATATTCTATAGTGGCGAATATTATTAAGAATGGTTGATATTCTATAGTGGTGAATATTATTAAAGTCATTAATATCATATTGTGGTGGATATTATTTTAAGAGTGGTTGATTTATTAGGGTGTTGGTCACTATTCTAAGATTGGAGTTGATAAGGTGTTTCCAAGTATTTTGTAATGTATGATTTGTTGAAAGAAGAAGAAATAAGGCATTGATTATATCTTGGTGTAAAGAATATTTTTAAGGAAATATTGGAATAATATTTCATATTCTAACCTTCTTGAGTTTGGCAAAGAAGTATTTTATTGTTGTGGTAGATTTGTGACAACTACTCCTTATCATCAAGAAAAAGGTATGAGCACATTATTCCATAGTTAAGGTGATTTGCTCAATGGTTTAGGATACTTGCTCGTATACATAGTGATGAAAATCACTGTTTATTTTTCTCTTTTGTTTTTCTTTTTGAGCAAGGATTTTGAATAGTGGTGATAACCACTGTTATTTGATTTTGGATTGTGAGCTTGGTAAGGTTGAGCTTGTAGGTTTTTGGCTTATGAATGACCTTGATCCTCTTGGCCTTGGGGATGACTACCCATCCTTTTTAGGGACATGTAGTACGAATCCTTATGACTTTGGGAACCAAAGGGGATTAGGGATATGATGAAGTAAGGGCATTGATATTTTAGGCCTTGGGGATGACTACCCATCCTTTTCAGGGGTGTGTAGTACGAATCCTTACGACTTTGGAGACCAAAGGTGATTGGATATGGTCGTGATGATGGCTTTTTGGGATTTTGCTTTGGAATGGCATTGATCCTTTTAGGCCTTGGGGATGACTACCCATCCTGTTCAGGGACGTGTAGTACGAATCCTTACAACTTTGGGGACCAATGGTGATTGGGATTTTTGCTAGTGGTGAAAACCACTGTTTATTAGGGGGAATTGATGGGGAAGAGCTTGTCCTTTTGTCAATTCTCAGCACTCTTGAACCATTCGCACAGGGGGATGAGCAGGCTAATCTTTCACCTATGGTACCCTAGACTGCTTTGTAGTTTTCTCTTGCATTCACACAACTTAGGAATTATTTTATGTGTTTTAACTTGTGTAGGGATGTTACATAACGAGGCATGACCCAAGTAAAACTTTCCCTTGTAAAATCTGTTTAACTTTGTACAGTTTTTGGCTAGAAATTTAAAGACAACTGAATGACGAAAACCCTATATACATTAGGAGACAACTGACTATGCTAAAAATGGGGATGGTGTTATTCGGGATGTATGTGTTTATAAAATGGATGGAATGTGGAAAATGATGGAATTGCCTAGCAATTACAGTCTATGGTGCTTGTGACATGTATGACCAACAAATATGCAATGTATGGATGTGATGCCTAATGCAACTTATATTTTTGTATTTTGATTTTTTACGAGTATGCATGGAATGGAGATGCAATTTTTTTTGTTATTTTTGATGATTTTATTGTTTTTGTTTGTTTTTGAATATTTATTTTGACCAAGCGGTTATGGTAACCCTTGGAGCTTTTGGTTTGACCAAAGGGTTTATGGATACCTTTGGGGCATTTTTGGGGTTGACCAAGCGATTGTGGGAATCCTTGGAGCTTTTGGTTTGACCAAAGGGTTTATGGATACCTTTGGGGCATTTTGGGTTGACCAAGCGATTGTGGGAATCCTTGGAGCTTTTGGGTTTGACCAAGCGATTATGGGAATCCTTGGAGCTTTTGGTTGGACTATGGCTCTCTAAATGTGGAATGGCCTCAAATGACTGATGTTCAAGGGTTCTAGCTCCTTGATTCCTTCAAGAGAGGTGAGCCGGTATGTTCCAGGTCCTATTTTACTATCAATCACATAAGGACCTAACCAGTTTGCCATGAACTTGTCCCTTAGATGGGATGGAAAATTAGAATTCTGTTGGTTCTCTTTTAAGACCAAGTCACCAACCTGAAAGTCCCTTAGGTGAACCTTCATGTTGTATGCTTTCTTAAGTCACTCTTGATAGATACGCAAATGCTCGAGAGCATTGACGCGTCGTTCATCGAGCAACGTCAGTTGGTCTAACCGGGCCTGCCGCGTAGTGTCATCATCGATGAACTCTTGCATTGAAATGCGTAGTGAAGGGATTTCCAACTCGAGAGGCATGACTGCCTCGGAGCCATACACCAACGAAAATGGAGTTGCCCTAGTGGGCGTCCGAATGCTAGTGCGATAAGCCCATAGGGCAAGTGGGATTTGAATGTGCCAATCCTTATGACTATCTACGATGGTCTTTTTGAGGATGGCGACTAGCATTTTGTTTGATGCCTCTGCTTGCCCATTTGCCTACGGATAATAGGGTGTTGAAAAACTATGCTGAATTTTGTACTTTGTTGTCAAAGCATGCACATATTTGTTCTTGAATGACGTCCCATTATCCGAGATGATCTTGGATGGAATACCAAAATGACATATGATGTTATGTAAAATAAACTCCGCAATGCGGGTTCCAATCGTAGAGGTTAGCGAAATTGCTTCCACCCACTTGGTGAAGTACTCTATGGCCATTATGATGAACGTGTGATGACCCGACGATGCAGGGGAGATCTTTTCGATTAGATCAAAGCCCCACTATGAAAAAGGCCAAGCCGATTGGATCGGTTGCAAGGCCTGAGAAGGTACGTGTGTCAAATTAGCATGGTGTTGACACTTCATGCACTTCTTTACATATGCGCAACAATCTCGCTCTAAATATGGCCAATAATAACCCATGCGAAGAATGCACTTTGCGATGGCCATACCACTGAAGTGGCCACCGCATGTACCATCGTGGGCTTGGGTGATCGCCCAAGCGGACTCCTGCTGGTCCAAGCAATGGAGGAGGATTCCTTCATAGCTTCGATGATACAAAATGTCTCCTAACAAGACATGTTTTGCCGCTTTCTATTTAAATGATCTTTTCGTGGCTTGTGTCAATCCAAGTGGGAGGTTACCTAACTTGAGGTAATCCCTGATGGGTGTGTACCAATCCTGCTGATCAGAAACCTCGATGGTATGAACGGCCAATCCCTCTTGAAGTTCATCCCTAGAAAAAGTTGAGCGGGAAAGAACTTGTAAAAATAGCGTTGTGTTGCTATTAAGAGGGGTCGGGGAGAACAAGGACCCCCAGTTGGCTTGAGTCAGACAATCATGGATTCGAGAGAACCTATCCTGAGATGGTTCAATCTGGATCAGGTGGATTCCTGGCGTTAGGTCAGAGCTTGCACGCTCCATCATGGATTGCGATAATGTTTTGACCTGAATGGTTGTCATCTCACCGGAAGGGTCTTGCGGGATTAGTGACCCCAAGGAGGCCATAGTGTCCGCAAAATGATTCGATGATCGAGGGAGTGCCTCGATGTCGTACCATTCAAGTTGTGCCAAGAATTTGTCCACAAGGGCTTTGTAGGCCTGCAGAACTAGGCATTTACATTGGAATACCCCTTTGACTTGATTGACAATTAACAATGAATCACCAAAGATGTTTAAATGTTTGATGTTCATGGTGACTGTTGTTTGAAGACCTATGAGCAAGGCTTCATATTCTGCATTGTTGTTGGTGCACGGGAAGTCTAATTTAAATGACAGAGGCATTGGAGCCCCTTGCGGAGTGAAGAATACAATTCCCGTGCCACCTCCTTGCTCACATTTAGAACCATCGAAGAATAGGGTCATGTCAGCCTGTGACTCAGGCTCATCAGAATCTGGCGATTCTGAAACATGGAAGACCCCATCATCTAGTAGTTCTATGGTCAGAGGTTGATCATCTTCAAGAGGAGCCTCTTCCAGTTGATCGGTGATGACTTGACCTTTTATGGATTTCTATCCAATGAATTCTATGTCAAACTCCATCAACAACATGATCCATTTCATCGTGCGGCTACTATGATAAGTACGACTCATCATGTATCGCAATGGATTCTCCTTAGACACAACATACGTCATATTGCTGAGCATGTAGTGGCATAGCTTTTTGGTAGCAAACACCACTGCCAAGCAGAGCTTCTCAACGTATGCATAGTTAAGTTCATAACTGACCAGGGTGCGGCTAAGATAGTAATTAGCCTATTCTTTGTGTAGTTCATTTTTTTGGGATAGCATGGCACCCAGTGCCACCTCAGTAGCTGAGATGTATAAGTAGAATGACACTCCTGGTCTAGGTGGTGCCAATACTGGCGGTGAAGCCAAGTATTGTTTAATGTCATCAAAGGCTGACTGGCACTCGTCATCCCAGTGAAATGCTACCCCCTTGTGCAATAATTTATTCATGGGTCGACACTTGTCAGATAGCTACGCTATGAAGCGCTTGATTGACGCGACCTTTCCCTACAGACTTCTGAGCTGCTTGATGGTAGTTGGGGGAAGCATTTCAAGGATTGCCTTGACTTTGTGTGGGTCTACCTCGATTCCTCGTTTGGAGACTATGTAACCCAAGAGCTTTCCAGATGTGATGCCAAATACGCACTTCTTGGGGTTTAGTCTGACTTTATGTTCAATGAGGCGATCGAGGATCTTGCTTAAGTCATCGAGATGATCCGGGCGCAAAAGAGATTTGGCCAACAAATCATCCATGTAATCTTCCAAAGTTTTATGCATGTGATCATGGAAGATGTATGTCATGGCACGTTGGTAGGTGGCGCCAACGTTTTTAAGGCCAAAGGGCATGACCTTATAACAAAATGTCCCCCAAGGCATTGTGAACGCCATTTTTAGTTGGTCCTCGGGATTGATACGAATTTGATTGTATCCCGAGAAACCATCCATGAGGGAAAGCATTTCATGGCCCACTGTAGCGTCTACCAATGCATCGATGCTAGGCAAGGGGAAATCATCCTTAGGACTCGCTTTGTTTAGATCTCAAAAATTGGTGCATATGCGAATCCTCCCGTCGGGCTTTTTGACGGGCACCATGTTAGACAACCATGGTGGGTAATCCATGCAGATGACAAACTATGCATCCAACAACTTTTGTAGCTCATATTTGACCATTAAGGCTACTATTGGATGCATCTTACGTAGTTTTTTCTTTACTGGCTTGACTGTCGGATCAAGCGTAAGATTATGCGTGACTAGCTGTGGGTCTAGCCCCGACATGTCTTTGTAGGACCATGCAAAAACCTCCTTCTTCTCTTTGAGAAGGGCAATGTAGTCGGCTTGCTCTTCGGGGGATAGACTTACCCCCAGCTTGATGATTTGCAAATTCATTGGATCTGAGCCGATGTCTACGTCAGTCATCTCCTCGACCGACATGTGGGACCCGTCCTCCAACTGGTGTGGAGTTGGGATCAAGTGGATATCATTTGCTGAATTTAGATCATCGTTCGGAACGTCGGGTTCCTCTTCAGCATGGAAGACATCCCGAGTCTGTCCTGGGGTGAAATGGAACATCCCACCACAAGGCCAATACTCTGATGGGGATGGCGATGTGTCAGTGCGATCCCAGTCTATAGCATCTAGGTCTAGATGCAATGACCATGTTGGGTCGGCTGGATTATGGATGGGGGTGGTTAAGTCAATGGAGATCATGTTGATGAAATGATTTTGGTCTCCATTACCATGGGTGTGGTTACTCGGACATCCTAGGTGATCTTTGTGCTCCGGATCTGGCTCTGTGGGTACTGGCACAAATGGATCGGCCCTATGTGCGGATAAGAGGATAGGGTCTGCCCTAGGCACTGATGGCTCTATAGGGTCTCCAGGTGGAAGGTGCTCTCTGTATACCTAGAGTGGCGGGTGCAGTAATTGGTCCAACTACACCGGGTTGAGGTGCCACCTATGCCTTGGCCCTATGTGTAGTTGTTCAAACATGTCATCTATGTCCAAGGGATATTGCTGTTGTCGCATATGATTGAGATAAGCCATCTCAGTTTCATCTTCATAATCACTGTCAGAGATCCAAAGGCCTTCGTTGGCTCCAATAGCTGTTTGCGACATATGAGGCTCATCTTGCTCGAGCAAATTAATGTGGTCCCATCGAGGTTGTTCCGCTCTCTATGGGGGGACCTGATTCTCTTGAGGTGGCATATGCTCAATTGGAGCATCCAAAGGGAACATTGTCAGGAAGCTCTCCTGATAATCATCCATGGGAGTCACTTGTGAATGATTGCTATCAGACTCGAAAGGATCCCAAGGTGCTACCTCATACTTCGACTCATCTTCTGAAGACCCTTCTTGGTCTTGTCCATATCCCTCTTGTAGGTGAGTCCTCGAACTTTCTCCCTTTTTGACCGAAGGGAAAGGGTTGTTAAGGTCAACAAGGTTGGTTGTTAGCAATGGGAGATAATCCCCCAATGTATATGTTGTGTTAGGATTGGCATATGGATCTAATGCCAACCCATCCTTGTTGCCTATCCCTAGGCCTTGCATGTTCTCTACCAAGATGTCCAGGGGTAGGGGGTGGTTGAACCCTACTCCTGACTTGTCATATGACATTTGATATCTTGGTTGGCATAGAACATGCACTCCTTGCTCATACCGGCCCAACCCATATCCATGCCAATTACATTGGCCAAGATATCTCAAAGCAAAATCTGGGTTGGACAAATAGTTGACGTCCTCAGCAAAGGGCTCTTCATCTTCGTCTTCTTGCATGTAAGGTTCAATGCCATTATCCAGGCCCCCATAAACAAAGTTTGTCTGATTGGGTGGGTAGCCTAGAGGAACCACAGAGCCGATGGGGAGTCGAGGTCTCCCCATGTCTTGCATGGACTCAAGTGCGGGTGTTGCTACAATGTTCCGCACTAGATACTCCCCCAGGCCCATGTTGGCCATCTCAATGGTGATCGTTGGTGGTTGAGGGGGAGCGAATGGGAGTTCTTCCGGAGTCCACTCCATGTAGGGTGAACTAGGCATCTCGACTTCCATTCGGCTAGGCATCTCTTCGGTAGAGATGGTTGAGACTAGGGGTGGTTCCTCTTCTAGGGGTTTCTTTCCCTTGTCCTTTGGTGTGGCCACCGTAGGTGGCATCATTGTTGAAGGACCAGATGAGGAAGATGGACCCGACTAGGGATTTGATGGACTTGTCAATGGGGATGCCTATGGAATCGGACCCTGTTTAGATGGATTCAACTAAAAATCCAAATGCATTGATGGAAGGGTCGACTACGGCATTAGCTGCACCGTATTGCAGTACTTGAAGGGCTCTAAGTCTGTCGAGACTACATGCACCTATCCTTCAAATGTATACTTTAGGCACTGATGAGCTATTGAAGGGACACACTTCATGTCCCTGATCCAAGGCCGGCCCAACAAGATATTATAGGCCATCTCACCTTCCAAGATGTGGCACAATGTATGAATAGTCTTTTGTCCCACTTGGATGGGTAGGACAATTGTGCCAACCGTCGAGCATATTGCATCATTGAATGCTCGAAGGGTATAGGTGGAGGCCACGATGTGAGATGTCGACAACTTTAGATGTTTCAATGCTGTTGTTGTAATGATATTACTGGATGAGCCAGTGTCCACCAACACCCTCTTATACGGAATCCCGTTGACCCGTGCAATGACGTGCAGGGGTGGATCCACCACATCACCAGTCACTGATTTCAATTCATCTTCTCTAAAGGTGATGACTGGTTCTGTACATTGTTTTACATGTCCCACAAAGTTGTTGAAAGAGTTTGCTTCGTGGGGCTATAGCTCGATGGCTTTTAATATCTCCATTAGAGCCTCCCGATGGGGCACTGATTGTTGAATGAGCTCGTATATGGAGAGCCTAGCCGACGTGGTCCTTAGACTTTGGGTAAGTCTAGTCCGAATCGTGGCCACTGGTCTAGGCGGGGGAGGTTGCGTAGGGTGCTGTTGAGGTTGTGACATCGATGGAACTTCTCCGGTGGCCACCGCGGGGGCAGCTCCTGGGTACCTCCTATTCCTAGTCACTATGCTTATCATCCCTACATACCCCTGCATGGGGCAATTCTGTTGCACCTCATTGACTTGAAGGGGTTTTTCCTATGCATCATGGGTAGGCAGGGGGTCTCTGAAGACTCCCATCTGTTGGTTGTTTGGTGCTATGGGGTTGTCCACCGCCAACGTCTTGTTGTCGATTAGGTCTTGCACCAAGCCTTTAAACTTCCAACATGCATTAAGGTCATGTCCCTTCCATCTATGGAACCTACAGTACAAGTCCTCCCTATACCCCTTAGGCTTTGGCGCATTGGGGTCTATGGTTTGAATCTCTGGCAAGTTGATCAAGTTCGCCATCGACAAGCGGTCAAACAGGGAGTCCCTGGACTCTATGTAAGGTGTGAATTGTCGCCTAGGGTGATGCTGTTGATTTTGTTCTTGCCTCTGGTTTTCTCTATCATAATTGTTAGGAGGCACCACCTGATAGTTAGCCTTTTGAGGCTATGTTGCTTGTGCAGGCTTAGGGACGTTTATAGCAACCTGATTGACCACAATGGGTTTCTGTTGCATGGTCCCTATTTTGGTGTTCTTAGACCATTCTTTCTTCTTTGGCTTGGCAATCTCGCCATCTTGTATCTTGATCTCCTCAATGATTCTGGCTTGCGCCAGAGCTTCCTCAAGAGTGGCATATTGCTGTAGCTGCAATAGCATGGAGATCGATCTCAAATAGCTCTTTGAGAACATTTGGGTCAGGTCGAACATGGGAGGGAGGTAGGGCAGCTTTGAAAGCAACGTCCTCCATCGGTTCCCATATGCCACCATGGTTTCTTCCTCATACTGCCTGAGGCTAGCTAGGTCGCTTAGTGATGCCTTTTTCTTGGTGTTGAAGGTGAAGCATTCGAGGAACGCGTCCACTAGCTGATCCAAGTTACTGATGCTATGTTTTGGCAACTGAGTGAACCAATCCGAGGTAGGGCCTACGAATGTGGTTATAAATGTTCTTAGCAACAAAGCATCATTGTCCTGAATGCCAAAGCATTGGCTCAGGAATCTAGTCACGTGCTCTTGGGCATCCTCCTCCCCTCTAAAGAGTGCCAACTGGGGCAGTTTAAAGTGTTCAGGGTATGGGGGTGCCGACATTGACGGATGCACAGGGTGACTATGGAGTTGGCGTAAAGTGGGCTTTTGGGGCCCAGAAGTCTTGGTCTCCATAGACTCTAAGCGCTCTAACAACGCTTTATATGCATCGAAGGATTTAATTTCTTCCTCCTTAGTTTTCTCCCGTTGTGGGTTGCGGGGAACTTGAGGCCTATGGAGGGGTGGCTGGATAGCACCCCCTCTGCCTTGGTAGGGCATTTCAGCCCGCTCTTCTTCTTGTTCATACTCCTCATAGGCTTCTTGAGGAGTGCCTAGGCGAGACCTATAAACATGGGTGGGTGCCCGCGGAGGGTGCCCATCATTGTTCCTGGGAGTGGCCTCCCGCTCAGGTCTAGGAGGTCTCGGAGGCAGCACTTGGTAAGGTCACGGGGACCTGTCTCGCACCAAGGGGTTGCGCCTCTCATACACTTCTACTTTATGCATGCGAGGGGTTGGGACCTTCTCAGGCACAGTGTTATGAAGCAATTCGGTTGTCTGACGCTGAATGCGCTCTTTGCTAAGGCGGTACAGATGCTCTAACTATTGTTGATCTTGCCTGAGCTGCATGATTTGTGCTTGGTGGGTGGCATGTGTGGCAAATGCCAAGTCAATTTGTTCCATCGTCTCGTGTTTAGGAAGCCTAGATGCCTCTCCTACATGTCTATCTCGGTCGTGGTGATCCGAGACCCCTATGGGTTGCTTTCCTCTGTCGAGGTTAGCGGCATTCACCCGAGGCTCTGGCCTCAATGGGTGATCCTGATACATAGCAGGTGTGGAGGTGCATCGCTCCCATGCTGTGTACTGCTCTTGAGGAACGTAGTGGTCTTCCTCGTACTCCCTTTCGTATGCGTGAAAGGTGCGGGCAGAATTGTCTTGCCCTGTCTGGAGAGCCTTGTGCTCTGGATTTGGTCTAGTGTTTCTAACAGTAATAAGGGGTAGAGGAGGGATGACGAAATCATGTGGCCCCTCCTTATGGACCCTATGTTGCTCTAGCGCTTCATCACTAGGCCACTCATAACGAGCGTCTAAGGGAGGCCTCCTGTCTATGTTGAGTGCCACGTGTAGGTTCTCCTCTTGAAAGGATCTATGCTGAGTGGGGGTGCCCCTCAAAGAGGTGCCTCTATAGTCCTATTCTGTAATGGCATGATGTGGACTATCTTGTGTGTCAAGCCACCAAGGCGGGATGACCAAGTCCTCAGGACTATATCGGAGGTGACTTGTCCCCCTTTGTGCACTCTCTGCAGCTCCTTCCCGTGATTGGGCTCGGCTACGGGTGTACACCATGGTGATGTTTACCTAAAGATGTGTACATTTTTATCTTCTTTTAGGATTTCTTATGCTACACTAAATAGAAGGGAAACACACAATCAAAGCAATGGTTATCTTGTTTATAGATTAAAAGTGTGCCCTAAATCTGGTTTAGTGTGTTTTGATTTTGTTTTGAAAGCTTTTGTAAAGAACGTTTAAATGCAATATGATGGCTCTTATGACTCCCAAAAATGGTCGCCCCTTCGATATACCATTGCCAAGCCGATATACCAACCTCTCTATATACCCGCCCTTACGTGAGGGAAACTATTGGTACGTGAGAGCAGATGGTACGTGGAACGTAGGCGGTACGGAAGGGGAATCACTCTGTTTATGACACCTACCATAGAAGACTTATCCTCATGCATTGGGAATCACCCCAGCTACACTTGGTCAGCTTTCATCAGGATTTACGTCTAGCAACAGTCATGATCGGGGTTATGTATGCAGTATCTCAAGCCAAGGTGGTGATGAAATCCACCGTTGGTCTTGCTCAAGGGTTGGGGTTTTACGACCAACTCCTTGTTGTTTTAAATTACCACGTGGTGTGTGGGGTTCTTTTTAAGTTGCATAAATGAAGGAAACAAGCATTCAAACTCTCCTATGCAAGCAAATAACCAGAGAACAAAAAGCAAAAATTGACAGAAGGTGTTTAGGACCCCTACCTCTTCTCTGCCCAAATCGGATGTCTCTGAATTTCTGCCCTGAAACTGCATAGAGAGCTATTCATCCCTGGGTGAAATGAATAATAGAACTGTATTCATCACAGGGTGGGGCGAATGCCCATTCGTCCCTGGGTAAGATGAATTCCAGCTCTGTACTCGTCACAGACTGAAACGAACAACAGTCCAACGTTTGAAAACTTGGTACCTGTAAGCAAAAACAAGCAACTTTTGATCAAAAATTTAATCTTAAAATCAAGGGATAGAGGTCCCACCATGATCACCACTGAAAGCATGAGGATACGGAAACAAAAAGGAGAAGCCAAGATGCGATGCGAAACGAAACAAAAGATAACGCCAAATCCTATGAATTGAAAGTGCATGAAAGGAGAGAAGCATAAACGAATCAAAACCAAATAGAAAGCCAATATGGAAGACAACCCTTTTTATTAATATGTTTTAGAACTCGGTTACAATCCGCCTCCTCCCTTTTTAGGGGCTAGGAGCGTTAAATATGTTCTTGTCACATCCACAGATGGTATTCCTTCTTTCGCGTGCCCACATGTAGAATGGGTGGACCAAACATCACCGCCACTTGCGTTGATGAGTCTTGACTCCTTGCTGCTCCTCTAATGTCGAGATCCTATGTTCAAGGAAATAGAAAATAGTCAGTAGCACCTGTAGATAAAATAAAACATGCAATCCCCACGCCTACGATTAGTGAATGCAAAAAATGAATAAAACGGTAACTAAAATAGATCCAAATGAACTAAAAACTTGATAGGGGCATGAGGACATTACCAGGAGGGCACTGCAAATGGAACAGTCAGAAAATTAGCCACATATTTGTATTCGCTCTGGGGCGGGACGAATAGACCTACAACAAAGTGTCAAAAAGCATAGTCCCAAATGTCACATCCAGGAAGCTCCAAATCACCTGCAAAGTTGGGGTTAGCTAATTGGGGGTATTTTGGGAAGACCCAGAAGGTCATATTTTCCCAATTTGGCCTCTATCACCAGGAATTTGATGATGCTACCTGCAAGTTAGTAAAGGCGGGAAATGATAAAAACATGATCAAAAATGCTCAAAACGATGTGAAATTTGAATGAAAACCTATCTAAGAAGTATAGAATCAGATGCAAAAATAATAGAAAGGAAATCTACCACAGATTTCTATTCACTCCGGGGTGGGGCGTTTAGAACTGTGACAGTTTGGGGGGCGCCCGAGGGCAGGACGCCCACCGTTTGGGACTCTGTTTTGGCACCAATCCACTTGGGATGGGTCCAAAACCTCTTATGGGGTGTTTTCAACAAATTTGGTGGAATATTGTGGCCAAATGTTTGGGTTTGGGTCTAGATTGCGCTTCCAATAATCACCCAATAACCTCCCTCCAAAAGAGAGATCAAGGATGTAAAAGCACAATCGATGGGTGAGGATATAATTTGGCAGCACTTCATTGCTCCAAAGGCTCCTCTCTGTCTCTTTTTTGGGTGAGAAGACTCACCAATTTATAGACCTAGGGTCTCTCTGTTTGAATGCGCATGCGAGGGCGCCACTTGAGTTGCTTGTCCTATTTTGAGAGAAAATATTATTCCCTGATTTAGAGTCTCCTTGCATGAGGCCTCTAAAATCAAAGACATGCATGACTGAAGTCTCTCTCCTTGATTTGAAGTCGTTCCTCACAATTGCATGTCCTGAAGCTGCAGTTAACTGGCGGACCTATCGAGGTTTGACTTTTTGCCAGTCAAACCTGCTATTCGCCTCACCCTGGGGCGAATGCTGCTAATCGTCCCTGGGTGGGACGAATACCAGTTTGTAATCATCCCAGGGTGGGACGAGTAGGGAGCAAAGTGCCAAAAAGGTGCCAAATTGACCCTTGACCTTCCAAACTACTTTGGGAGTGGTTAGGACCACTGTTTAACCTCTGGGGCTGCCCTAGGGGCTGTGTGTGTCAATGCGATCGGTGCTTGTTGTCACATAATCGGATTGGTGCTGTTTTGGTGTCTACAGATGATTTGTTGAAAGAAGAAGAAATAATGCATTGATTATATCTTGGTGTAAAGAATATTTTTGAGGAAATATTGGAATAATATTTCGTATTCTAACCTTCTTGAGTTTAGCAAAGAAGTATTTTATTGTTGTGGTAGATTTGTGATGACTACTCCTTATCATCAATAAAAAGGTATGAGCACATTATTCCATAGTTAAGTTGATTGGTTGGTTTTATGAAAAATAAGTTTGGAGTGAAAAGGACTTGATTAGGGTTTCCTTATTGAGTGTGTTGAGTGAATGCTTCAAGGTTTTCTAAAATAAAGAGTTTTTGTTAAACCTTATTTGATAAGCATTGTTGTTGAAGCCATTGCTTGTATGAAGAACTTGAATTAGGGTTTTATTATAATTGCTATGTGAATATTGCTTTATAAGCATTGTTTTTGAAGTGATTTGTTGAGCAAAATACTTGAACTAGGGTTTGAAAAGATCATGAGTGTCATTGTAATGTGAGATTTATTGTTAAGCATTGTTGGAAATATTTTGAGTTGGTGTTTACATTTCTGGACTAGGGTTTGTGAGAAAGGAGTGTTTCATTGAGTGATTGGTTCGCTAAATTTGGTTGAGCCTATTCAAGTGGATGTGTGAAGTGATTGTTCAAGTTCCATAAAACAAACTATTCTATATTTTGAATTGAGTTGTGAAAGTGATTGAGCATTGAGCTGAAATTAAAGCATATTGAGTCTCTAACAATTCTCCTTATGTTTCTAAGAGATTGATTGAAATTAATTGAGCATTGTGATTAGTATAGAATATATTGAGTCTATAACAATTATCTTTATGTTTATATGATATTGGACAAGTTTTGTGTGGAGTTTTTGAGCAGATTTGAACAAGTTCTATGTGGACTTGTTGAGTAGATTTGGACAATTTTTGTGTGGACTTGTTGAGCATATTTGGAAAAGTTCTATGTGAAATTGTTGAGAATATTTGGATAAGTTTTGAGTGGACTTGCTGAGTATATTTGAGCAAGTTCTAGAGAGGATTTGCAGACATATTAGTGTGATATTTTATGGAAGTTTGTAAGGCATATTTAGGAAAATTATTTGAGAAGACTTGAGAGAAAATTTGATTGATTTATTCATAACCTTGAGTTAAGGTTTGGGGTAGATCCAGAAGAGTTTAGTCAAGCCTTGAGTTAAGGCATGAAGACAGAGATCAAGGATAGATTTGTGCTAGACTAAATGACTATGTTTAGTATAGATTTGAGAGTATATTTTGGTGCATATCTGAGGATAAATTTGTACCAGACCAGAGATAGAGATTGAGGATATATTTGTGCTAGATCAAAATACTGTGTTTAGTGCAAATTTGAGAGTAGATTTTTGTGCATATTTAAGGATAGATTTGTACCATACCAGAGATTGAGATTGAGAAAATTTGTGCTAGACCGAAGGACTGTGTTTAGTGTAGATTTTAGAAAGAGCTTTGTAGGACGGTAGTCTCCAGTGGATAGAGATCCATTAGCTAGGGTAGTGAAGACAAGTCTTCTAAGTTGGGACAAGAGTATTTAGTGGAGAGAGATCCACAAGCTAGTGTAGTGGAGGTAGTTGTCTTCTAGAGGATCACCAACCAAAGCAGAGGAGAATGATTTCTCCTGTTGATAGAGATCCATGAACTTGATTCAGGGGATTGGTGTCTCCTTTGGACAGAGTTCCATAAAATTCATAATAGGGAAAGGATTCCCAAGATATTGATCGAGAAAATTTTAGTGAAATATTTTCTTCATGGAGTAGCCCACATTGGGTGAACCACGTAAATTGTGGTGTCTCTATTGTGTGTGGTGTTTTTTGCATTGCTTTGATTACTACTAGTGATATTGCTATATATACATTGCATATATTGATTTGGAAAGAAAAATAAAAAGTTGTCTTATACTTTTCACCCCCCTCTCAGTATAAGCTTGTGTTCTTCACATACAATACCTTAGTTTCTTTGTACAACAATCAGATAATGCAATTATACAATTATACAATCCCTTGTAATCATACAATTAAATCTTAGTTGTATGATTAATATAGTTTTCTATAGTACAATTAAATCAATTTTCTATTTGTAAATCCTTTATCATAATTATTTATATGATGCTGAATTTATCATTCAATGACATTTCAACCTTTCATTGTTTGGTCCATTTTAGGATGTCTATTTTTGTGTAACAATTCAAAATATATTTTATTTTTATTTTTAGGTTTTCTTCCATGAAGATATCAACTAGTTCTCTCCAAAATTAGATAAATTCTAGTGTCTTGGTTAAAACTTGGAATGGTTTTAGTCCTTGAATTGTATAACAAATTGACCTAAATGATATTACTCTACAAAAATCCATAATATATTAAATTTTAGCAATGTAGAATGACACTCTTTTATACCAATAGTGCCCTCAATTATTTTGTAGAACAAAGGCACTCTTCTATGCCTGTAAATTTTGCTCACTGAAATCTTTCGTGCTTAAATTTTCTTTGGTATTTCTCCTTTTCTCGTTGTTGTTTCCCTACAACCTACACACACATTTAACGACAACATGGGTGGTCTACAAAAATTATTTATTAATCATTCAACAAGGGAGACATAGTTTTTAATTGGTAAAATTGGTTATTTATTTATTGATTCTCTATTGTATACAAGACAAATCTATTTAACACCCCTTTATCTTCTCTCTTATCCCAAGTTGACCATATTCCTAAGACAAAACACATAATTTATAATTTCTAAAGTAGTTACATAACAACCAAGTAGTTGGCCTTCCATCTTTGTGATGATTCAAATTTTGTAATGGTTGGTCATTTGAATGCTCCCACATCATAAAGCTATAATGCATCTTATTAGGTCTAAATAAATATAGATAATATCATACTTATAATAACTTAGATCATTGACTATAATAATCATAAAGAGAAAAGTACAACTAGAATTAACTTTTCATATCTATTTATAATGCTCAAACTTGTATGATTTAGAGGTACTAATATCACCTTTATTTACTCTAATATACACCAACTAAAGTTGAAATTCACATTATTCTTCATTTAAATTTAAACTGTATAATATGCTTGTATTAATAAGCTAACTCTCATCAAGATTCTATCTGTTTATGACCATTTTCATAATATGAATACTTGAATGAGTATTACATGTATACTTCCATGCATTTTACTATTTTTATGTTTTTTGTGTTATTTTTTGTAGTAAAATCCTACTTGTATTTATATAATAATGTTGTCATGAATAACAATTAGTGTTTTATATAATACTCCTAAATTAAAGACATAAAGGATATAATATTCTTAGACACTAATCATACCTTTGAGTAATATTATTTTAATTCATGTAGTATTTTCCTGTATACAAGATTGATTTGCAACTCATGTAAAAACACCATGCTTTTAATAGAAATAAAGCTTACTTTAATTGGGATTTCTCTATCCCAAATAGACGTTTTTTGGAGGTCAACTTAAGACCTATGTGGTGTGTCATTTTTATTATAAATTAGGTATTGACATGTATATTTGGGTTGGATGCCTTATGAATCAAGAAATATAGTTAAAATATCCCCTTATTATTTTGTTTTCCCATGATGAGTGATGATTCATATTTGGATGTCCACCTTGTTTTTTTCTTTTAGCCTAAGGTGGAGGAAGTTCATGTGATGTTGATTTGGAATCTGGTGAGACTCATGGGTTTCATTTTGATATGTGTTATCCCTTGTCTAGAATTGAGTTCCATTATGGTTTGTTTATCCCCTTCTCTTCATCTTAGCAATCTATTTCATGTCAGTCCTTTCAAGACTTTCGATTGGCAACAATTACTACTTGGAATATTTTCCACTTTAGTGTGTCATCAACATGGATTTTTTTTATCTTCTTTGGTCTCATGGTTGGACTTTATAAGGAGCTAGAAGGCATCTATGTGGTATTGGTATATTTTCTTTTAAAGGTATTTTAATTAAGGAAACTATGCACTTCCCAAAAAGTATTTCAAAGATGTTTAGGAATTTTCTTGTACCCGTGAGAAGTAAATTTTTGGCTATATTTAAGATCCGATTGAAATTTGGGTGGCACCAAAATTTTGAGGGTGTACGAAAGAAGGTCATTATGGAGGAAGAGTGTAAAGGTGTTGGGATTTCTACCCTTTCCTTACATAGGGATGTTTTAGAAATTCTTGAAAGAGGTAGAATTCTAAGATTTTTAAAATAATTTAATGGTCATGATATTGAGCTAGCCAAAGAGATGGTTTTTTCATAGAATAAACATGTTGTCTTGGCTAGATGATTGAAGGTTGTAATCACTATTCTACTCCTCTTTTAGATCACTAGTACTCTAGTGGGTGGAGATTGTGTTGATATGGAAAAGCATTTCCTTGCTAAGGATTTTGATTTGTTCAAATGCAAAGGTGGAAATCCGATAAAGTACCACAATGGATTTCAAAGGAACTTGTTCAGAACCCCTTGGGATAGGGTGATTCTTGCTATAATGGATTACTTCACTCCAAAGTACAATCAGGACGTTGTAAGGATCTTACATATTGCATTGGTAAACCAAAATCAATGGTAAACAATTATGAATGTACTTGGATTCCTCTATAAATATTTGGAAAGAATGAATTTAAATGTTCAACAAGGTAATTCTTCTTTCCTAAATCATAAAGTATGATTTAAGATCATTTTCAATTATGTTGCTCTAAAGAAATAATGATTGCCTTGGGGAAGAGTGGTTCTAGTTCAATTTTGGCTTGAGATTCATATTACCTTGGTAAGGATATGGTAAATTGCTTACTAAAAAAGCTTGTTTTAGATACTGATCTAGAGAAGAATTATTTAGAAAAATCTTATGTAGGTAATGCGTAAGAGATCTCTTTGGATTCTGATACTAGCAATATTGATTTGGATAAAGTTATTGAAAAAATGGATGCTAGGGAAATTATAGTTTCAAATATGGGAGGTGGTGATTCTAAGATATTGAAAGATAGTGATGCCCCTTTGGTTCCTGAAGGTAATGTTATCAATTTCGCATCCTATCTTCGATAGGAATGTGAATATTGATGATTCCTTTTTTTCAAAGGAAGAAAATTTAGAGTTGAAGAAAAATTCAAAATATTTGAATAAGCCTGAGTTAAATATGAAAGGAATAGGATATTTAACCATTTGAAGTCCAAGTTTAAGAAAAATCAAAAGACCTCTCATGTTATTCAGGACTTAAATTATTCTTAGGAATTGATCCCAACTTCTAATTCAAATAAGAGTCTAAATATTTTTGGAATGTCAATGATTAATCACAACTTCCAAGTGGAGACCAAATGTACTCTAAGTAATACCTTTGACTCAGTTAAATATTTGGTGAGATCTCTCAAGATATCAGTTAAGGTGTTAACTTTCTATGCAAATGAAATCTCTTAGAGATTGAAGTATGACTAGGATTTAAACACTCTAGATTTGGGAATAGATATCTTTAAGGAAAAATCTCAAGACTAATTTATCTCTTTGGATAAGTTTAGTCATTCCTGTCAAGTTCGATGGTCACTTGGGTTCTTTCTAGTAGTTGGTCTATTAAGTGGGCTTTTTGATGATTTCTTGTGATTTGATTTTTTTGGGTGCTTGTCTCTTTTAGAGCCTTTCCTCTTTCTAGATCTTGTTTTAAATGGTTATGTTTGATATTTCAATTAAGTTTGGTATCTATATATTTTAGAGACTTTCCTATTCTTGGTTCTTTATGTAAAAGGTTTGGGGATCCTTTCAAAACCCTTTTTGTTTCACCTCATAAAAAATAAATAAATCTTAAATCTTATTAACCTTAAGTATAAGATATTATAATTACTAATTATGTCGAATAAGACCTTACATGAGAAGCATAAAAATGAGACTTATACCTTCATGATTATGAACAAAATTTTATTTAATCAAGTAATTCATATTAAGTAATTTTCTATCAATATTAAAATCTTACTTCTATGCTAAATTGAATTCATAAGTATATATCATTATAGTAAAATTAAACAAAGGCTAATCAATAATCATATCATTAACATTATAAAAATGAATAATATGAAAAATTATATAGTTTCAATCAGGAAAACTTGATCTTTAAATTATTTTTTGTTTACATGATTCCAATTCAAACATAAATGAACCGATAAACTCAATTTGTGTACTCTATTGTAATAATTTGTGTTGTGTAATTGACTCTCTTGTTTATTAAATGATTTATTATGATGCTCTTTTTCTACAATTTTTATTGCTAAAATAAAATTTATTTTACTTAAAACCTCATTTTCCTTAATCATCTTTGAATTTTTCTTCAACTCATGTTTTTCTTCCTTTGAAGAAGAGGAATCACCAATCTTCACATTTCTAGCCAAGATATGAGGGCACCATATTTCAAACTCTTAGAAGCACCACCTCCCATATTTGAAACTATAATTTCACTAGCATCCATTTTTTCAATAACCTTATCCAACTCAATCTTGCTAGCATAAGACCTCTTACGCATTACCTACATAAGCTTTTTCTAAAAAAAAATCTCTGAACCAGTCTCTAAAATAAGCTTTTCAATAAGCAATTTACCATCTCCTTACCAAGGGAAGAGGCATATCAAGCCAAACTTAAACTAGCACCACTCTTCCCTAAGACAATGCTTATTTTCTTTAGAGCAAGATAATTTAAAATGAGCTTAAATCATACTTGATGATTTGGGAAAGAATAATTACCTTGCTAAAAATTTAAAGTTGCTCTTTCCAAATGTTTATAGAGGAATATGTGTATATTCATAATCATTTTCCACTGAATATGGTTTACCAATGCAAGATGGAATATCCTCATGACCTTATAATTATACTTTGGAGTGAAGTAATCCATTATAGAAAGAATAATCTTATCTTGAGGGGCTCTCTGCAAGTTCCTTTGAAAGCCATTATGGTACTTTATCAGGTGGTCAAAATTTGATTTTGATCTTCATTCTTAGGCTTTAGCTCTAGAACTTCTATGTACGTAATGGATTTTTCTTTTAGAGACCTTATTGGAAAATGTATAGTATTTTATTTTGATGATATTATGGATTTTTCAAAGAAAAATGTTAATAATGTTAGTGATTTAAGAAAAATATTCCAAAATGTAGAGAACACAATATCTCATTGAACCCTAAGAAGTGCACTTTTAGAGTAGCTAAATTTTTTAGACCATGTTATTTCTAAAGATGATATTTTAGTAGACCCTGAAAGAGTAGAGGCTATAGAGAAAATTCCTCTCCTAGGCATTGCAAAAGAATTTAGATCATTCTTTGAAAGATTAATTTTGTTAGAAAATTCACCTCAGAATTTGCAAAAATAGTTAGACCACTAAATGATATACTTAAGAAATATGTTGACATTAATTGAAATTCTAAAGTCTAATCAATAATTCAAGGTGTAGCAACAAAAATGACACCCAAACAATGTAGATAGTAAAACAAGCAAATGCAATGAAAAGAGAAATTTGTATTTGTAACAATATGCCCTGATATGTGGAGGTATAAATTATAAAAATTACTTTACAATGGAGAGGGGGAAAGCCTCTTTTGCAAATCAAATGAGGATGGGTGTCGATGTATTAATGTTGTAATTAAAAGAGTGTGGGTGGGCTTGTGTATCCTTGTGGACCATCCTTGCTTCAATAGTCTTTCAAAAAACTATCACCTACACATGAATCCTACAAATATAAGAGGTTCAATAGCATATGCAGGACCTTCACCGTGTAAGGCCCATATGGATACAATAAAAGCAATAAACCCTAAAATAGATGATTGTAGAACCCAAAAAAATATGTGTGAGACATAAAATAATTAAAACTATATCTTTATGTGTTGTCTATACTTATCCAGTTCTAAAACTGGTCAACTAGGCCTATGCAAATGTAATAGATTGCATTTGAGAAATGTAGGTTGTATTTGGGACTCATTAAATATAGTAGACTATGTTTATGAAATACAAGCTATGTTTAGTACTAGGTAAAATTAATATATTGTGTTTGAAGAAGTTTGGTATAAGGGCTTGGTTGGTTGCTTCTCGACTCTTGTGGCTCAAAACTTGAGTAAGATATGATATTATTGGTGTAAATTTGGCAATGTGACAATACTCATTTTATCCTCCTTTTTTTGGTGAATGTAATGGTGGGGTATTTGTAGGATTTTGGGAGGTGAGGGATGTGAGGATATGTGGTAAGCTAGGGCAGCCAAGTGGTAGGCTAGGGCAACCACATGGTAGGGGTAGGTGGAGTGGGACACTTGAGGTGCTTCACTTAAGTGGAGAGGTGGAATGTGAGGTATTTATGAGGGTGAGAGATGTGGCAAGAGTATATGTGGTGGTAGTTAGGACACATGGTAAGGTGAGATCATCCTAGGATACTTTATCTAGATTTAATTAAATATGTAAAATAGAATAATGTGTCCATTAAATAACCCTAAGTGAAAAACCTAGGATTATTATTACCTCTTTAAATGGTTAGGATTTGGTGTTTATAAATTCACCTTTTGGTACCATATTATGTTAAACACAACATAGTGCAAAAATAAGAGACATCTCATTTATTGAGCGAAGGATTTGATTTTTTTTTTTCACAGTGTGAGGATTGAATTATTAAAAAAAAAAATATTTTTGGCTTACCCCCTCAAGCAACGAATGGGTGGAAGATGAAATAGATGAAATCCATGAGTTGATTGATCAAATTTGGGTGGTAGAATAATTTTTTGTTGAATGCAAATTTCACAAATCAGAGTCAATGATGATTACCCCAAGTCTAGAGGAGGCATGTGTCATTGAAACTTTATTTTTGGTACAATGACGTGCAATTTAAATGTGGTATATGGACCATCCAATGAGGGTGTATGTTTGATCCATTTTGTAAATGGCATAGTGCATACCAAATAGTAATTTATGAAGGTTCTGATTTTGTGATCCTATAGAAAGGGTTTGATGATTTCCTTGAACGTAGTCATCTTATAATATTGAGTTACCAAATTTATTTGATGTAGGACAAGATGGAGTGGGGTGGTGTGTGGCATGCATGTATTGAGCTCATTTGGTGATTTTTGAAACTTTTGGAGCCTTTTGGGATCATTTGGGGTATTTTGGGGCCAACCACAACCTGCATTTGAACTTCTACAAATGTAGCCTAAGAATAACTATACATGTATGAATAACTATATATTTTATTGCGCTTAAATGTTTAAGTGATAGATCTAAATCCTAATAATGAAGATCGAAATCAAAATTTGAAGACTAGAGTTTTCAAAAACCAAAGAATGTAATACATGGAGTGTTGGAGATATTACATTATCTGGTCATGTAATATTTTAGAGAGTGATTTATTAGATCAGAGTGTGTGTTATTAGTTTAGGTTTACGATTTATATTTCTCTTTAACTATGTGTTAATGTGTAGGATGAATCCAAGTGTCATTAAGTAAGGTGTGCAAGTAGAGTATGTAGGTGTGTTAAATATGTCATGGGTGTATGTGTCAAGTATGCAAATTAAGAGTCACATATATGGTAAGATATAAATTCAAAAGGAATGAGAGGTTTATCTTATATGTGGAATAGGAAAGGTTGTAACTCTTGGATATGTAAGGAGAGCAATAGTCAAGTATTCAAGAGTCATATCCAAAGGTTATATTATTGATACAAAGCCCCATGTATTGTAATGAGAAACTGTATATAGATCTAGTATATTTGATTGATATGATTGTGAGTAATATTTTGAAATATAATTGTAAATTCATGAATATCTTAGATTCATATTGATCAAAGATTTGTATGCATTGATATTATTCTATGATTAAGTCTAAATATATATTTTCTATAATTTATATTCAATCCTAGATATTGGGACCTAATATAATCTAGTTTAAAAGCCATCAATATTTGAATTTTTCCAAGATAAAAATTAATACCATCACTAGTTAAAATATTTGCTACGTAATATTTATATATATAAATATAGATATTGCCTGATATCTCTTTTTTAAAATATTTTTTAGGTGTCTTATTCATGCCCTATTATTCCAAGATATGAATTTTATCATTACTTTTTGTTTTTATTTATGGGATTTAAAATGGTTAAAATATTTGCTAACAAGTATCAATATCCATAAATATTAAATATTTCTCATACCTCTTTTTAAATATTTTTTGGGGTCTTACTTGTTCCCTAATATTTCAAGATCATTTTTATTAGTCACTTTGCATTTTTATTTGTGGGTTTTGCCCAACTTCTTGTTAACACTTGCTTTTGTTTCCTTTTTTGTATGCCTTTCCTTCAAGGTTTTTCCTTTCTTTCTCATTTCCACAAACACTTTCAACTTCATCAATCTATTTGAGTTTTCACAATGAGACTTATCTTCTAAAGGTTTATATTGCTCAAATAATTATAATTTCAAGGAATAACCTCTAAAGCACTTTTCCTTTATGTTGTCTTATAAACTATAAATAAATAACATAGACATTCCTTTATAGAAACTACCCTCTTATATTTTTCTAAAATCCCTAAACTACTATGCATTTCCTCCATCCTCATTTATTTATTATGTGGATCTTGGAACCCTAATGTACAATGGATAACCTCTATAGTACTTTCATTTCTATTTTTATGAGAGGATTTTATACTAGTCTATGATTTACATGGAATAGATTTAACCTCTTCTACCTTATTTTTTTTATTTATTATTTTTTAATTTACATGATGGAATCGGTACCCGCCATAAATATGGGTAGGTTGTCTAGCTTTTATGACCGTCACAATATTCTGTGTTGTATACCATGGAAGCTGCCACACAGATCTTCATATAATGCACCCCTATAACCACCATGCCACAATAATTTTAAACCTTTTATGCCATTGAAAGCACTAGGAAAGGAACAAGCATTCAGTATGACAAGGCCTGATATTTCCTTCTACCTTATTTATTTCAAATTATTTTCCAAATATTTATTTGTATCTTTAATTACTTTTGAATTTGAACTTGCTCATTATAATTTCTAATCCATTGCATCCTTACCTCTTCTATTAGAGTGGAATATCCTTTCTCTAATCTAACTTCTACTACAATATGATTTCTTTGCTTCATATTGAAGTTTATCTTATGACAATTTTTATTTTTTATTTTTTTATTTTTCTTCATTCTTGTTACTTTGCAATGTATTGTCATTTGTCTAGTCTCATAACAATTACAAAATTAAAATAACATTTTTATAATCCACTTGTTGATCCCTTTTTTCATTCATTTTTTCTTAATGGACTGCAAAAATGATTTTAAAATATCTATAACAAAAAAAATTTGGGTATGTATAACATGCTTTCATTCCCTAGGTGTTGGTTTCTCAAGGATGAATTTCCCTAAGGTATTTATAATATTCTTAAAATCATGCATATTGATAAGATCGAGGTTATATATTATAGTGATTAGTTATATTATATAGTTTTGTCCTAACGATTTTGTGGATTTTTTTAATATTAAAACTAAAATTTATGTTGTATATTATTAAGAAATATTATTTTCTTTTACAAATCTTCTTATACCTTCTTACAATAACATCCCATATTTATTATTCTTTTTATTCCTACTACATCAAAACTCCCAAAACTTTATTACAATCATTGCATTTGGTCTTCAATTTATTCTTAGTACATAAACATGCACCATACTAAAATCTCATTACATTCATAAGCTCTATAATATGGAACTATTGATAAATAAAACAAAAAATAAAACTATGATGCAAGTTGTTTACAATAGTCATATAGTATTTCTTCAAAATGCTCAAAAAACTAAATTGTTGTCCATATTTATGTTAGAATAAGTAATTATTCTCTTAAGTTCTACTAGGATAGAATTACTTGAGTTTCCACTCCTTCATGAGTCAGGTAAACTCTCAGTTATAGTCTAGATCAGATTTGATGAGTTGTTGTAATCCAATGGCTCTCAATGATCAACTTTGTTATTTATACAAAGTTGATCCATGGAATAATCAATCAATTCTACTTTTTCTTCATGTTTTGTGTAATGCTTTGCATATCTATTTTACTAAATTCTAACATGGTACCAGAGTAGGATATATCTTGCTAGCATTATCTCTTGAAGGTTCTAGGAGCTAGTTCTTTGGATCTTTTGTTGGCTTCTCTTCTTTTATTGGATTTAAATCTTCAATAAGATTTTATAAAAAAAAATTGCTATATTTTTTTTGAAATATATATGTGGGTTATTAGGAATATTATTTTTCTTCTTCTCATGTTAAAAAGGGAAGGGTAAATTCATTGATTCTTAGTGTAAAATTTTTTTTCAGAAAAATTGCCCATAGTCATATATATTAAAAAAAAAATCTTAAAAAACGGAACACCTTTTTCAAGCGATTGTTTTTGTTAAAAAATTTATAAAAAAGCTTGATTAATAGGAATTTTATTTCCTATCTTTAGTGTATCTTTTTTTGTAGTAAAAAAATGGCTTTGTTCACTACCTGTTCGTTGGTCTCGAAGAAGCACAATTGAGGCTCTCGAATCTTGCACATAGCACCCAATTTTGGGCACCAACGTCTCTATCCGTGATGCCTCTCTAATCGATTTACATATCTCCTTCACTAGAGATCTGTAATCTTCGCTTTTCTTTATTTTCGATGCTTGGTGCAGCCCTAAATAAAGTCAACTATTATAAAATCCTTTCAATTTTTTTTCTATTCTTCTGGTGCGCTCTTAGGCCATTTCACTTCAGTTTCAAGATAAATGTTTTATACCATTCTATCTTACGATCTTCCTTGGCATATGTTTTGTTGCATCAACGAACTCTATAGGAGCCCCATTAATAAATGATAGCATTCATTTAACGCCAATCAAGGGATTTGTTCTTAGTTGGAAGATTTGCAAATGGCTCTCATTACCTCCTATTTAATTATCTTTGTCTCTCTTCATTTCGTATTGTTTTCTTATGATTTTGAGATTCATTTATTCTCTGATGAATCATATGTGCAGAGTATTATTTTTGTTTTGCTCAAAGGCGATGCATCATGGTGCTAAAGAAAGCAACTAATTTTTTTTTTTTTTATATCATTCATTTTCTATCTCTTTTAAAAAAATTATAACAGTCTATATTTCCTTTTATCGCCTCTCCTGTTTTACTTTTGTTCTGCAAGTTACAAACACCGAGGTGTTGGGTCTACGAGGAACTATGCCTACGACCGCTAGGTCTACGAAGTGCTAGGTCTGCGCCTTATTCGATGCTATCATTGAAAACACTAGTGATATTTATCTTTCATGATGCATCAAACTAAAAACCTCTTCTTCCTCTCTGTTTCATGGTACCTACCCAAATAATTTCAGGTTTTCTCTTGGTGTGGCAGCAAGATCATTTTTTAGAAGTTATATTTGTTCTATATTTCGCTTTAGCATAGTCATGAATAGTAGGCGTCTTGTTTTAAGTACATATCTTCTATTTATTTTTTGTCTAAAGCTTCTTTGTATTGGTTTTTTATCAGTCCCTTGAATTTCTAAGGTAAAAACCATACAAAAAAACCCCCTTAGAATTTATGTGTTTCGTATTTTATTCTGACTCACTTTTTTTCTAAAGCCTCTTTCTCTTTAAAAGGGCTTTAGTGAAAAGAGTCATTTGTAACCTAGTAAATGCAAAGTTATTTTTTGGGGGGGGTTTAGGGTGCTCAATTTTGCACCTTTTTTGTTTTGTCTTTTAGGGGGGTGTATTCTTATATATTTTTTGTGTCTATCTTCTTTAAATCGCTCTTCTAGATTTCTTTATAGTGGATTTTAAATTTCATAAGTATATATTATTTTATCTCATTTAAAATCTCCATAGGGTATAATAATATATTCACTAACTTATTTTCCACCCTCATTTTATGAAAACAAATAATATTTTTCTCATTCAAAAAGTATTATACAATCTTTAGTGGCAACATGATAGACTTACTAACCTAATAAATCTATTCTTAAATAAATATTAATGAAAGTGAGGATACCTCTTTAAAAACAACCCCTGTTATCTATTTTATACTCCATTCATCATTCCTTTCTGGAAGCACGAGGATGCAAAAGCAAAATGGCATATCGGGTGCGATGCAAACAAAAGCAAAATGTAACGCTAAGTCCTACAAATGAAAATGCATGGAAAGGGGAAAACAAGCGAAATGAAACGAGACGTAAAGCAAATGTAAAGTGCAGCCCTTTTATTTTATTAATTTTCTCGAGATTAGGTTACAATACATCTCCTCCCTTTTTAGGGGCTAGGAGCGTTAAACATAGTTTTGTCACACCACGGATGGTACGATTTATTCCACGTGCCCACATGTGAAATGGGCGGGCCAAATGTCACCGCCGCTTGCATGAATGCATCTGTGCTTCCTTTTTACCCCTCTAGTGTTGATATCTTGTGTTTAGAAAAATAGCAAATGATTAAAAGCACCTACGGATGGAGGGAAACATGCGATCCCCAAGGCCTTCGGTTAATGCATGCATAAAATAATTAAAACTATAATCAAAACATATCAGAATGAACTCAAATTTGGAAAAAGGCATTAAAAATTTACCAAGAACACACTACAAAAGTAATAGTCAAGAAATATGCCACAAGTTTCTAATCGCTCCAGGGTGGGACGATTAGGACTGTCACAAAACATCAGAAAGTGACCTCCTAAATGTCCCATCCAAGGGCCTCCAAAACACCTACAAAGTTGGGGTTAGGAAAAATGGGGCATTTTGAGATGACCCAAAAGGTCATATTTTGCAAATTCTTCCTCGATCGCCCTGTATCCGATGATGCTCCCTGTATGTTAGTGAAAGTGAAAAACATTGAAAACATAGCCAATATTCATCATAATGACATGAAATTTGAATGGCAACATATATGAGTGATCTAAAATGAAATACAAATGAAATAGTAAAGAAATCTACTACATATTTCTAATCACTCTGGGGTGGTGCGATTAGGACTACAATAGTGTGGGGGGTACCCGGGGGCAGGACGCTCACCATTTGGGGCTTGGTTTCGACACCAATCCACTTGGGATGGGTCCAAAACCTCCTAGGGGGTTGTTTCAACAAATTGGGTGGGGTATTATGGCCAAATGTTTGGGTTTTGGGTCTGGATTGTGCTTCAAATGATAACCCAATAACCTCCCTTCCAAAAGAGAGATCAAGGATGTAAGAAGCACAAGCGATGGGTGAGGATGTAATTCGATAGCACTCCATTGCTCCAAATGCTCCTACTCTATTTTTTTGGGGGGTGAGAAGACTCATCATTTTATAGACCTGAGGGTCTCTTGTGAATGAGCATGCAAAGGCACCACTTGGCCATCATGCCTTCCCAGGGGAGAGAAGATTCCTCCCTGATTAAGGGCTCCATGACTTCCCCTATGACTACCTATTTGAGCTCAAAAATGCTCACTCGCACTCCATGCATTGAAGGTGGAGTTAAGTGGTGGATCTGAGATGCCATTTGTCAAGGTTTGACCTTTTTCCCATCAAACCTGCTATTCGCCCCACCTTGGAGTGAATACTGCTAATCGTCCAAGGGTGGGACGAATACCTATTTGTAATAATCCCAGGGTGGAACGAATAAGGAGCAGGGTGCCTGAAAGGTGCCAAATTGACCTCTAACCTTCCAAAATTGTTGTGGGAGTGGTTAGGACCGTTGTTTAACCTCTGGGGCTGTGTATGTCAATTCAATTAGTGTTTATCATAACATAATTGGATTGGTGATGTTTTGGTGTCTACAGATGCCTCTTTTTGGGATGCGCTGTGCGTGGCACAGTGCTGAGCAAAAATAGATAACCAAAGCACTAATGATTAGGGTTCCTTGGTAACCTAACCAAATTTTGATGCCCCAAGTATGGAAATGGGGACGCATTCTTGAATCCTTGCTTCTAACGAGCTAAAGAGCTTAATTCAAGTGTTAACATTTTTCGATGAGGTGTTACTTGATCTTGGACATTGTTCAGTCATGAATAGACAAAGGGCACAACCTTTTGTCTATGGGAACCTTGATTTCATAATTCTATAATGCCAAGTGTTTGATCACCTTGTGATTATTGCTTTTTTTTTGTCCCAAGCATGAGCATGATTGTATTTATCAATGATTCTTTGAATGCATGCCATTTCCTTGATTGAGTGTGTATTTGTTGATTGGTGACTAAGTGTGACTACCCCCTCAAGCGACGAATCGATGAGGGAATGACCACCATGAGAAAAACGACGAGTTGCTTGACCCAAGATGACTTTAGTAAGGGTGCCTTCAGTTTTTTTCCTTGAACGCTTATGCAGTTTCCCAACATTTAGACTTGTTTTGGGTGGGTTTTAACCCTTTTTTGTGATGCGATTTGGGGATGAATTGTCAAAAATTCGTCCTCCAGTGGAGTGGTCCGGTGATGGTAGCCTTCTTAGGGAGTAGGATAGTGAAAATTTGTGACCCCGAAATTGCTTTTTCCTGGCAAGAATGTCAAGTGCAAAAGCACTCTTATTCGGCAATTTTATTACTATTTTTGGTGCATTTTGGTGCAGTTTTTGCTAGTTTTGATTTTCTTGCTCTGTAATCATCCCTGGGTGGGACGAATACCAGTTTAGTAATCATCCCAGGGTGGGACGAGTGCTAACTAGAGCGCTCATCCTAGGGTGGAACGATTATAGGCCTAAAAGCCTATTTAAGGGCCAAAACTAGGTTTTGGGCTCTTTTGCATTTGTTTTTTTGATGATTTGGAGCTGTGAGGGGGAGGAGGTCGAGTTCGCATAGCAAAGCGCTATCGAATTTTTGTAGACACAATGAGTTCACGAAATGGATCATCCAGTGGCGGAGCCGAGGTGAGACCCGTGAGTTCTCCTTCTCTTTATTTTTCTTGTTTTATTTTACAGTTAAAAATTGTAATTTATTTTGTGTTTGTATTATGTTTTTGCATTTAAACTAAGATTAAACCCTAGTTTAAATTTTTGTTTGGTTTTTTGTATTATGCATTTTAAACTAATATTAAACCCTAGTTTAAAGTTTTATTTTTTTTTTTTGTATTTTGCATTTAAACTAATATTAAACCTTAGTTTAAAGTTTTGTTGTTATTTTTTTTTTTTTAACACAAAGATTAAGAAACCCTAGCTGAAAAATTTGTGTATTTTGTTTTTTTTTTGTTTTTCAGTTTTAAACTAAGGTTAAAAACCCTAGGTAACTGTAAATTTATTTTTCTTTGAACTGATTTTTTTGGTTAAACTAATATTAAGAAACCCTAGTTGAAAAGTTTGTGTATTTGGTTTTTTTTTTGTTTTTTTTGTTTAGCTATTTAAACTAAGGTTAAAAAAACCCTAGGTTAATGACAAATTTTTTATTGTGATTTTATTTTTATTTTTTGTTTTTGTTTATCAGTTTAAACTAAGGTTAGAAACCCTAGGTAACTATAAATTTGTTGTTATTTTGTTTTTTTTTTTGTTTTTTAGTTTTAAACTAAGGTTAAAAACCCTAGGTAACTGTAAATTTGTTTTTTTGAACTAATTTTTCTAGTTAAACTAAGATTAAGAAACCCTAGGTTAAAAATTTGTGTATTTGGTTTTTTTTGTTTGTTTTGTTTAGCTGTACATTTGTTAAATATTTTTGTTGTACATTTGTTAAATGTTTGTGCTGTACATTTTTTTTTATTGTCATGTTTTTAATGTTTTTGTGTTGTTTTTGGATTTTTAGGTGGTGAAGAGCCTGTACTGTCAGTCGACGATATTTTTTGATGCACGGGAGGTGCTGACTATGGCAGACTGGGATTGGCTTGATGCCCTTGGGCTCAAGCAGGTGACTCGATTAGAGCCTGTGGTGGGGGATCAACATATCTGATTGCCTTGATCAACTTGTGGGATCCCCGCACCAACACATTTCATCTCCCAATATGGGAGATGACAGTGACTCTAGAGGACGTCTATCAGATTCTATGAATTTTGATATACGGATTGCCCATTCGGACTACTCCTTGTGATCAATGGATGGCGGTGCTGACATGGTGCTTTGGGCATGGGGTGGAGATGGGGTGGATAGTTCGATGGAGAGGGTAGAGGGGGACTTCCTGATTGGTGGGATTTTGGTGCGGTGGTGGCTGGAGAAGGTCATGTTGGGGGTGAGGCATGTACCACTCATGACTCTCATCTCCAACATGCTACTTCCCGACTCATCTGGTGCGAGGTTCCCTTGGAACCTTTTGGAGGTAGTTTTTAGACTAGTTGAGTGTCTGACCTCAGAGCCACTGATTATGAGGTGGGGTCAGACACTACTGGAATAGATTTATGATGAGTTGTACAAGGTCCACTTTCAAAGGCAAAATGGTATTGGATGCAGCTACCTGTTGTAGTGCTGGGGGTGGCAACACATAGCTATGGAGCAGCCATAGGGATTTTCTTGGACCACCTGGGCAGATATTGTGGACAGGGAAATAGGGTATGCAGCTTTGTGGCAGAGGTCAGAGGATCAGGGGCAGAGTCGATGGTGGGCAGGTTTCGTAGGGCACTATGTCAATGCCTTCTCATGTCTTACTCCATGGGAGGTGTTCTGGCATCCATACCAGGGCTGTCCAGCTTGGCCTGAGGTTGGGGAGTGGCTCTGGCAGGTGCGTAGGGGGAGGTGGCTAATCGGGTGACATGAGACTGAGCAGGAGTACTTCCCATACTTTTGGGTGACTTGATAGCTTATGGTGCACAAGGGATTTCCTAGTGAGCCTTTGATCTATCGATGTCATGACAATGAGAGGACTCTGGCTTGGTTGATCATTGAGCCACTAGGTGAGGATTTGAATGCAATGATTGATGTCCTCGATGTGGAGAATGTTGGGGAGACTACAGAGTATGACCAATGGTGTACGATGCGATGATGGTGGGGCTAGGGACCTCTAGGAGGTGTGGATGTGGTAGCAGCAGGTGGCAAGGATACAGAGGCATCAAGGAAGTGTTGGGGCACACACGATGATATGAATATGGTGGAGGTTGATGACTTGACTGGGGATGACCTAGGGGTTTTGAAGTAGCCAGATATATAGGACATTTCATAGCAATGGGTGCCAAAGTAGCCCACCGTCCCAGAGATGCCCATGCCTTAGGAAGTCCTAGGGGACATGGAGGCTAGGTATCGCACTGAGATAGCATGATTGGAGGATCTACAATGAAGATGAGATGAGGAGAATGGGTAGGTTCTACAGGAGAGGGATCTCCTATGAACTCAGTTGGAAAAGCGGGAGAATGCATTGGCTATGTACCGCCAGTGGGATGGGAACACAGATGCTTTGTGGGAGAGGAATCTCTTACAGACTCAGTTGGCATAGTGCGATGACACATTGGCTATGTACCATCGATGGGAGGTGAATTGGGTCCAACATCGATTGGATTTAGAGGCAGATATTATCTGCCTCGATGGGCAGTTACCTGAGCTCATTGGAGGTGGATCTTCACATTGAACAAGATACAATGAGACTAATTAGTCTACTTCCTATCATCATAGGTGTGTGGGTGAGGGCAGCGCTAGTGGGCATGATGCGGGGGCTGGTAGTAGCCACCTAGAGAGGTCCCATAGGACCCACACCATTGGGAGTAGTTCCAGTCGCACCGATCCTACATGATCATGGTGGCCGATGCCCTAGGCTTGGGGGTTTTTGAGTTTTTGATTTTGTTTGTGAGGTCAGAGGACCATTTTATTATAGCCTGAGGGCCTTTTTGATGATATATATACATGAATTTATTTGTGTTTATACACTTGTTATGATTTAATTTTATGCACATTTATTTATGTTTATGTATGCATGTTTATTTATTTTGATGTATGCATATGTTTATTTATTTTGATGTATGTGTAGACACCAAAACAACACCAATCCGATTATGTGACTGCAAACACTGATCGCTTTGACACACACAGCCCCCAGGGCAGCCCTCAGAGGTTAAACAGTGGTCCTAACCACTTTTGTAGCAATTTTGTAAGGTCAGAAGGCAATTTGGCACATTCAGGCACTTTGCTCAGTATCCATCCCACCCAGGGACGAATTCAAATTGGGATCCGTCTCACCCAGGGATGAATTCTGAATTCGCTCTGGGTCAGGACGAATTCCAGGTTCAACGGGCAAAAAGAAAAATGGCGCCAAGTGGCAGCCGAGGACAGTCAATTAATGCCTCCTGCCTTGCATGCGCGTGTAGGTGGGCAGAGTGGGCGTTAGAGGACTGTCACAAGGGCAGTCATGGAAGCCCAAGTCAGGGAGGAGTCTCCTCCCTCTTGAGAAGGCATGGCCGCCACATGGCACCCCTGCATGCCCCTCCAAAAGAGACCCCTTGGGTCTATAAAATGGTGGACTTTCCCACCCAAAAAGAGACAAGTTGGAGGCATTTTCAAGCAACGAAGTGCTGCCAAATTGAATACCACATTTTACCCTTTTGATTCACCTCTTCCACATCCTTGATCTCTTTCGCAAGAGAGGTTATTGGGTGGCTATTGGAAGTGTGAATCCGGACCCAAAACCCGACATTTGACCACATTGATCTACCAATTCGCCGACAACCCATTACAAGAGATTTTGGGCCCATCCCAAGTGGATTGGTGCCGAAATCAAGTTCTAACGGTGGGCGGCCCGCTCGGGCGCCCCGCACTTCTTAGTTTCATTTTAATTTATTCTTTTGTCACTTGTTTATATTCCATTCCATTTTATACTATTTAGATAGTTTATAATTTCGATTTCATAAGGCTTTGATCAAATATTATCATGTTTTGTCGCTTTTGTTGTCCTCACTAACTTGCAGGTAACGACGTCAAATTCCCATTGATGGAGGTCAAATTGGGGAAATCCGACCATCTGGGTCATCCCAAAATGCCCCCAATTAGCTAACCCCTATGTTTGCAGGTCTTTTGGAGATCCCGAGACGCGACATTTGGGCAGCATCACTTCGGCACTTTGTCGTAGGCGAATTCGTCCTACCCAGGGACGAATTACAGTAGAATTCATCCTGACCAGGGACGAATTACAGTCGAACTCGAATCGGCGATGTTTTCTCGACTGTTTTGATGGCAGTGGCCCTCTGGTAATGTTCTCTGGTCTCTGTCAAATTTGCAGGTTATTTGGAGTCATTTTATTCATCGGTTTAGCTAATCTTATGCATGCATCCTCCATTGGTTTTTAAGGTCAAACGCTTCATCTTTTGTCATAGGTGCTACTAACAACTTTGTTGTGTCTTTGAACGTAGGAGGAGCAGCAAGGATCAAGGATTCATCAACACCAGCGATGGCAACACTTTGGCCCGCCCATTTCAAATGTGGGCATGCGGAAGGAGGAACACTAAGTCATGATTGTAACCAAAACTCTTTTAACGCTCCTAGCCCCTGAAAAGGGAGGAGGCATCTTTGTAACCGAGATTAAGAGAGTTAAATAAAAAGGGTTGTGCTTTCTATACTTTCTTTTATCTCCGTTCAATTCGTCTCTTTCATTTCATGCATTTCACATTTTAGGACTTAAGCGTTTGTTTGATTTTGAATGCATCGCATTAGTATTTCTTTCTTCCAGAATCTCGTGCTTTCAGTGGCGATCACGGTGGGACTCTGTCCCCTAGTTTTAAGATCAAGAAACTGATCAAAAATTTGTGATTTGTGCTTACAGGTACCATTGTTCGAGCTCTGACTGTTATTCGTCTTTGCCTGTGGCGAATACCTTACTGTAATTCATCTGACCCTGAGACGAATTCTAATTCATCTCAGACAGGGACGAATTCTGTTCTGTAATTCATCTCACACAGGGATGAATTTTTGTCTGTACATTTTTAGGGCCGAGGATCAGAAACAACAAGTTTAGGCAGAGAAAAGGTAAGGGTCCTAAACTGTTCTTGTCATTTTCTGCTTTTTTTGTTTCTATTTTCTGTCAATTTTGCCTTCTTAAGGAAAGTAGTTGCTTCTGCCTATTTCAATTTTTAATAAAAAGAACCACACACACATCACATGGCATTTTTAAACCAAGGAGCTGGTCGTAAGACCCCAGCCCTTGATCAAGACCAACGGTGGGTTCATCACCACCTTGGCTTGATTTTTGCATCCATTTACCCCGATTGTCACTGTTGTTAGGCATAAATCCTGATGAAAGCTGATCGAGTGTCGCTGGGGTGATTCCCAGCGTGCGAGGATAAGTCTTCTATGGTAGGTGTCATTAACAGGACAATCCCCCTTCCGTACCGCCTACGTACCATGTACCATCTGCTCTCACGTACCTATAGTTTCCCTCTCGTAAGGGCGGGTATATAGAGAGGTTGGTATATCGGTCGGGCAATGGTATATTGAAGGGGCGACCATTTATGGGAGTCATATGAGCCTTCATTACGCATTTAAACGTTCTTCAAAACTTTCAAAAACAAAACAAAATCATCAAAATGCACTAAAACCAGTTTAGGACACACCATTAATCTTTAAAAGAGATAATCACCGTTTGTGTATGTGTGTGTTCATTTCTGCTTAGTGTAACAAAAAAAATCAAAAAATCATAAAAGAGATAAAATCTGCTTAGCTTGTAGAAGAGCACCACAATGGTGTGCACCCGTAGCCAAGCCCAATCAAGGGCAGAAGCTACGAAAAGTGTACAAAGAGCGGGCACAAGTCGCCTTCGCTTTAGCCCTGAGGACTTGGCCATACCGCCTTGGCGGTCTGGACCACAAGAGAGTCCACATCATTCCATGTCAAGGTGGAATTATAGGGATACCCCTCTGGGGGACACGCCCATTCAGCACAGCCCCTTTCGGGAAGAAGCTTTACATGTGGCACTCAACGTAAATAGAAGACCGCCTTTAGAGGCTAGATATGAGTGGCCACCATGCAACGAAGCGCTAGAGAGGCACAGTGCCCATGAGGAGAGACAACGTGACTATGGCATCTCTCCTTTGCCTCCCATCATTGTTAGAACTGAAAGACAAAACCCAGAGCGTAGGGCTCTCCACACAGGGTGAGCTAACTCCGCCCGCCCCTTTCACACCCATGAAAGGGAGTACGAGGAAGACCATCAAATTCCTCGAGAGCAATATACAGCATGGGAGCCTTGCGCTTCCACACCTGCTAGATACCATGGTCACACATCGAGGCCAGAGCCTCAGGTAAATGCCGCCAACCTCGATAGAGGGAAGCGACCCATTGAAATCTCGGATCATCAAGACCGAGGCAAATACATAGGAGAAACATTCAAGCCTCCTAAGCCCAATATGGCAGACCAAATTGACCTGGCAGTCGCCAGACATGCCACCCGCCAAGCCCAGATCACGCGGCTTGAGCAAGATCATCAATAGTTAGAGCACTTATACCGCCTTAACAAAGAGCGCATGCAACACGAAGCGGACGAGCTACTTTATAAACTACCTGAGAGGGTGCCAACCCCTCGCACCCAAAAAGTAGAACAATATGAGAGGCATAATCCCTTGGTGCAGGATAGGTCTCCGCGACCTCGTCAAGCTTTGCCTCCGAGACCCCATAGACCTGAGAGGGAGGCCACTCCCCGAAACAATGATGGGTACCCTCCACGGAGACCCACTCAGGGTCATAGGTCTCGCCCAGAGACTCCTCAGGAAGTTTATGAGGAGTATGAACCAGAAGTAGAACGGGCCGAAATGCCCTATCAAGGCGGAGGGGGTGCTATCCGGCCACCCCTCCATAGGCCTCCAGTCTCCCATAACTCACAATGGGAGCAAACAAAAGAGGAAGAGATTAAATCTTTCGATGCATACAAAGCGCTATTAGAGCATTTGGAGTCTATGGAGACCAAAGCTTCTGGGCACCAAAAGCCCACGTTACATCAACTCCGTAGTCATCCAGTGCATCCGTCAGTGCCCACACCTTCTTACCCCGAACATTTCAAGTTGCCTCAATTGGCAATCTTTAAGGGTGAAGAGGATGCTCAAGAGCATGTGACAAGATTCCTGAGCCAATGCTTTGGCATTCAGGATAATGATGCGTTGTTGCTAAGGACATTCATAACCACATTCGTAGGCCCTACCTCGGATTGGTTCACCCAGCTTGCCGAAGCACAACATAAATAACTTGGATCAATTAGTGGATGCGTTCCTTGAATGCTTCGCCTTCAACACCAAGAAGAAGGCATCACTGAGTGACCTGGCCAGCCTCAGGCAATATGAGGAGGAGACAATGGCGGCCTACGGGAATCGATGGAGGGCTCTGCTTTCTAAGCTACCCTACCTTCCCCCTATGTCCGACCTCACACAAATGTTTTCACGAAGTTGTCTGAGATCAATCTCTGGGCTATTGCAGCTGCAGCAATACGCCACCTTAGAAGAAGCTCTGGCGCAAGCCAGAGTTATCGAAGAGATCAAAATACAGGATGGCAAAATTGCCAAACCTAAAAAGAAAGAGTGGAACAAAAATACAAAGACAAGGACTACGCAACCAAAACCCGCTGCGGTTAATCAAGTTGCGATAAATGTTCCTAAGCCTGCACAAGAAATACAGCCTCAAAAGGCTAATTATCAAGCAATGCCTCCTAATAATTATGAAAGAGAAAATAAAAAATAGGAGCAAAATCAGCAGCGTCGCCCTAAGCGACAATACACCCCTTATACGGAGTCTAGGGACTCCCTATTTGACCGCTTGTCAGCGGCAAATTTAATCACCCTTCCAGAGATCCAAACCATAGATCCTAACGCTCCCAAGCCTAAGGGATACAGAGAGGATTTATATTGTAGGTTCCACAGGCGAAGGGGACATGACCTGAACGCATGCTGGAAATTCAAGGGATTGATACAAGACTTGATTGATAATAAAACATTGGCGGTGGACAACCCCATAGCGCCAAATAACCAGCAGATGGGGGTCTTCAAGGATCCCTTGCCTGCCCATGAGGCACAAGCAAAACCCCTTCAGGTCAATGAGGTGCGACAGAATCTCCCCATGCAAGGGTATGTGGGAATGATAAGCATAGTGACCAGGAACAAGAAATACCCAGGAGTTGCCCCCGAGGCAGCCACAAGAGAAGTTCCAACAACGTCGCAACCTCAACAACACCCTATGCAGTTACCTCCGCCTAGACCCGAGGTCACGATACGGACCAAACTCACGCAGAGTTTGTGGACCACGTCGGCTAGGCTCTCCATATATGAGCTTATACAACAATCAGCACCCCATCGGGAGGCTCTCATGGAGATTTTGAAAGCCATCGAGTTGCAGCCCCACGAAGCGAATTCCTTCAATAACTTCGTGGGACATGTAAAACGATGTACGGAGCCAGTCATCACCTTCCGAGAAGATGAAGTTAAATCAGTATCTGATGACATGGCAGATCCACCCCTGCACGTTATCGCGCGGGTCAACGGGATCCCGTATAAGAGGGTGTTGGTAGACACTGGCTCGTCTAGTAACATCATTACTACAACAGCATTGAAACATCTGAAGCTGCCAGCCTCTCACATCACCGCTTCCACTTACACACTACGAGCATTCAACGATGCGATATGCTCGATAGTTGGCACAATTGTTCTACCCGTTCAGGTAGGACAAAAGATGATACCTACATTGTGCCATATTTTGGAAGGCGAGATGGCATACAACATATTGCTAGGGCGACCATGGATCAGGGACATGAAGTGTGTCCCTTCGATAGCTCACCAGTGTTTGAAGTATGCATTTGAAGGAGAAGTACATGTAGTCCCGACGGACTTAGAACCCTTCAAATATTGCAATGCGGTGCAATTGATGCCGCAATCGACCCTCCCATCGACGCACTTGGATTTCTAGTTAAATCCATCTAGACAGGGTCCGATGTCGTGGGCACCACTGGTGACTAATCCATCAAAACCCTAGCCAGGTGCATCTTCATCATCCACTCCTTCACTACCAATGCCACCTGTCATGGCTAAATAGAAGGACAAAGGGAAACAAATCCTGGAAGAGGCTCAACCCCTAGAAGAGGTGCTGCCAACAATATCAACCATCTCAATAGAAGAGATACCTAGCACAATGGAAGCTGAGGCTCCTAGTCTACCCAACATGGAATGGACTCTAGAAGGGCTTCCGTTCCCTCCCTCTCAATCACCAACAATTACTATTGAAATGGCCAGTACGGGCTTGGGGGAGTATCTAGTGCAGAATGTTGTAGCAACGCCCATGCTAGAGTCAGTGCAAGACATGGGGAGACCTCGCCTCCCCATCGGGATAGTTGTTCCTTTAGGCTACCCACCAAACTAGACCAATTTTGTGTATGGGGGCCTTGACCATGGTGCTGAACCATGCATGCAAAAGGACGAGGACGAAGAGCCTTTTGTAGAAAATGTCAACTATCTGTCTAACCCGAACTTTGCTCTGAGATATCTTGGCCAATGCAATTGGCATGGATACGAGCTAGGCAGGTATGAGCAAGGAGTGCATGTCCTTTGCCAGCCAAGATACCAAATGCCTTATGACAAGTCGGGAGTAGGGTTCAACCACCCCCTGCCCTTAGACATCTTGGTGGAAAACATGCAAGGCCTAGGAATAGGCAACAAGGGTGGATTGGCATCAGATCCTTATGCCAACCCAAACACAACATATACATTGGGAGATTACCTCCCATGGTCAACAACCACCCTTGGTAACATCAAAAATCCTTCTCCTTTGCTAGAGAGAGGTGAAAGTTTGAGAACTCACTTTCAAGGAGAGCATAAATAGTGTCTAGAAGGATCTTTGAAGGATGAATCAAAACATGAACCAGTGTCATATGTTCCCTTCGAATCCAATAGTGATCACTCACGAGAGATTCCCATGAATAACTGGCAAGAGATATTTTTGAAACTGTTCCCTTTAGAGGTTCCAATTGAACCAGTGTTGTGTCAAGAGAATCAGGTCCCCCCACCAAGTGTGGAACAACCGCAATGGGACCAGATTAATTTGCTAGAACAAGGTGAGCCCTTAATGTCGCAAGCAATTGTTGAAGAAAATGAACATTTTTGGATCTCCGATAGTGATTCGAAAGATGAGACTGAGATGGCCTATCTCAACCACATGCGACAAATGCAACAAAGGCAACAAATGCAACAATGGCGTCCCTTGGGGATTAATGACTTATTTGCATAGATGGGCATACTGCCAGGGCATGAGTGGTACGTAGACCCAGCAGGGTGGGACCAAGTGTTGGATCCATGGCTCCAAGTTTATGATGAGCACCGTCCACCCCGAGACCCTATAATGACATCAGTGTCGAGGGAAGACCCTGTCTTCCTATCAGCACATAGGGCCGATCCATTCATGCCTGTCCCTCTAGAGCCAGATCCAGAACATAGGGAACATCCAGAATGTTTGAGTCATCACACCCACGGTAATGGAGACCAAATTCATTTCATCCACATGATCTCCATTGATTTGACCGCACCCATCCGCAATCCGGCCGATCCAGCATGGTCATTGCATCTAGACATAGATGCCATCGACTGGGATCACGTCAATTCACCTCCCTCCCCATCATAGTACTGGCCTTTCGGTAAAATGCCTCATTTTACCCTAGGGACAACTCAGGATATCTTTCAGGCTGAAGAGGAACCCGAGGTTCCCAACGTAGATTTAAACTCAGCTAATGATATCCATTTGATCCCGACTCCACATCAGTTGGAGGACGGATCCCACATGTCAGTCGAGGAGACGACTGACGTAGACATCGGCTTAGATCCAATGAATCCATAGATTATCAAGCTGGGGGTAAGTCTTATCCTCTGAAGAGCAAGCCGACTACATTGCCCTTCTCAAAGAGAAGAAGGAGGTTTTTGCATGGTCATACAGAGACATGCCGGGGCTAGATCCGTAGCTAGTCATGCATAATCTAACGCTTGATCCGACAATCAAGCCAGTTAAGCAAAAACTATGTAAGATGCACCCACAAGTGGCCTTGATGGTCAAAGATGAATTGCAAAAGCTGTTGGATGCACAGTTTGTCATCTGCATGGATTATCCGCCATGGCTGTCCAACATGGTGCCCATCAAAAATCCCGATGGGAGGATTCACATATGCACTAATTTTTGAGATCTAAACAAAGCGAGTCCTAAGGATGATTTCCCCTTGCCAAGCATCGACGCGTTGGTAGATGCTACAACAGGTCACGAAATGCTATCCCTCATGGATGGTTTCTCGGGATACAATCAGATTCGTATCAATCTCGAGGACCAACTAAAAATGGCGTTCACAATGCCTTGGGGGACATTTTGTTATAAGGTCATGCCTTTTGGCCTTAAAAATGCTGGCGCCACCTACCAACGTGCCATGACGTACATCTTCCATGATTACATGCATAAAACTTTGGAAGATTACATGGATGATTTGTTGGCCAAGTCTCTTTTGCGCCCAAATCATCTCGATGACTTAAGCAAGATCCTCGATCACCTCATGGAGCATAAAGTCAGACTGAATCCCAAGAAGTGCGTATTTGGCATCACATCTAGAAAACTCTTGGGTTTCATAGTCTCAAAGCGAGGTATCGAGGTGGACCCAAAGAAAGTCAAGGCAATCCTTGAAATGGTTCCCCCAACTACCATTAAGCAGCTCAGAAGTCTGCAGGGAAAGGTCACGTCAATCAAGCGCTTCATAGCACAGCTATCTGACAAGTGCCGACCCATGAACAAATTATTGCACAAGGGGGTTACATTTCACTGGGATGACGAGTGCCAGTCAGCCTTTGATGACATCAAACAATACTTGGCTTCATCGCCAGTATTGGCACCACCTAGACCAGGAGTGCCATTCTACTTATACATCTCAGCTACTGAGGTGGCACTGGGCGCCATGCTGGCCCAGAAGAATGAACTTCACAAAGAATAGGCTACTTATTATCTTAGCCGCACCCTGGTCAGTTATGAACTTAACTATGCATACGTCGAGAAACTCTGCTTGGCAGTGGTGTTTGCTACCAAAAAGCTATGCCACTACATGCTGAGCAACACTACGTATGTTGTGTCTAAGGAGAATCCATTGCGATACATGATGAGTCATACTTATCATAGTAGTCGCACATCGAAATGGATCATGTTGTTGATGGAATTTGACATAGAGTTTATCGGACATAAATCTATCAAAGGACAGGTCATAGCCGATCAACTAGCAGAGGCTCCTCTCGAAGACGATCAGCCTCTAGTCATAGAACTACCCGATGATGGGGTCTTCCATGTCTCAGAATCGCCAGATTCTGATGAGCTTGAGTCACAGGCTGACATAACCCTATTTTTTGATGGTTCTAAATGTGAGCAAGGTGGTGGCATGGGAATAGTATTCTTCACACCGTAGGGCACTCCAATGCCCCTATCATTTAAATTAAATTTCCCATGCACCAACAATAATGCAGAGTATGAAGCCTTGCTCATAGGTCTTCAGACAACAATCACCATGAACATCAAATGACTGAACATCTTTGGTGATTCACTGTTAATTGTCAATCAAGTCAAAGGGGTATTCCAATGCAAATGCCCAGTTCTGCAGGCTTATAAAGCCCTTGTGGACAAATTCCTAGCAAAACTTGAGTGGTATGACATCGAGGCACTCCCTCGATCATCGAATCATTTTGCGGACACAATGGCCTCCTTGGGGTCACTAATCCCGCAAGACCTTTCCGGTGATATGACAACCATTCAAGTCAAAACCCTATCACAATCCATGATGGAGCATGCAAGCTCTGACTTGACGCTAGGAATCCACATGATCCAGATTGAACCATCCTCGGATAAGTTCTCTCGAATCCACGATCATCTGAAACATGCCAACTAGGGGTCCTTGTTCTCCCCTACTCCCATTAATAGCAACACAATGCTATTCTTACAAGTTCTATCCCACTCAGCGTTTGCTAGGGATGAACTTCAAGAGGGATTGGTTGTTCATACCATCGAGGTTTTCGATCAACAGGACTGGTATTTACCCATTAGAGACTACCTCAAGTTAGGTAATCTCCCGCTTGGATTGACACATGCCGCAAAATGAGCATTCAAGCAGAAAGCGGCTAAGTATGTCTTGATAGGAGACATTTTGTATCATCGTAGCTATGAAGGAATCCTCCTTCGTTGCTTGGACCAACAAGAGTCCACTTGGGCAATCGCCCAAGCGCACGATGGTACATGTGGTGGCCACTTCAGTGGTATGGCCATCGCAAAGCGCATTCTTCGCATGGGCTATTATTGGCCATCTTTAGAGCGAGATTGTTGCGCATATGTCATGAAGTGCGTGAAGTGTCAACACCATGCCAATTTGATGCATGTACCTTCCCAGGCCTTGCAGACAGTCCAGTCGGCTTGGCCATTTTTGTAGTGGGGCTTCGATCTAATTGGAAAGATCTCCCCTACGTCGTCAGGCCATCACACGTTTATCATAATGGCCATAGAGTATTTTACCAAGTGGGTGGAAGCAGTTCCGCTTACCTCTACGATAGGACCCCGCATTGTGGAGTTCATTTTGCATAACATCATATGTCATTTTGGTATTCCATCCAAAATAGTCTCGGATAATGGGACACCATTCAAGAACAAAGACGTGCGTGCTTTGACCACAAAGTACAAAATTCAGCATAGTTTTTTGACACCCTATTATCCGTAGGCGAATGGGCAAGCAGAGGCGTCAAACAAAATGCTAGTTGCCATCCTTAAAAATATGGTCGTAGATAGTCATAAGGATTGGCACATCCAAATCCCACTTGCCCTATGGGCTTATCGCACTAGCATTCGGACGCCCACTGGGGCAACTCCATTTTTGCTCGTGTATGGCTCCGAGGCAGTCATGCCTCTAGAGTTGGAAATTCCTTCCCTGCGCATATCAATGCAAGAGTTCATCGATGATGATGCTGTGCGGTAGGCCTGGTTAGACCAGCTTACGTTGCTTGATGAACGACGCGTTAATGCTCTCGAGCATTTACGTATCTATCAAGAGCGACTTAAGAAAGCTTACAACATGAAAGTTCACCTGAGGGACTTTCGGGTTGGTGATTTGGTTTTGAAGGAAAACCAACAGAACTCTAGTTTGTCATCCCACCTAAGGGACAAATTCATGGCAAATTGGATAGGTCCATATGTCATTGATAGCAAAATAGGACCCGGGACATACCGGCTAGCTTCTCTTGATGGAATCAAGGAAACAGAACCCTTGAATATCAGTCATTTGTGACCATTCCATATCTAAGAGAGCCATATCCCAAAAATGCTCCAAGGATTCATATAATCGCTTGGTCAATCCCAAAAATGCTCCAAGGATTCATATAATCGCTTGGTCAATCCCAAAAATGCTCCAAGGATTCATATAATCGCTTGGTCAATCCCAAAAATGCTCCAAGGATTCTTATAATCGCTTGGTCAATCCCAAAAATGCTCCAAGGATTCTTATAATCGCTTGGTCAATCCCAAAAATGCTCCAAGGATTCTATAATCGCTTGGTCAATCCCAAAAATGCTCCAAGGATTCCTATAATCGCTTGGTCAATCCCAAAAATGCTCCAATGTCTCATTCGCAATCCTCTTGGCTCAGATTCGCTGAATCAAAATGCTCCAAGGATTCTTATAATCGCTTGGTCAATCCCAAAATGCTCCAAGGATTCCCACAATCGCTTGGTCAAAAATAAGAAATTCAAAATCCAAAAATCATCAAAAACAACAAAAATTTGCATCTCATTTCCAGGCATGCTCAAATTCATCAATAAAAAGCTCTTCTCACATCTCATCTTCATATTCACAAAAATCATTCCATCAAAAATACAAAAATATATAGCTGCATTAAGCATCGCATCCATACATTGCATATTTGTGGTCGTATAGGTCAAAGGCACCATAGGCTGTAATTGCTCTGCTAGTCCATCTTGTTCCACATTTTTCCATTTTATAAGCAATCCAAAAAAACAACAAAAATACACCATTTACCGCTTTTTACCACACTAGAGTCAGTTGTCTTATAATGTATCAAGAGTTTTCATCTTTCAGTCGTAATTTTGCTTTCTAGCCACGTACTGTACCAAGTCAGACAGATTTTACGAAGGTAGAGTTCTACTTGGATCACACCTTGTTACGTAGCATCCCAACACAAATTAAAACATATAAAAATTCCTAAGTTGTGTGAACGAAAGATGAAACCTGCATAGTAATCCAGGTCACCATAAGCGAAACGGTTATCTTGCTCATCCCCCTATGCGAATGACCCAAAGAATGCTGAGAGTTGGCAAAAGGACAAGCATCTTCCCTACCCAATTCCCCAAGAATCCCAAGTTCTCAATAGTTGCAAAACATCAAAAATTTGCAAACGTCAAAACTCCAAAAATTTGACATCATCCCCAAAGTGCACACATCAAAAAGCACATACAATAGTGATTCTTATCACTCAAATCCAAATCCCTTGCTCAAAAGAAAAATATATAAAAATAAATAGTGATTTTTATCACTACAAACGAGCAAGTATCCCAATACAATTGAAGAAAAGAAGGGAGTCGAACTTGAATCCCTGGAACTCTCAGCATTTCGACAGGTCATGAGGCAAGCCTCAGTACCGGTTTGGTTGATAGCCTATCGGTCACTGGTGGTAAACTTCCCGCATGACGATATATCTGTCACATTAACTTGTGTACAGATCAATGTTTGCATGTGGATGAGCTAGCTTATGGTATCCTAGATAGCACCGCAGATTAATCTGACTAAATACAATAAAGGAGTTAGTGGAGCTAATTAGGTGATCCTCAGTACAGGTTTGGTTGACAGCCTATCTGGCACTGGCGGTATCCTGACAAATACCACATAAATGAACTCAATTGCACACACAGGGATGTGAAATAACTTGGTCAAAAACAAGTCCAATTCATACCTTGTTCAAAAGTCTTGTAAGATAAAGTACAATCGTGGCTAGTGAGTTAAAACCGTCTGAGTCTCAAAAAACCTTAGCTACATTTCTAAACCAACTACGCTACTTTTCATCCTTACAATACCATCAAAAAATACAAAAACCACATGTATACATACAAAGTCATTCATCACAGCAATCACCTAAAAACAAAATAACAGAATCCTAAATAGTCTATGGTGCTATAACCAAACATCACAAATTCCATTCATCCATTTCATTTCTGCATATCACATATAAATCAAAAACATTTGCATTCATCATAACATGTGCATCCATCAAAATAAATTAACATGCATACATCCATATTCATCAACCATCATGCATAAGATCAAATCATCACATGTGCATAAACAAAATAAAGCCGATATATATATATATATCAAAAAAATGCTCGTAGGCTACAAAACTGGTCCTCTGACCCCGCAATCAATACAACAAAACCACCCAGCCTAAGGCGTCGACCACCATGATCATGCAGGATCGGTGCGACGGGAACTACCCCCCATGGTGTGGGTCCTATGGGACCCCTCAGGATGGCTACTGCTAGCCCCCACATCATGCCTACTCCCCCTCCCTCATCCAATCGCCTACGACGAGATGATGTTGACTGCTCAGGTATCATCTCCCTCATCCGACGTGATGATCCACCTCCTGACGGCTTAGGTAGCCACCCATCGAGGCGGATAATCTCCCCCTCCATCTCCATCTAGTGTCGAAACCACTCTACCTCCCATCGATGGTAGTAAGCTACTGCATCGTCGCTACACCAAAACCCTATCCCTCTCTGCGGCTCTTTCTCTACTAGCTAAGCCTAGGAGATCCCTCTCCCATAGTGCATCCCCTAGCTCCTAGTCTCACCTCTCGTAGTAGCTCCACCAAACATGCATTCTCAATGCGTACCCTGGACTCCATCTCCTCCGCATCCGCCTGAGGCATGGGACTCTCTGGAACAACAGCTGCTCTGGCTCCCACTACTCCGCAATGTCCTGCATCTCCGACTGATCCGAAGCCCCCAAATCCACATCCTCACCCTCCACCTCTACCATCTCTGCATCCTCCAAAGGAGCTCCCCAATCATCCCCTGGTGCCTCAACACCCTCCCCACCCATCGTTGTCGCCTCTGCACCTCCCAGTGGCCCCTCTCCCCGCCATCACCGTAGTACCCACCATGAGTCATACTCAGCGGTAGTCCCGATGTCATCCACGTCCGGGACGTCGATCACCATGTCTGAATCCTCACCTAGTGGCATGATGACCGGTCGGTCTAGAGTCCTCTCATCCCCCCGATGTCGATAGACCATGGGCTCACCAAGAAACCCCTGGCACACCCCAAACTATCGTGTCACCCGGTTATATGAGAAGAACTCATGCTCGGTCCCATGCCACCCAATCAGCCATCGCTCTCTACGTACCCATCGGAGCCACTCTCCAGCCTTCGACTAGGCTGGACAGTCTCGATAAGGGTACCAAACCACCTCCCCTAGAGTGAGCCGAGAGAAGGTATCGACATAGTGCCCTACGACACCTGCCCACCGTCGACTATGCCCCTGCTCTCTAGACCATCACCATAGAACTGCATAACCTATCTCCTTATCCTCCATCTCTACCCGAGTCATCCATGGTAACCCGACTGGCCTCTCCACTGCTATGTGCTGCCAAGCCCAGCACTGCAACAGGTAGCTACAACTAATCCCCTTCCGTTGTCGGTAGCGGACCTCATACAACTCCCCATAGAGCTATGCCAATAGTGTCTGTCCCCATCTCATAATAAGCGGTGCCTCTATCGGGCACTCTACCAACTGCCACACCAAATCCAGCAGGTTCCATGGGAACCTCGCACTTGATGAGTCGGTAATAACATGTTGGACATGAGGCCCATAAGGAATGCGTGCCTCACGCCCAACACCCCCTCTCCACCCACCATCGGACCAAAATCTCGCCAACTGCGCAGTCGCCCTCTGCCCTCTCCAATGGATCCTCCACACCCAGCTCCTCCCCATGCCCGAAGCATCTCGTCAATACAGTTGTCCGTTGATCACGCGACGATGTCCTGATCGGCAGTCCATCTATCGAAATCTATAGAAGCCGATAGATATCCTCCAAAGTAATAGTCATCTCCCCTGTTGGGAGATGGAAGGTGTTGGTCTGCGGATCCCAAAGATTGATCAGGGCCATCAAATAGGCCTGATCCATGACCACAGGCTCCAGTCGAGCCACTTGCTTGAGCCCAAGGGCATCAAGCCACTCCCAGTCAACCTCAGTCACCCCCCACGCTTCAGTGAAAGCAGTGGGTACACGGTACCGGCTCCTAACAACCTGCAAAAGAAAACAATTCAAAAACATTAAAATCATGGAAAAGAATTGTACAACAATAACATGAATATACAACATTGTATACCAATGTACAAAAAAAAAAAACAAATATAAAAATTCAAACAAAAATTAATTTTTTAGTTTTTTTTGGTTTCTAATCCTAACTGATTAATTTAAAAAAAAAATTCAAAAAACAACAAAAATTACGTCTTAGGGTTTTACGTTCGTTTATCCTAGGGTTTAGTTAAAAGTAAATAAAAATTCTTTACCTAGGTTTTGCACTATTAGTTGTACACTAAGTCTTAGTTGTCTTCAGCTTAGTTTCAGGGTTTAAGTTTTAAAATTTTGAAAAACATCATCACAAAAATAATTGAACAAAACAATTGCAATGTTAAACAAAAGTAATAATTCTAGGAACACTTACTGGTCTCGCTTCGGCTCCACCGCTCGACCCGGTTTGTGCACTCATGATGGCAGGGAAAATCTGGCAGCGCTTCGCTTCGCAGAATTAACCTCCTCCTCCCCAGAGCTCCAAATCGCAAGAAAAATCAGATGCAAATGAGCCCAAACCCTAGATTTGGCCTTTAAATAGGCCTTTTGAGCTTAAATTCATCTTCCCCTAGGACGAGCACTCTGGTTAGCGCTCGTCCCACCATGGGACGAATTCTAAGCTGGAATTCGTCCCACCCTGGGACGAATTCAGGCCAAAAATTTCAAAAAACATCAAAAATTGAACAAAAATGCACTAAAATAGATAATAAACTTGCCCGATGAGAGTGCTATTGCACTTGACATCCCGGGCATACAAAACAGACATTGGGGTCACAAATTGTCACTATCCTACTCCCTAAGAAGGCTACCTTAGCCGGACCGCTCCACGGGAAGATGGATTTTTGCCAATTTTAGCTCCAAAAAGCGTCGCAAAAAGGGTTACCACCCACCAAAAATAGGTCTAAATGTCAGAAAAATTGCACATGCTTAATGCTAAACCATCTAAGGGCACCCTTGCACAAGTCATCTTGGGTCAAGCGACTCGTCGCTTTTCTCACGAAGGTCATTCCCTCATCGATTCGTCGCTTGAGGGGGTAGTCACACTTAGTCACCAATCAACAAACACACACCCAATTAAGGAAAATGACATGCATTCAAAGAATCATTGACAAAGACAATTACGCTCCTGCTTGGGGCAGTAAACAAGCAATAATCACAAATTGATCAAACACTTGGCATTCCCGAAGCATGAACACAAGGTTCCCCTATGGACAAAAGGTTGCGCCCTTTGCCTAATCATGACTGATCAATGTCCAAGCTCAAGTCACACCTCACCAAAATAGGTTAATACTTGAAATCAAATTCCTTAGCTCGTCCGAAGCAAGGATTCAAGAATGCATGCCCTTTCCATACTTGGGGCATCAAAAGTTGGTTAGGTTACCAAGAAACCCTAATCATTAGTGCTTTGGTTATCTATTTTTGCTCGACGCTGCGCCATGCACAACGCATCCCAAAAAGGGGCATCTGTAGACACCAAAACAGCACCAATCCGATTATGTGACTGCAAACACTGATCGCTTTGACACACACAGCCCCCAGGGCAGCCCTCAGAGGTTAAACAAGTGGTCCTAACCACTTTTGTAGCAATTTTGTAAGGTCAGAAGGCAATTTGGCACATTCAGGCACTTTGCTCAGTATCCGTCCCGCCCAGGGACGAATTCAAATTGGGATCCGTCTCACCCAGGGACGAATTCTGAATTCGCTCTAGGTGAGGACGAATTCCAGGTTCAACGGGCAAAAAGAAAAATGGCTGCCAAGTGGCAGCCGAGGACAAGTCAATTAATGCCTCCTGCCTTGCATGCGCGTGTAGGTGGGCAGAGTGGGCGTTAGAGGAACTGTCACAAGGGCAGTCATGGAAGCCCAAGTCAGGGAGGAGTCTCCTCCCTCTTGAGAAGGCATGGCCGCCACATGGCACCCCTGCATGCCCCTCCAAAAGAGACCCCTTGGGTCTATAAAATGGTGGACTTTCCCACCCAAAAAGAGACAAGTTGGAGGCATTTTCAAGCAACGAAGTGCTGCCAAATTGAATACCACACTTTACCCTTTTGATTCACCTCTTCCACATCCTTGATCTCTTTCGCAAGAGAGGTTATTGGGTGGCTATTGGAAGTGTGAATCCGGACCCAAAACCCGACATTTGACCACATTGATCTACCAATTCGTCGACAACCCATTACAAGAGATTTTGGGCCCATCCCAAGTGGATTGGTGCCGAAATCAAGTTCTAACGGTGGGCGGCCCGCCTGGGCGCCCCGCACTTCTTAGTTTCATTTTAATTTATTCTTTTGTCACTTGTTTATATTCCATTCCATTTTATGCTGTTTAGATAGTTTATAATTTCGATTTCATAAGACTTTGATCAAATATTATCATGTTTTGTCGCTTTTGTGGTCCTCACTAACTTGCAGGTAACAACGTCAAATTCCCGTTGATGGAGGTCAAATTGGGAAAATCCGACCATCTGGGTCATCCCAAAATGCCCCCAATTAGCTAACCCCTATGTTTGCAGGTCTTTTGGAGATCCCGAGACGCGACATTTGGGCAGGATCACTTCGGCGCTTTGTCACAGGCGAATTCGTCCTACCCGAGGACGAATTACAGTAGAATTCGTCCTGACTAGGGACGAATTACAGTCGAACTCGAATCGATGGCGTTTGTCTGACTGTTTTGATGGCAGTGGCCCTCTGGTAATGTTCTCTGGTCTCTGTCAAATTTGCAGGTTACTTGGAGTCATTTTATTCACTGGTTTAGTTAATCTTATGCATGCATCCTCCATTGGTTTTTAAGGTCAAACGCTTCATCTTTTGTCACAGGTGCTACTAACAATTTTGTTGTTTCTTTGAATGCAGGAGGAGCAGCAAGGATCAAGGATTCATCAACACCAGTGGCGGCAACACTTTGGCCCGCCCATTTCAAATGTGGGCATGCGGAAGGAGGAATACTAAGTCATGATTGTAACCAAAATTCATTTAACGCTCCTAGCCCCTGAAAAGGGAGGAGGCATCTTTGTAACCGAGATTAAGAGAGTTAAATAAAAAGGGCTGTGCTTTCTATACTTTCTTTTATCTCCGTTCAATTCGTCTCTTTCATTTCATGCATTTCACATTTTAGGACTTAAGCGTTTGTTTGATTTTGAATGCGTCGCATTAGTATTTCTTTCTTCCGAAATCTCGTGCTTTTAGTATGCATATGTTGTTATGAATGCAAATGTTTTTAGTTATATGATATGCATATGGAATGGATGAAATGATTTGTTGATAACTTGGCGGTGGCACCATAGACTGTACAGGATTTACTGGCTTTTTGTACTATGTGATTGCTTTGTGAAATGACTTTGCATGTGTATATTTTTTTGTTTTTGTTTTGTATTTTTTGATGATGATGTAAGAATGGAATGTACCACAGTTGTGTTAAAATGTAGTTAAGGTTTTTTGATACTCAGATGTTTTAGGTTAACTAGCCAGGACTGTACGTTTATCTCACAAGACTTTTGAACAAGGTATGAATCAGACTTGAGTTTGACCAAGTTATTTCACATCCCTATGTGTGCAATTGAGTTCGTTTATGTGGTATTTGTCAGGATACCGCCAATGCTAGATAGGTTGTCAACCAAACTCGTACTGAGGATCACCTAATTAGCTCCACTAATTCCTTTGTTGTATTTAGTAAGATTAATCTATGGTGCTATCTAGGATACCATAAGCTAGCTCATCCACATGCAAACATTGATCTGCACACAATTTAATGTGATAGATATATCATCATGCGGGAGGTTTGCCACCAGTGATCGATAGGCTATCCACCAAACCGGTACTGAGGATCACCTCATGACCTTTCGAATGTTGAGAGTTCTAGGGATTCAAGTTTGACTCCCTTCTTTTCTTCAATTGTATTGGGATACTTGCTCTTATATGTAGTGATAAAAATCACTGTTTATTTTTGTTTTTTTTTTTTGAGCAAGGGATTTGAATTTTGAGTGATGAGAATCACTATTTCTTGTGCTTTTTGATGTATGCACTTTGTGGGTTTTTGATGTCAAATTTTGGAGTTTATAGTTTGACTTTTGCAATTTTTTGATGTTTGCAACTTTTTGAGAACTTTGGGATTCTTGGGGAATTGGGTAGGGAAGATGCTTGTCCTTTTGCCAACTCTCAGCATTCTTGGGGTCATTCGCACAGGGGGATGAGCGAGATAACCTTTTTCCGTATGGTATCCTGGACTGCTTTGTAGGTTTCATCTTTCGTTCACACAACTTGGGAATTTTTTATGTGTTTTAACTTGTGTTGGGATGCTATGTAACAAGGTGTGATCCAAGTAAAACTCTACCTTTGTAAAATCTGTCTGACTTTGTATAGTTTTTGGCTAGAAATCTAATGACAGCTGAATGACGAAAACCCTAGATACATTAGAAGACAACTGACTATGATATGGTGAAAAATGTGGATGGCATTTATTTTTGATGGACTATTTACAAAGTGGAAAAATGTGGAAAATGATGGAATTGCCAAGTAATTACAGTCTATGGTGCTTTTGACCTGTATGACCAACAAATATGCAATGTATGTATGCGATGCCTAATGCAACTTATTTTTTGTGTTTTGATTTTTAAGAGTATGCATGGAAGTGAGATGCAATTTTTTTGTTATTTTTGATTATTTTATTGTTTTTGTTTGTTTTTGAATATTTGTTTTTGACCAAGCGATTGTGGGAACCCTTGGAGCTTTTGGTTTGACCAAAGGGTTTATGGATACCTTTGGGGCATTTTTGGGTTGACCAAGCGATTGTGGGAATCCTTGGAGCTTTTGGTTTGACCAAAGGGTTTATGGATACCTTTGGGGTTTTGGTTTGACCAAAGGGATTATGGGAACCTTTGGGGCATTTTGGGTTGACCAAGCGATTATGGGAATCCTTGGAGCTTTTTGGTTTGACCAAAGGGATTATGGGCACCTTTGGGGCATTTTTGGGTTGACCAAGCGATTATGGGAATCCTTGGAGCTTTTGGTTTGACCAAAGGGATTATGGGCACCTTTGGGGCATTTTGGGGTTGACCAAGTGATTATGGGAATCCTTGGAGCTTTTGGTTTGACCAAAGGGATTATGGGCACCTTTGGGGCGTTTTGGGGTTGACCAAGCGATTATGGGAATCCTTGGAGCTTTTGGGGTGGGCTATGGCTCTCTAAATGTGGAATGGCCTCAAATGACTGATGTTCAAGGGTTCTAGTTCCTTGATTCCTTCAAGAGAGGCGAGCCGGTATGTTCTAGGTCCTATTTTACTATCAATTACATAGGGACCTAACCAGTTTGCCATGAACTTGTCCCTTAGATGGGGTGGCAAGTTAGAGTTTTGTTGGTTCTCTTTTAAGACCAAGTCACCAACCTGAAAGTCCCTCAGGTGAACTTTCATGTTGTATGCTTTCTTAAGTCGCTCTTGATAGATACGTAAATGCTCGAGAGCATTGATGTGTCGTTCATCGAGCAACGTAAGTTGGTCTAACCGGGCCTACCATGTAGTGTCATCATCGATGAACTCTTGCATTGATATGCGTAGGGAAGGTATTTCCAACTCGAGAGGCATGACTGCCTCGGAGCCATACACCAATGAAAATGGAGTTGCCCTAGTGGGCATCCGAATGCTAGTGCGATAAGCCCAAAGAGCAAGTGGGATTTGAATGTGCCAATCCTTGTGACTATCTATGACTTATTTTTTGAGGATGGCAACTAGCATTTTGTTTGATGCCTCTGCTTGCCCATTTGCCTATGGATAATAGGGTGTTGAAAAACTATGCTGAATTTTGTACTTTGTTGTCAAAGCATGCACATATTTGTTCTTGAATGACGTCCCATTATCCGAGATGATCTTGGATGGAATACCAAAATGACATATGATGTTATGTAAAATAAACTCCGCAATGCGGGTTCTAGTCATAGAGGTAAGCGAAATTGCTTCCACCCACTTGGTGAAGTACTCTATGGCCGTTATGATAAATGTGTGATGGCCTAACGATGTAGGGGAGATCTTTTTGATTAGATCTAAGCCCCACTACAAAAATGGCCAAGCCGATTGGATCGGCTGCAAGGCCTGAGAAGGTACGTGTGTCAAATTGGCATGGTGTTGACACTTCATGCACTTCCTTACATACGCACAACAATCTCGCTCTAAAGATGGCCAATAATAGCCCATGCAAAGAATGCGCTTTGCGATGGCCATACCGCTGAAGTGGCCACCACATGTACCATCGTGCGCTTGGGTGATCGCCCAAGTGGACTCCTATTGGTCCAAGCAATGAAGGAGGATTCCTTCGTAGCTTCGATGGTACAAAATGTCTCCTAGCAAGACATGTTTTGCCACTTTCTATTTGAATGATCTTTTCGTGGCATGTGACAATCCAAGTGGGAGGTTACCTAGCTTGAGGTAATCTCTTATGGGTGTGTACCAATCCTGCTGATCAGAAACCTCGATGGTATGAACAACCAATCCCTCTTGAAATTCATCCCTAGAAAAAGTTGAGCGGGAAAGAACCTGTAAGAATAGCATTGTGTTGCTATTAAGGGGAATAGGGGAGAACAAGGACCCCCAGTTGGCTTGATTCAGACAATCATGGATTCGAGAGAACCTATCCTGAGATGGTTCAATCTGGATCAGGTGGATTCCTGGCGTTAAGTCAGAGCTTGCATGCTCCATCATGGATTGCGATAATGTTTTGACTTGAATGGTTGTCATATCACTAGAAGTGTCTTGCAAGATTAGTGACCCCAAGGAGGCCATAGTGTCCGCAAAATGATTCGATGATCGAGGGAGTGCCTCGATGTCATACCATTCAAGCTTTGCCAAGAATTTATCCACAAGGGCTTTGTAGGCCTATAGAACTGGGCATTTGCATTGGAATACCCCTTTCACTTGGTTGATAATTAATAACGAATCACCAAAGATGTTCAAGTATTTGATGTTCATGGTGATTGTTGTCTGAAGACCTATGAGCAAGGCTTCATATTCAGCATTGTTATTGGTGCATGGGAAATCAAGTTTAAATGATAGAGGCATTGGAGCCCCTTGCGGTGTGAAGAATACGATTCCCATGCCACCCCCTTGCTCACATTTAGAACCATCAAAAAATAGGGTTATGTCAGCCTGTGACTCAGGCTCATCAGAATCTGGCGATTCTGAGACATGGAAGACCCCATCATCGGGTAGCTCTATGGTCAGAGGTTGATCGTCTTTGAGAGGAGCCTCTGCTAGTTGATCGATGATGACTTGACCTTTGATGGACTTCTGTCCAATGAATTCGATGTCAAACTCCATCAACAACATGATCCATTTCATCGTGCGGCTACTGTGATAAGTATGACTCATCATGTACCGCAATGGATTCTCCTTAGACACAACATACGTCGTATTGCTCAGCATGTAATGGCATAGCTTTTTGGTAGCAAATACCACCGCCAAGCATAGCTTCTCAACGTATGCATAGTTAAGTTCATAACTGACTAGGGTGCGGCTAAGATAGTAATTAGCCTGTTCTTTGTGTAGTTCATTTTTTTGGGCTAGCATGGCACCCAGTGCCACCTCAGTAGCTGAGATGTATAAATAGAATGACACTCCTGGTCTAGGTGGTGCCAATACTGGTGATGAAGCCAAGTATTGTTTAATGTCATCGAAGGTTGACTGGCACTCGTCATCCTAGTGAAATGCTACCCCCTTGTGTAATAATTTATTCATGGGTCGGCACTTGTCAGATAGCTGTGCTATGAAGCGCTTGATTGACGTGACCTTTCCCTATAGGCTTCTGAGCTGCTTGATGGTAGTTGGGGGAAGCATTTCAAGGATTGCCTTGACTTTATTTGGATCCACCTTGATGCCTCATTTTGAGACTATGAAACCCAAGATTTTTCTAGATGTGATGCCAAATACGCACTTCTTGGGGTTTAGTCTGACTTTGTGTTCGATGAGGCGATCGAGGATCTTGCTTAAGTCATCGAGATGATCTGGGCGCAAAAGAGATTTGGCCAACAAATCATCCATATAATCTTCCAAAGTTTTATGCATGTGATCATGGAAGATGTATGTCATAGCACGTTGGTAGGTGGCGCCAGCATTTTTAAGGCCAAAGGGCATGACCTTATAACAAAATGTCCCCCAAGGCATTGTGAACGCCATTTTTAGTTGATCATCGAGATTGATACGAATTTGATTGTATCCCGAGAAACCATCCATGAGGGAAAGCATTTCGTGGCCCGTTGTAGCATCTACCAATGCGTCGATGCTAGGCAAGGGGAAATCATCCTTGGGACTCGCTTTGTTTAGATCTCAAAAATTAGTGCATATGCGAATCCTCCCATCAGGCTTTTTGACGGGCACCATGTTGGACAACCATGGTGGGTAATCCATGCAGATGACAAACTATGCATCCAACAACTTTTGTAATTCATATTTGACCATTAAGGCCACTGTTGGGTGCATCTTACGTAGTTTTTGTTTGACTAGCTTGACTGTCGGATCAAGCATTAGATTATGCGTGACTAGCTACGGGTCTAGCCCCGACATGTCTTTGTAGGACCATGCAAAAACCTCCTTCTTCTCTTTAAGAAGGGCAATGTAGTTGGCTTGCTCTTCGGGGGATAGAATTACCCCTAGCTTGATGATCTATGGATTCATTGGATCAGAGTCGATGTCTACGTCAGTCGTCTCCTCGACTGACATGTGGGACCCATCCTCCAACTGGTGTGGAGTTGGGATCAAGTGGATATCATTTGCTAAATTTAGATCTATGTTGGGAACCTCGGGTCCCTCTTCAGCATGGAAGATATCCTGAGTTGGTCTTGGGGTGAAATGAAGCATCTCATCGTAAGGCCAGTACTCTAATGGGGATGGTGGTGAGTTAGCGTGATCTCAACCTATGGCATCTAGGTCTAGATACAATGGCCATGTTGGATCGGTTGGATTATGGATGGGGGTGGTTAAGTCAATGGAGATCATGTTGATGAAATGATTTTGGTCTCCATTACCATGGGTGTGGTGACTCGGACTTCCTTGGTGATATTTGTGCTCTAGATCTGGCTCTGGGGGTATTGGCACAAATGGATCGGCCCTATGTGTGGATAGAAGGATAGGGTCTGCCCTTGGCACTGATGGCTCTATAGGGTCTCTAGGTGGAAAGTGCTCTCTGTATGCCCAAAGTGGCGGATGCAACACTTGGTCCAACTATGTGGGGTTTAGGTGCCACCTATGCCTTGGCCCCATGTTTAGTTGTTGAAACATGTCATCAATGTCCATGGGGTATTGTTGCTATCGCATATGATTGAGATATGCCATCTCAGTTTCATCTTCATAATCACTATCGAAGATCCATAGGCCTTCATTGGCTCCGATAACTATTTGCGACATGTGAGGCTCATCTTGCTCGAGCAAATTGATCTGGTCCCATCGGGGTTGTTCCGCTCTCTACGGGAGGACCTGATTTTCTTGAGGTGGCACTTGCTCGATTGGAGCATTCAAGGGGAACATTGCCAAGAAGCTTTCTTGATAGTCATCCATGGGGGTCACTTGCGAATGATTGCTATCAGATTTGAAAGGGTCCCACGGTGCTGCCTCATATTCTGACTCATCTTTTGAAGATCCTTCCTGACCTTGTCTATATCCCTCTTGTAGGTGAGTTCTCGAACTTTCTCCTTTCTCGATCAAAGGGATGGGGTTATTAAGGTCAACAAGGTGTGTTGTCAATAATGGGAGATAATCCCCCAATGTATATGTTGTGTTAGGATTGGCATATGGATCTCGTGCCAACCCATCCTTGTTGCCTATCCCTAGGCCTTGCATGTTCTCTACCAAGATGTCAAGGGGTAGGGGGTGGTTGAACCCTACTCCTGATTTGTCGTATGGCATCTGATATCTTGGTTGGCAAAGAACGCGCACTCCTTGTTCATACCTACCCAACCCATATCCATGCCAATTACATTGGCCAAGATATCTCAAAGTGAAGTCTGGGTTGGACAAATAGTTGACGTCCTCAGCAAAGGGCTCTTCATCTTCTTCCTCTTGCATGTAAGGTTCAATGCCATTATCGAGGCCCCCATATACAAAATTTGTCTGGTTTGGTGGGTAGCCTAGAGGAACAATAGTGTCGATGGGGAGGCGAGGTCTCCCCATGTCCTGCATGGACTCAAGTGTGGGTGTTGCTACAATGTTCCACACTAGGTACTCCCCTAGGCCCGTATTGGCCATCTCAATGGTGATCATTGGTGGTTGAGGGGGAGGGAATGGGAGTTCTTCCTGAGTCCACTCCATGTCGGGTGAACTAGGCATCTCGACTTCCATTCGGCTAGGCATCTCCTCGGTAGAGATGGTTGAGACTGATGGCGGTGCCTCTTCTAGGGGTTTCTTCCCATTGTCCTTCGGTGTGGCCATCGTAGGTGGCATCGTTGGTGAAGGACCAGATGATGAAGATGGACCCGACTGGGGATTTGAGGGACTTAACAATGGGGATGCATGCAGAATCGGACCCTATTTAGATGGATTCAACTGAAAGTCCAAATGTGTCGATGGAAGGGTCGATTGCGGCATCAGCTGCACCGCATTGCAATACTTGAAGGGTTCTAAGTCTGCCGGGACTACATGCACCTGCCCTTCGAATGTGTACTTTAGGCATCGATGAGCTATCGAAGGGACACACTTCATGTCCCTGATCCAAGGCCGGCCCAACAAGATATTATAGGCCATCTCACCTTCCAAGATGTGGCACAATGTAGGAATAGTCTTTTGCCCCACTTGGATGGGTAGGACAATTGTGCCAACCGTCGAGCATATCGCATCATTGAATGCTCGAAGAGTATAGGTGGAGGCCATGATGTGAGATGCTGGCAACTTGAGGTGTTTCAAAGCCACTGTTGTGATTATATTATTGGATGAGCCAGTGTCCACCAACACCCTCTTATATGGAATCCCGTTGACCCATGCAATGACGTGCAGGGGTGGATCTGCCATATCACCAGTCATCAATTTTAGCTCATCTTCTCTAAAGGTGATGACTGGCTCGGTGCATCGTTTTACATGTCCCACAAAGTTGTTGAAAGAATTTGCTTCGTGGGGCTGCAACTCGATGGCTTTAAGTATCTCCATTAGAGCCTCCCGATGGGGCGATGATTGTTGTATGAGCTCGTAGATGGAGAGCCTAGCCGACGTGGTCCTTAAACTTTGGGTAAGTTTGGTCTAAATTATGGCCACTGGTCTAGGCAGAGGAGGTTGTGTAGGGTGTTGTTGAGGTTGTGACGTTGATGGAACCTCTCCTGTAGCTGCAGCGGGGGAAGCTGTGCTTGGGTACCTCTTGTTCCTAGTCACTATGCTTATCATCCCTACATACCCCTGCATGGGGCAGTTCTGTGTCACCTCATTGACTTGTAGAGTTTTTGCCTACGCATCATGGGCAGGTAGGGGGTCTTTGAAGACCTCCATCTGTTGGTTGCTTGGTGCCATGAGATTATCCACCGCTAATGTCTTGTTGTCTATTAGGTCTTGCACTAAGCTTTTAAATTTCCAACATGCATAAAGGTCATGTCCCTTCTACCGATGAAACCTACAGTACAAGTCTTCCCTATAACCCTTGGGTTTTGGCACGTTGGGGTCTACGGGTCGACTCTCTAGCAGGTTTATCAAGTTTTCCACTGACAAGTGGTCAAACAAGGAGTCTTTAGACTCTGTGAATGGTGTGAATTGTTGCCTAGGGCGACGCTATTGATTTTGCTCTTGCCTATGATTTTCTCTTTCATAGCTGTTAAGAGGCACTACCTGATAATTAGCCTTTTGGGGTTGTGTTGCTTGTGTAGGCTTTGGTGCGTTGATAGCAACCTGATTGACCACAATGGGTTTTGGTTGCATGGTCCCTATTTTGGCATTTTTAGGCCACTCTTTCTTCCGTGGCTTGGCAATATCGCCATCCTGTATCTTGATCTCCTCAATGATTCTGGCTTGCACCAGGGCTTCCTCGAGAGTGGCATATTGCTGTAGCTGCAATAGCATGGAGATCGACCTCAAACAACTCTTTGAGAACATTTGGGTCAGGTCGGCCATGGGAGGGAGGTAGGGCAGCTTTGAAAGCAACGTCCTCCACCGATTTCCATAAGCCGCCATGGTCTCTTCCTCATACTGCCTGAGGCTAGCTAGGTCACTTAATGATGCCTTCTTCTTGGTGTTGAAGGTGAAGCATTCGAGGAACGCGTCCACTAGCTGGTCCAGGTTACTGATGCTATGCTTTGGCAACTGAGTGAACCAATTTGAGGTAGGGCCTACGAACGTGGTTATAAATGTTCTTAGCAGCAAAGCATCATTGTCCTGAATGCCAAAGCATTGGCTCAGGAACCTTGTCACGTGCTCTTGGGCATCCTCATCCCCTCTAAAGATTGCCAATTGAGGCATTTTAAAGTGTTCAGGGTATGGGGGTGCCGGCACTGAAGGATGCACAGGGTGACTATGGAGCTGGCATAAAGTGGGATTTTGGGGCCCAAAAGTCTTGGTCTCCATAGACTCTAAGTGCTCTAGTAGCGCTTTGTATGCATCGAAAGATTTGATCTCTTCCTCCTTGGTTTGTTCCCATTGTGAATTGCGGGGAACTTGAGGCCTATGGAGGGGTAGCCGGATAGCACCCCCCTGCCTTGGTAGGGCATTTCAGCCCACTCTTCTTCTTGCTCAAACTCCTCATAGGCTTCTTGAGGAGTTCCTGGGCATGACCTATAAACATGGGTGGGTGCCTACGGAGGGTGCCCATCATTGTTTCTAGGAGTGGCCTCCCGCTCAGGTCTAGGAGGTCTCGGAGGCAACATTTGGTAAGGTCATGGAGACCTGTCTCGCACCAAGGGGTTGTGCCTCTCATACATTTTTGCCCTCTGTGTGCGAGGGGTTGGAACCCTCTCAGGCATAGTGTTCTGGAGCAACTCATCTTTTCGATGTCGAATGCGCTCTTTGCTAAGGTGATACAGGTGCTCCAACTATTGTTGGTCTTGCTCAAGCTACGTGATTTGTGCTTGGTAGGTGGCATGTCTGGAAAATGCCAAGTCGATTTGTTCCACCGTCTTGAGTCTAGGAGGCCTAGATGCCTCTCCTACACATCTATCCCGGTCGTGGTGATCCGAGATCTCTATAGGTCGCTTCCCTCTATCGAGGTTAGCGGCATTCACCCGAGGCTCTGGCCTCAGTAGGTGATCCTGATAAATAGCAGGTGCAGAGGCGCATTGCTCCCATGCTATGTATTGCTCTTGAGGAATGTAGTGGTCTTCCTCATGCTCCCTTTCGTATATGTGAAAGGGGCGGGTAGAGTTGGCTCGCCCTGTCTGAAGAGCCTTGCGCTCTGGATTTGGCCTATTGTTTCTAACAGTGATAAGGGGTAGAGGAGGGATGATGTAATCATGTGGCCCCTCCTTATGGACCCTATGTTGTTCTAGCACTTCATCGCACGGTGGCCACTCATAACGAGTGTCTAAGGGAGCTTTCCCATCTATGTTGAGTGCCACGTGTATGGACTCCTCCTGAAAGGGTCTATGTTGAATGGGCATGCCCCTCGAAGGGGTGCCTCTATAGTCCCATTCTGTCATGGTATGATGTGGACTATTTTGTGGGTCAGGCCACCAAGGTGGTATGACCAAGTCCTTGGGGCTATAGCGGAGGCGACTTGTGCCTCCTTGTACACTTTTCGTAGCCTCTACCTGTGATTGGGCTTGGCTACGGGTGTACACCATGGTGGTGTCTTTCTACAAGATATGTAGGTTTTTATCTTTTTTATGATTTTTTTTATGCTACACTAAACAAAAGGAACCACACAATCAAAGAAGTGATTATCTCGTTTATAGATTAAAGATGTGTCCTAAATCTGGTTTAGTGTGTTTTGATTTTGTTGTGAAAACTTTGTAAAGAAAATCTTGTTGTATATGCAATATGAGGGCTCTTATATCTCCCAAAATGGTCGCCCCTTCGATATACCACTGCCAGGCCTTTATACCGAACCTCTCAATATACCCGCCCTTACGTGAGGGAAACTATTGGTACGCGAGAGCAAAATAGTACATGGAACATAGGCGGTACGAAAGGGGAATCACCCTATTTTTGACACCTACCATAGAAGACTTATCCTCATGCGCTGGGAATCACCCCAGCTACACTTGGTCAGCTTTCATCAGGATTTACGTCTAGCAACAATAGCGATCGGGGTTATGTATGCAAAAATTCAAGCCAAGGTGGTGATGAAATCCACCGTTGGTCTTGATCAAGTGTTGGGGTTTTACGACCAACTCCTTGATGTTTAAATTACCACGTGGTGTGTGGGGTTCTTTTTACTTGCACAAAGAAAGAAAACATGCAATAAAACTTTTTTATGCAAGCAAAGAAACTAAAAATTACAGAGACAGAAAACAAAAAATGACAGAGGATGCTCAAAAAACCTACCTCTTCTCTGCCCAAATCGGATGCCTCTAAGTTTCTATTTAGAAAGTGCATAGAGAGCTAATCATCCTAGGGTGGGATGAATAATAGATCTGTATTCATCATAGGGTGGGATGAATGCCCATTCGTCCCTGGGTGACACGAATTCCAGCTCTGTATTCGTCACAGGGTGGAACGAGCAGCAGTCCAACGCTTGAAATATTGACACCTGCAAGCAAAAACACACAAATTTTGATCAAAAATTTGATCCCAAAATCAAGGGACAGGGTCCCACCATGATCTCCACTGAAAGCACGAGGATACAAAAGCAAAATGGCATACCGGGTGCGATGCAAACAAAAGCAAAACGTAACGCTAAGTCCTACGAACGAAAATGCATGAAAAAGGGAAAACAAGCGAAATGAAACGAGATGTAAAGCAAATGTAAAGTGCAGCCCTTTATTTTATTAATTTTCTTGAGATCAGGTTACAATACATCTCCTCCCTTTTCAGGGGCTAGGAGCGTTAAACATAGTTTTGTCACACCACGGATGGTACGCTTTCTTCCATGTGCCCACATGTGAAATGGGTGGGCCAAATATCACCACCGCTTGCGTGAATGTATCTGTGCCTCCTTGCTTCCCCTCCAGTGTCGAGATCCTATGTTCAAAAAAATAGCAAATGATTAAAAGCACCTATGGATGGAGGGAAACATGCGATCCCCAAGGCCTCCGGTTAATGCATGCATAAAATAATTAAAACTATAATCAAAACATATCAGAATGAGCTAAAATTTGGACAGAGGCATGAAAACATTACCAAGAACACACTGCAAAAGGAACAGTCAAGAAATCTACCACAGATTTCTAATCGCTCCGGGGTGGGACGATTAGGACTATCACAAAATGTCAGAAAGTGACCTCCTAAATGTCCCATCCAAGGGCCTCCAAAACACCTACAAAGTTGGGGTTAGGAAAAATAGGGCATTTTGAGACGACCCAAAAGGTCAGATTTTGCAAATTCTACCTCGATCGCCCTGTATCCGATGATGCTCCCTGTATGTTAGTGAAAGCGAAAAACATTGAAAACACAGCCAATATTCATCAGAATGACATGAAATTTGAATGGAAGCCTATATGAGTGACCTAAAATGAAATGAAAATGAAATAGTAAAGAAATATACTACATATTTCTAATCACTCCGGGGTGGGGCGATTAGGACTGCGATAGTGCGGGGGGCACCCGGGGGCAGGACGCCCACCGTTTGGGGCTTGGTTTCAGCACCAATCCACTTGGGATGGGTCCAAAACCTCCTAGGGGGTTGTGTCAAAAAATTGGGTGGGGTATTATGGCCAAATGTTTGGGTTTTGGGTCCGGATTGCGCTTCCAATGATCACCCAATAACCTCCCTTCCAAAAGAGAGATCAAGGATGTAAGAAGCACAAGCGATGGGTGAGGATGTAATTCGAAAGCACTCCATTGCTCCAAATGCTCCTGCTCTATCCTCTTTTTGGGGTGAGAAGACTCACCATTTTATAGACCTGAGGGTCTCTTGTGAATGAGCATGCAGAGGCGCCACTTGGCCATCATGCCTTCCCAAGGGAGAGAAGATTCCTCCCTGATTAAGGGCTCCATGATTGCCTCTATGACTGCCTCTTTGAGCTCAAAAATGCTCACTCGCACTCCCATGCATTGAAGGTGGAGTTGAGTGGTGGATCTGAGCTACCATTTGTCAAGGTTTGACCTTTTTCCTATCAAACCTGCTATTCACCCCACCCTAGAGCGAATACTGCTAATCGTCCCAGGGTGGGATGAATACCAGTTTGTAATCATCCCAGGGTGGAACGAATAAGGAGCAGGGTGCCTGAAAGGTGCCAAATTGACCTCTGACCTTCCAAAACTACTGTGGGAGTGGTTAGGACCATTGTTTAACCTCTAGGGGCTGCCCTAGGGGCTGTGTATGCCAATTCGATCAGTGTTTGTAGCCACATAATCGGATTGGTGCTGTTTTGGTGTCTACACTATTCTCCTCTGGTTATTTCTTGGCCTTTTTGGATATTATAAATAAATTATATTTTCCCTCACGTAAGTGCAGGTTATTGGACAACCAATATAGGAGTCTGGCTGATTAGTCTATGTTCCAAGTATCAAACCTCCTCATTTACTTATAGTTACCCTCTCGTTAGGGTGGGTATTTTGAGAAACATTGGTATATCCAAAGGCCATTGTTACATTAGAATTTATGATCATTAATTCATTTTCATTATCCTAAAATAATTATCAAATATCCTCACCTATATTATATTTTCCCTATCGTTAGGGTGGGTATTTTGAGATATTTGGTGTTTCTTAAAGGTTCTATTCCCTAATATCCATTAGACATTCAAATTAATTTTAAAGGGGGTAAGTTTGGGTTCACTTCAATTTTCTTTGGCAAAATAAATTCAATGAATACAATTGATCCTCTCACTCCTCATAACTACCATACATGGAAACCCAAAATATTAAATCTCATTTCTCAAAAAGGGCTCACACACCTATTAGAAGAAGAGCAACCTGAGTTTGATAAATAATATGAAAAATTTGTTCATAAAGGGAAGTTGTATGAAACAATGGGTATTATAAGAACTAATGTAAATGAAAGCTTATGGTTTCACATTATGGATTGTAAAAATCCTTATGAAAGTTGGGAGAAACTAAAGAACTTATTTGGAAAAGTAGATCAAATGAGGTCAATGCAACTAGAGGCAGAATTAACAGCATTATCTCCTTTATGACTTTAGCAATATTGTTGACTTTCTCACCAAATTCAAAGAAGTCCTTACTCAATTTAAAGGTAGTGGTAAGGATAAAAAATATGAAGAATGCATCTATCTAATTATTTCTAAATTAAATTGTGTATTTCAAATATTCGCAACCACCTTTCTATCTACAAAATATGCTCTTGGTGCAAGTTTCAAAATGCCCTCCTTAACAGAATTCCGTGAGAGACTAACTAGAGAAGAAACAAAACTTGCAAAGTATGAGATCTCTTCCTCTTCCTATAAAGCCTTAGTAGCATCCACCTCCACTAAAGAAAAATTCAAAAATAAAGAAATAAGTCCCATAACTTGTACTCACTACAAAAGAATGGTCATTCTACAAATAAATGTTGGAAAAGATTACAACAACTAGAGGTAGCTATGAAGGATCAAAATATAGACAATAAAAAGAAAATAGGAAAATCCCTAAATATCCAAGGGAAGACCACCAATACTTCATCTAATTACTGGGTCCTAGATTCTGGAGCAACTCATCACATGACTGCTTCAGATGAGTCATTCTCTTCTATCTCCTCAAGTTCAACATGTAGCATAGAATTTGGTGACTCCTCCTTTATCCCAGTCAAAGGAAAGGGTGACATATCCATTTATGGTGGCTCTATCAATAATTTTCTCTATGTTCCAAATATTGCAACAAATATCCTCTTCGTCTATCAGATTTGTACTTCTAGAAAGAGGAAAAACTGTTCTCTTCTCTCCAATAGGAGTTGAGATAAGAGACTTTCAAGACCCCCACTCTCTTATAGCCAAAGGAGATATTGATCACAACACTCACCTATTTCACTTCAAAGGATTCAAAAATCTAGAAGGGGCCTCCTATTTTGTGGCTCATGGAGATCTTGAAAGCAAAATTTGGCATGAAAGGTTTGGTCATCTCAGTTATAACTACCTAAAGGAATTGAACACCCATGAAATGGTAACAGGTTTACCTCAAGTCTCTTCTATTAATGGAGTATGTCCTGGATGTGCTCTTGGAAAGCAACATCAAGATCCTTTCCACCCAAGTGGTTCTCTAAAAGCCTCATCCCCTCTAGAGTTAATCCATAGTGACTTGATGTTTTTCCCAAAGCCTTCTTTCAAAGGAGTAAAATATGCTCTAACCTTCATTGATGACTTTTCCAGAAGAACTTGGGTCTACTTCCTAAAATACAAAAGTGATGTTATATCCCACTTCAAAATCTTCAAATCCTTAGTTGAAAATTAGGCCTCTTGCAACATCAAGAAAATTTGCACAAATAATGGGGGGGAATACTGCAATAATGAGTTCTCAATATTTCTATCAAGTCATGGCATCATTCATCAACATTTTGTCTCCCATAATCCATAGAAAAATGGTATTGCAAAGAGGAAAAATCAAACATTGAAGGAAATGGAAAACTGCATGCTCCATTCAAGAGATATTCCAAAAGTTTTTTGGGTAGAAGCTATTAATTGTGCAAACTATATTCAAAACCGCACACCTCATAAAGCTCTTGACCATTTAACTCCTGAAGAAGCATGGATTGGCTCAAAATCGGATGTCTCCTTCTTCAATATTTTTGGGTGTACTGCTTGGGTGCACATCCCAAAGAAGAAAAGGAAGGCTCTAGATAAGAAAAGCAAAAAGCTCATATTTGTTGGTTATTGTGAGGAAATGAAAGCATACAGGCTCCTTGATCCCACAACTCATGAGGTCTTTTTTCATAGGAATGTCCAATTTGATGAAACATTCCCTTAGAAATATCCTCAACCATCCTCTTCTCCTATTGAGCCTTCTCCTATAGTAGAACCTCAATATAATGAAGAACCAACTTTAGATATTAATTTAGAGATTGATGATCAAGATGAGGAACCTATAACTCCAACTCAAAGTCTTTCCACTCCTTCTACTCCTTCCACTATGCCAAAATGGGCCCGCACCATTGTTAAAGAAGCTACTCCTTACATCCAAAATATTCCATCATCCAGATTAACCAACTCCATAGGCACTAGTCTTGTCTATCAGTCTATTTCCTCTGATCCTCAATCCTTCAAAGAAGCAACTGGTATTAAATAATGGGATGATGCCATGGAAAACAAATTCTCTTCCTTAATCAAAAATGAAACTTGGGATTTAGTTCCCCTACCTAAAGGAAGGAAATTAGTTCATTGTAAATGGATTTATAGAACAAAATATGGGCCTAATGGAGAAATTGACAAACACAAAGCTCACCTAGTAGCCAAATGTTTCTCTCAAATTGAAGGAATTGATTATGTTGAAACCTTTGCACTAGTTGCCAAAATGGATTCTATTAGACTGGTTCTTGCTCTGGATGCTTCCCAAAAGTGGTATGTCTTTCAAATGGATGTAAAAAGTGCTTTCTTACATGGGTACTTAAAGGAAGAGATATTCATGGAACAACCTTCTAGTTTCACTCAAGACTCCTCTCTTGTTTGTAGGCTAAAGAAGTCTCTATATGGCCTCAAACAAGCTCCTAGAGCTTGGTATGAAAAAATGGACTCCTTCCTTCTTTCCTCAGGTTTTTCTCATTATGAGTCTGATAACACAATCTACATTTGGAGAGATGAAGGAAAAATCACCATACTTGTTCTATATGTTGATGATCTACTACTCACTGGTAGTGACTTCGCTCACATTCAGACTATAAAAGACTCCCTCTCTGAAAATTTTGATATGGCTGATCTGGGTCTAGCTCATTACTTCCTTGGGATCCAAATAAATCAAACAGATGCAAGAATTTCATTGTGTCAACAAAAATACACTCTAGATCTTCTTCAAAGGTTTAAAATGACATATTGCAAACCTTCTCCTACACCTTTTTAGTCTGGAGTCAATCTAAGTACTTCCTACACATCCCCTCTATGTGATGCAACTCTATACCATTAGCTTGTAGGGATTCTATTATACCTTACTCATACTCATCCAGATATCTCATATGTTGTTGGCTTAATATCTAGATTCTCACATCAACCTCATTTCAATCACTAGAAAGTAGCAAAAATAATCCTCCGCTACTTGCAAGGAACTACTCACCTTGGGATCTTATATGAGGAAAAATCCATGGATATCATTGGCTACATGGATTCAGATTGGGCAGGTAGTAGAAGATAGATGTTCAACTTATGGCTATGTTTTTGTCTTGGTTCTTCACCAATTGCTTGGTTATGCAAAAAACAACAAGCAGTGGCCTTATCATCTACAGAGGTAGAATACAGGGCAACAATTTTAGCAAGTCAGGAAGCTCTTTGGCTTCATCATATTCTAAGATAATTTGGGTTTTCCAATGAAAAACCTATTACTATTTGGTGTGACAATCAAAGCACAATTCATATTGCACGTAATCCAGTTGAGCATCAACGCACCAAGCACATTGAGATACACATGCACTTCATTTAACATCATATTCAGAATGGAGACATATACTTGGACTATATTCCAACTAAAAATCAAGTTGCAGACATCTTCACCAAGTCATTTCCTTCTCCGCATTACATACAGTTGTGAGAGAAACTTGGAGTATTACAACTACAGTGAAACAAAGGTCTTTTCACCTCTCCTTTTATTATTGTATTCTTTGGAGGATGGTTTTTTCCCATGTGGTTTTTTTATCATATCTCCCTTACATATTGTACATGAGTACCTCATCAGGCCATGTTGTTGGGACTCATTTTTTTTTTGTGTTATTAAGGACAATATTCACCATCCGAAGACATGCCTCTTTATTTCATAGCAGATGGTTTTTCCCATGTGGTTTTTTCACCATCTCTCATATATATTGTAAATGAGTACCTCATCAGGCCATGTTTCTGGGACTCATATTTTTTTTATTTTAGAGGACAATCTTCACAAACCGAAGACATGCCTCTTCCTTTTTTTCCTTTTTATAGATGGATTTTCCCATGGGGTTTTTACCATCTACTCAAAATAAAAACATTGTACATGAGTACCTCATCAGGCTCTATTTATGAGACTTATTTGTACAATACACCCCTAGTATCACTTAAGGGGGGTTTTAGAATAAGTAATTATTATCTTAAGTTCTACTAGGATAGACTTACTTGAGTTTCCACTCCTTCATGAGTCAGGTAAACTCTTAGTTATAGTCTAGATCATATTTGATGAGTTGTAGTAATCTAATGACTCTCAATGATCAATTTTGTTATTTATACAAAGTTGATCCATAGAATAATCAATCAGTTCTACTCTTTCTTCATATTTTGTGTATTGCTTTGCATGTCTATTTTGGAAAATTCTAACAATTTATGCCCTCAATATCTATATTATTTTCTTATAAGAATAATAAAATGATGTAGTAGAAACTTGAAACAACACAACTCTCTTTTCTTATGTGTAGCTATAACATCTTCTACCTATACGACGATGCTAATTTTCATATGATTTCCCTTCCTATGGAGTCGTATGATTGATTTATCCTCTATTGTATAATTGCATGATATACCTCGTATGATACATACAATAATTTATCTATATTATTTACTCTATTGTACAATTGTATGATTTACCTCCCATTATTCAATGCACAAATAGGCTAATTGTATGATTGAACAATTTCTCTATTTTAAAAATGATTCAACAATAAAATTGTCAGCCTACAATTTACTCAATCATACCATTGTACAATTCAACTTACAATGCTTCTTGTATGATTATCTCAACTGTACTATCAAAAAATAATTCCCAAGCTTTATCTCTTCTAATTTTATGATTATACAATCTAGCTTGCAATTATAGATCCTAATCATACAATATAATTTCCAAAAATACAATATTTTATCTAATGATACAATGAATATGCTCTTTCAATCGTACAAATAAGAAGCTCTAACGGCCATACAATACTCTAGTTTCTTTGTACAATAATAAGATGATGCAATTGTACAATTGTACAATACCTTGTAATCATACAATTAAATCTCAGTTGTATAATATATATAGTTTTCTATAGTACAATTAAATTAATTTTTTATTTGTAAATACTTTCTCATTATTATTTGTATGATGTTGAATTTATCATTCAATAACCTTTCCACCTTTCATTGCTTATTCTATTGTATGATGTCTAGTTTTGTGCAATAATTTAAAATATATTTTATTTTTCTTTTTAGGTTTTCTTCCATGAAGATATCAACTAGTTCTCTCCTAAATAAGATAAATTCTACTTTCTTGGTTAAAATTTAGAATGGTTTATGTCCTTGAATTATACAATAAATTAACCTAAATGATATTACTTTATAACAATCCATAATATATTAAATTGTATCAATGTAGAATGACACTCTTTTGTGCCAAAAGTACCCTCAAATATTTTTGAGAACAAATCCACTCTTCTATGCCTGTAAATTTTTCTCACTCAAATCCCTAGTGCTTCAATTTCCTTTGGTTTTCCTCTATGCTCGTTCTTGTTTCCCTACAACCTTCATACACATTTAGCAAAAATATTGGTGGTCTAAAAAAATTATTTATTAATCATTCAACAAGGGAGACATGGTTTTTAATTGGTAAAATTGGTTATGTATTTATTGATTCTCTATTGTATACAAGACAAATTTATTTAACATCCCTTTATCTTCTATCCTCTTGCAAGCTGACCACCTTCCTAAGATAAAATACATAATTTATAATTTCTAAAGTAGTTACATAACAACCTAGTAGTTGGTATTCAATATTTGTGATGGTTCAACTTCTATAATGACAGGTCATTCGAATGCTCCCACATCATAAAGCTATAATGCATCTTATTAGGTCTAAATAAGTATAGATAATATCATACTTATAATAACTTAGATCATTGACTATAATAATCATAAAGAGAAAAATTACAACTAGCCATAACTTCTCCTATATATTTATAAATCTTAAACTTGTATGATTTAGAGGTACAAATATCACCTATCTTTACTCCAATGTACACCAACTAAAGTTGAAATTCACATTATTCTTCATTGAAATTTAAATTGTATAATATGCTTGTATTAATAAGCTAACTCTCATCAAGCTTCAATACTTTTATGAAATTTTTTATCATATGAATATTTGAATGTGTATTACATGAATGCTTACCTGCATTTTACTATTTTTACATTTGGTGTGTTATTTGTTCTTAGTAAAATCCTACTGGTATTTATATAATAATTTTTTCATGAATAAAATTAGTGTTTTATATAATACTACTAGATTAAAGATATAAGGAATCTAAGATTCTTAGAAACTAATCATACCTTTGAGTAATTTTATTTTTATTCATGTAGTATTTTTCTATATGCAAGATTGATTTGCAACTCATGTAAAAACACCATGCTTATAATAGTAATAAAGCTTACTTTAATTGGGATTTATCTAGTCCAAATGGAGGTTATTTTGGAGGTCAACTTAAGACATATGGGGTGTATCATTTTTATTCTAAATTGGGTATTGAAATGTATATTTGGGTTGGACACCTCATATATCAATAAATATAGTGAAAAGAATCCCTTATTCTTTTGTTTTCCCATGATGAGTGATGATTCATATCTGGATGTTCACCTTGTTTTTTTTAGCCTAAGCTGGAGGAAGTTCATCTGATTTTGATTTAGAACTTGGTGAGACTCATGGGTTTCCTTTCAATACTATTATCCCTTGGCTAGAATCAAGTGCCATTATGGATTGTGTATCCCCTATTCTTCATCCTAGTAATTTGTTCTAAGTCAGTCCTTTCAAGGCTTTCGATTGGCAACAATTACTAATTGGAAGATTTACCCTTTTAATGTGTTATCAACATGGATTTTTTGTTGATCTCCTTTGGTCCCATGGTTGGATTTTAGAATGAGATATAAGGCATCTAGGTGGTATTGGTAGATGTGATTTTAAGGGCATTTTAATTAAGGAAACGATGCACTTCTCAAAAAGTATTTTAAAGATGTTTAGGATTCCTTATACTAGTGAGAAGTGACTTTTTGTCTACATTTAAGCTGAGATTGAAAGTTGGGTGGCACAAAAATTTTGAGGGTGTACGAAAGAAAGTTATTATAGAGGAAGAGTGTAAAGGTGTTGATATTTCTTGTCTTACCTTGGATAAGAATGTTTTAAAAATTATTGAAAGAGGTGGAATTCTAAGATTTTTAAAATAATTTAATGGTCATGATATTGAGCTAACCAAAGAGATGGCTTTTTCATAGAATAAACATGTTGTCTTGGTTGTAGGATTGGATATTGTAATCACCATTCTACTTTGCTTTGATATCATTAGTACTCTAGTGTGTGGAGATTGTGTTGATATGTTAAAGCATTCCCTTGCTAAGAAGTTGGAGTTATTCAAATGTAAAGGTGGGTATCCAATAAAGTGCCACAATAGCTTTCAAAGAAACTTGTTCAGAGCCCCTTGGGATAGTTTTATTATTTCTATAATGGATTCATTCACTCCAAAGTACAATCAGGAGGTTGTGAGTGAAAGCACGAGGATACGAAAGCAAAATGGCGTACCGGGTGCGATGCAAACAAAAGCAAAACGTAACGCTAAGTCCTACGAACGAAAATGCATGAAAAGGGGAAAACAAGTGAAATGAAACGAGATGTAAAGAAAATGTAAAGTGCAGCCCTTTATTTTATTAATTTTCTCGAGATCAGGTTACAATACGTCTCCTCCCTTTTTAGGGGCTAGGAGCGTTAAACATAGTTTTGTCACACCACGGATGGTACGCTTTCTTCCGCGTGCCCACATGTGAAATGGGTGGGCCAAACATCACCACCGCTTGCATGAATGCATCTATGCCTCCTTGCTGCCCCTCCGGTGTCGAGATCCTACATTCAAAAAAATAGCAAATGATTAAAAGCACCTACGGATGGAGGGAAACATGCGATCCCCAAGGCCTCCGGTTAATGCATGCATAAAATAATTAAAACTATAATCAAAACATATCAGAATGAGCTAAAATTTGGATAGAGGCATGGAAACATTACCAAGAACACACTGCAAAAGGAACAGTCGAGAAATCTGCCACAGATTTCTAATCGCTCTGGGGTGGGACGATTAGGACTGTCACAAAATGTCAGAAAGTGACCTCCTAAATGTCCCATCCAGGGGCCTCCAAAACACCTGTAAAGTTGGGGTTAGGCAAAAAGGGGCATTTTGAGACGACCCAGAAGGTCGGATTTTGCAAATTCTACCTCGATCACCCTGTATCCGATGATGCTCCCTGTATGTTAATGAAAGCGAAAAACACTGAAAACACAGCCAATATTCATCAGAATGACATGAAATTTGAATGGCAGCCTATATGAGTGACCTAAAATGAAATGCAAATGAAATAGTAAAGAAATATACTATAGATTTCTAATCACTCTGGGGTGGGGCGATTAGGACTACAGCAGATGCGGGGGCGCCCAGGGGCAGGACGCCCGCCGTTTGGGGCTTGGTTTCGGCACCAATCCACTTGGGATGGGTCCAAAACCTCCTAGGGGGTTGTGTCAAAAAATTGGGTGGGGTATTGTGGCCAAATGTTTGGGTTTTGGGTCCAGATTGCGCTTCCAATGATCACCCAATAACCTCCCTTCCAAAAGAGAGATCAAGGATGTAAGAAGCACAAGCGATGGGTGAGGATGTAATTCGGCAGCACTCCGTTGCTCCAAATGCTCCTGCTCTATCCTTTTTTGGGGTGAGAAGACTCACCATTTTATAGACCTGAGGGTCTCTTGTGAATGAGCATGCAGAGGCGCCACTTGGCCATCATGCCTTCCCAGGGGAGAGAAGATTCCTCCCTGATTAAGGGCTCCATGACTGCCTCTATGACTGCCTCTTTGAGCTCAAAAATGCTCACTCGCACTCCATGCATTGAAGGTGGAGTTAAGTGGCGGATCTGAGCTACCATTTGTCAAGGTTTGACCTTTTTCCCATCAAACCTGCTATTCGCCCCACCCTGGAGCGAATACTGCTAATCATCCCAGGGTGGGACGAATACCAGTTTGTAATCATCCCAGGGTGGAACGAATAAGGAGCAGAGTGCCTGAAAGGTGCCAAATTGACCTCTGACCTTCCAAAACTATTGTGGGAGTGGTTAGGACCACTGTTTAACCTCTGGGGGCTGCCCTAGGGGCTATGTATGTCAATTCGATCAGTGCTTGTCGTCACATAATCGGATTGGTGTTGTTTTGGTGTCTACAGATGCCCCTTTTTGGGATGCGTTGTGCGTGGCATAGTGCTGAGCAAAAATAGATAACCAAAGCACTAATGATTAGGGTTTCTTGGTAACCTAACCAAATTTTGATGCCCCAAGTATGGAAAGGGCACGCATTCTTGAATCCTTGCTTCTGACGAGCTAAGGAGCTTAATTCAAGTGTTAACCTTTTTTGGTGAGGTGTTACTTGATCTTGGACATTGTTCAGTCATGAATAGGCAAAGGGCGCAACCTTTTGTCTATGGGAACCTTGAGTTCATGATTCTAGAATGCCAAGTGTTTGATCAGCTTGTGATTATTGCTTGTTTTCTGCCCCAAGCAGGAGCGTGATTGTCTTTGTCAATGATTCTTTGAATGCATGCCATTTCCTTGATTGGGTGTGTATTTGTTGATTGGTGACTAAGTGTGACTACCCCCTCAAGCGACGAATCGATGAGGGAATGACCGACATGAGAAAAGCGAATGAGTCACTTGACCCAAGATGACTTTAGTAAGGGTGCCTTCAGTTGTTTTCCTTGAATGCTTATGCAGTTTCCCAACAATTTGACCTATTTTTGGTGGGTTTTAACCCTTTTTGTGACGCATTTTGGAGATGAAATTGTCAAAAATCCGTCCTCCCATGGAGCGGTCCGGCTATGGTAGCCTTCTTAGGGAGTAGGATAGGGGGGGGGGGGGGGGGGAAATTGTGCCCCCACCGTCGTTTTTTTATGCCAAGAAGAGCAGGGGCAAAGGCGCCTTTGTTTGACAATTTTTATTGCTATTTTTGGTGCATTTTGGATGTGTTTTATTTTCTTGCTCTGTAATCGTCCCTGGTGGGACGAATACCAGTTTTGTAATCGTCCTAGGGTGGGATGAGTGCTAACTAGAGCGCTCATCCCAGGGTGGAATGATTACAGGCCTAAAAGCCTATTTAAGGGCCAAAACTAGGTTTTGGGCTCATTTGCATTTGTTTTTTTGGCGATTTGGAGCTGTGAGGAGGAGGAGGTCGAGTTTGCGTAGCGGAGCGCTATCGAATTTTCATGGACACAATGAGTTCATGGACTGGATCATCCAGTGGTGGAGCCGAGGCGAGACCCGTGAGTGCTCCTTCTCTTTATTTTGCTTGTTTTATTTTATAGTTAAAAATCGTAATTTATTTTGTGTTTGTATTTTGTTTTTGCGTTTAAACTAAGATTAAACCCTAGTTTAAATTTTTGTTTGTTTTTTGTATTTTGTTTAAACTAAGATTAAACCCTAGTTTAAATTTTTATTGTTGTTTTTTTTTATTTATTTAGTTTAAACTAAGAGTTAAAAACCCTAGGTTAAAATGTTGTTATTTTGTTTTTGTTTTTTAACTAAGTAAAACCCTAGTATTTAACTAGGTTAAAAACCCTAGGTTAAAATTTGTTGTTATTTTGTTTTTTTTTTTTTTAACTAGGTTAAAAACCCTAGTGTAAATTTTTTTTTTTTTTTTAAACTAGGTTAAAACCCTAGTTAAATTTTATTTTGTTTTTTTTTTTGTTTTAAAACTAAGGTTAAGAAACCCTAGGTGTAAAATTTGTTTTTTTTTTTTTTTTTGTTTTTAAACTAAGGTTAAGAAACCCTAGGTTAAAAATTTGTGTGTTTATTTTGTTTTTGTTTTTTTATGTTTTGTTATGTGCAGTTTTTTTGTGCATGTTTTTAATGTTTTTGTGTTGTTTTTGGATTTTTAGGTGGTGAAGAGTCGGTACCGTCAGACTACGGTGTTTTGGATGCACGGGAGGCGACTATGGTGGACTGGGAGTGGCTTGATGCCCTTGGGCTCAAGCAGGTGACTCGGTTAGAGCCTATGGTGGGGGATCGGGCATATCTGACTGCCCTGATCAACTTGTGGGATCCCCGCACCAACACCTTTCATCTCCCAATAGGGGAGATGATAGTGACTCTTGAGGACGTCTATCGGATTCTATGGATTTTGATAGATGGATTGCCCATTCGGACTACTCCTCATGATCAATGGATGGCGGTGCTGACATGGTGCTTTGGGCATGGGGTGGAGATGGGGGTGGATAGTCCGGTGGAGAGGGCAGAGGGGGACTGCCTGATTGGTAAGATTTTGGTGCGGTGGTGGCTGGAGAAGGGCGTGTTGGGGGTGAGGCATGCACTGCTCATGACCCTCATCTCCAACATGTTGCTGCCCGACTCATCTAGTGCGAGGTTCCCTTGGAACCTGTTGGAGGTAGTTTTCAGACTTGTTGAGTGTCCGATGGAGGCACCCCTGATTATGAGGTGGGGTCAGACACTACTGGCATAGCTTTATGATGAGTTGTACGAGGTCCACTATCGGAGGCGAAAGGGGATTGGGTGCAGCTACCTATTGTAGTGTTGGGGTGGCAGCACATAGCTATGGAGCGGCCATAGGGTTTGTCTTGGACCACTCGGGCAGAGATGGTGGATAGGGAGATTGGGTATGCTGCTCTATGGCGGAGGTCAGAGGAGCAAGGGCAGAGTCGATGGTGGGCAGGTGCCGTGGGGCACTATGTTGATGCCTTCTCATGCCTTGCTCCTAGGGGAGGTGTTCTGGCAGCCATACTAGGATTGTCCAGCCTGGCTTGAGGCTGGAGAGTGGCTTCGATGGGTGCGTAGGGGGAGATGGCTGATCGGGCGACATGGGACCGAGCAGGAGTACTTCCTGTATGTTCGGGTGACTCGACAGTTTGGGGTGCACCAAGGATTTCTTGGTGAGCCTTTGATCTATCGACGTCGGGCGATGAGAGGACTCTGGCTTGGCCGATCATTGAGCCGTTGGGTGAGGAGTCGGATGCAGTGATTGATGTCCCTGATATGGACAATGTCGGGGTGACTACTGAGTATGACTAGTGGTGGACGATGTGGTGATGGTGGGGTGAGGGGCCTCTAGGAGGTCCGGATGCGATAGCAATAGGTGGTGAGGATGCAGAGGCATCAGGGGAGGGTTGGGGGCTCCACTCGATGATGCGGATATGGTGGAGGTTGATGATTTTATGGGGGATGATTTTTGGGTTCCAGAGCAGCCGGATATACAGGATGTTCTAGAGTAGTGGGTGCTGGAGCACCCACCATCCCGGAGATGCCCATGCCTCAGGCAGTCCCAGGGGACATGGAGGCTAGGTATCATTTGAGATAGCATGATTGGAGGATCTACTATGGAGATGAGATGAGGAGCATGGGGAGGTTCTGTAGGAGAGGGATCTCCTACGGACTCAGTTGGTGGAGCGAGAGAACGCATTGGCTATGTACCATCGAGGATGGGGACATAGATGCTTCATGGGAGAGGGATCTCCTACGGACTCAGTTGGCATAGCGTGATGATGCATTGGCTATGTACCATCGATGGGAGGTGGATTGGGTCCGACATCGATTGGATTTGGAGGCAGAGATTATCCGCCTCGGTGGGCAGTTACCTAAGCTCACTGGAGGTGGATCTTCATGTCGAATGAGAGACAGTGAGACTGAGCAGTCTACTTCCTCTCATCGTAGGTGGGTGGGTGAGGGCAGTGCTAGTGGGCATGATGCGGGGGCTGGCAGTAGCCACCCTGAGAGGTCCCATAGGACCCACACCACTAGGGGTAGTTCCAGTCACACCGATCCTACGTGATCATGGTGGCCGACTCCCTAGGCTTGGGGTTTTTGAGTTTTTGATTTTGTTTGTGAGGTCAGAGGACCATTTTATTGTAGCTTGAGGGCATTTTTGATGATATATATACATGACTTTCTTTGTGTTTATACACTTGTTATGGTTTAATTTTATGCACATTTATTTATGTTGATGTATGCATGTTTATTTATTTTGATGTATGCATATGTTGTTATGAATGCAAATGTTTGTAGCTATATGATATGCATATGGAATGGACAAAATGATTTGTTGATAACTTGGCGGTGGCACCATAGACTGTATAGGATTTACTGGCTTTCTGTACTATGTGATTGTTTTGTAAAATGACTTTGCATGTGTATATTTTTTTGTTTTTGTTTTGTATTTTTTGATGATGATGTAAGAATGGAATGTACCACAGTTGTGTTAAAATGTAGTTAAGGTTTTCTGATACTCAGATGTTTTAGGTTAACTAGCCAAGACTGTACATTTATCTCACAAGACTTTTGAACAAGGTATGAATCAGACTTGAGTTTGACCAAGTTATTTCACATCCCTGTGTGTGCAATTGAGTTCGTTTATGTGGTATTTGTCAGGATACCGCCAGTGCTAGATAGGTTGTCAACCAAACCTGTACTGAGGATCACCTAATTAGCTCCACTAATTCCTTTGTTGTATTTAGTAAGATTAATCTACGGTGCTATCTAGGATACCATAAGCTAGCTCATCCACATGCAAACATTGATCTGCACACAATTTAATGCGACAGATATATCGTCATGCGGGAGGTTTGCCACCAGTGACCGATAGGCTATCCACCAAACCGGTACTGAGGATCACCTCATGACCTTTCGAATGTTGAGAGTTCCAGGGATTCAAGTTCGACTCCCTTCTTTTCTTCAATTGTATTGGGATACTTGCTCTTATATGTAGTGATAAAAATCACTGTTTATTTTTATTTTTTTTTTTGAGCAAGGGATTTGAATTTTGAGTGATGAGAATCACTATTTCTTGTGCTTTTTGATGTATGCACTTTGGGGGTTTTGATGTCAAATTTTGGAGTTTTGACTGTTGCAATTTTTGATGTTTGCAACTTTTTGAGAACTTGGGATTTTTGGGGAATTGGGTAGGGAAGATGCTTGTCCTTTTGCCAACTCTCAGCATTCTTGGGGTCATTCGCACAGGGGGATGAGCGAGATAACCTTTTCACTGTATGGTATCCTGGATTGCTTTGCAGGTTTCATCTTTCATTCACACAACTTGGGAATTTTTTTATGTGTTTTAACTTGTGTTGGGATGCTACGTAACAAGGTGTGATCCAAGTAAAACTCTACCTTTGTAAAAATCTGTCTGACTTTGTATAGTTTTTGGCTAGAAATCTAATGATAGCTGAATGACAAAACCCTAGATGCATTAGAAGACAACTGACTATGATATGGTGCAAAATGTGAATGGCGTTTATTTTTGATGGACTATTTACAAAGTGGAAAAATGTGGAAAATGATGGAGTTGCCGAGTAATTACAGTCTATGGTGCATTTGACCTGTATGACCAACAAATATGCAATGTATGTTTGTGATGCCTAATGCAACTTATTTTTTTGTGTTTTGATTTTTAAGAGTATGCATGGAAGTGAGATGCAATTTTTTTGTTATTTTTTATTATTTTATTGTTTTGTTTGTTTTTGAATATTTGTTTTTGACCAAGTGATTGTGGGAACCCTTGGAGCTTTTGGTTTGACCAAAGAGTTTATGGATACCTTTGGGGTGTTTTTAGGGTTTGACCAAGCGATTGTGGGAATCCTTGGAGTTTTTGGGTTGACCAAGCGATTATGGGAATCCTTGGAGTTTTTGGTTTGACCAAAGGGATTATGGGTACCTTTGGGGATTTTAGGTTGACCAAGTGATTATGGGAATCCTTGGAGCTTTTGGTTTGACCAAAGGGATTTATGGATACCTTTGGGGATTTTTGGGTTGACCAAGCGATTGTGGGAATCCTTGGAGCTTTTGGGGTTTGACCAAAGGGATTATGGGCACCTTTGGGGCATTTTGGGTTGACCAAGCGATTATGGGAATCCTTGGAGCTTTTGGGGTGGGCTATGGCTCTCTAAATGTGGAATGGCCTCAAATGACTGATGTTCAAGGGTTCTAGTTCCTTGATTCCTTCAAGAGAGGCTAGCCGGTATGTTCTAGGTCCTATTTTACTATCAATTACATAGGGACCTAACCAATTTGCCATGAACTTGTCCCTTAAATGGGGTGGCAAGTTAGAGTTTTGTTGGTTCTCTTTTAAGACCAAGTCACCAACCTGAAAGTCCCTCAGGTGAACTTTCATGTTGTATGCTTTCTTAAGTCACTCTTGATAGATACGTAAATGCTCGAGAGCATTGATGCATCATTCATCGAGCAACGTAAGTTGGTCTAACCGGGCCTATTGCCATGTAGTGTCATCATCGATGAACTCTTGCATTGATATGCGTAGGGAAGGTATTTCCAACTCGAGAGGCATGACTACCTCGGAGCCATACACCAGCAAAAATGGAGTTGCCCCAGTGGGCGTCCGAATGCTAGTGCGATAAGCCCAAAGAGCAAGTGGGATTTGAATGTGCCAATCCTTGTGACTATCTATGACTATATTTTTAAGGATGGCAACTAGCATTTTGTTTGATGCCTCTGCTTGCCCATTTGCCTACGGATAATAGGGTGTTGAAAAATTATGCTAAATTTTGTACTTTGTTGTCAAAGCATGCACATATTTGTTTTTAAATGACGTCCCATTATCCGAGATGATCTTGGATGGAATACCAAAATGACATATGATGTTATGTAAAATAAACTCCGCAATGCGGGTTCCAGTCGTAGAGGTAAGCGGAATTGCTTCCACCCACTTGGTGAAGTACTCTATGGCCATTATGATAAACGTGTGATGACCTGACGACGTAGGGGAGATCTTTCCGATTAGATCTAAGCCCCACTACAAAAATGGCCAAGCCGATTGGATCGGCTGCAAGGCCTGAGAAGGTACGTGTGTCAAATTGGCATGGTGTTGACACTTCATGCACTTCCTTACATACGCGCAACAATCTCACTCTAAATATGGCCAATAATAGCCCATGCAAAGAATGCACTTTGCGATGGCCATACCACTGAAGTGGCCACCACATGTACCATCGTGCGCTTGGGTGATCACCCAAGTGGACTCCTATTGGTCCAAGCAATGAAGGAGGATCCCTTCATAGCTTCGACGGTACAAAATGTCTCCTAGCAAGACATGTTTTTCCACTTTCTATTTGAATGATATTTTCATGGCATGTGACAATCCAAGTGGGAGGTTACCTAGCTTGAGGTAATCTCTTATGGGTGTGTACCAATCCTGCTGATCAGAAACCTCGATGGTATGAACAAGCCAATCCCTCTTGAAGTTCATCCCTAGCAAAAGCTGAGCGGGAAAGGACCTGTAAGAATAGTGTTGTGTTGCTATTAAGAGGGATTAGGGGAGAACAAGGACCCCTAGTTGGCTTGATTCAGACTATCATGGATTCGAGAGAACTTATCCTGAGATGGTTCAATCTGGATCAGGTGGATTCTTGGCGTTAGGTCAGAGCTTGCACGCTCCATCATGGATTGCGATAGTGTTTTGACTTGAATGGTTGTCATCTCACCGAAAGGGTCTTGCGGGATTAGTGACCCCAAGGAGGCCATAGTGTCCACAAAATGATTCGATGATCGAGGGAGTGCCTCGATGTCGTACCATTCAAGCTTTGCCAGGAATTTATCCACAAGGGCTTTGTAGGCCTGCAGAACTGGGCATTTGCATTGGAATACCCCTTTTACTTGGTTGACAATTAACAATGAATCACCAAAGATGTTCAAGCATTTGATGTTCATGGTGATTGTTGTCTGAAGACCTATGAGCAAGGCTTCGTATTCGGCATTGTTGTTGGTGCATGGGAAATCTAGTTTAAATGATAGAGGCATTGGAGCCCCTTGTGGTGTGAAGAATATGATTCCCGTGCCACCCCCTTGCTCACATTTAGAACCATCAAAAAATAGGGTTATGTCGGCCTGTGACTCAGGCTCATCAGAATCTGGTGATTCTGAGACATGGAAGACCCCATCATCGGGTAGCTCTATGGTCAGAGGTTGATCGTCTTTGAGAGGAGCCTCTGCTAGTTGATCGATGATGACTTGACCTTTGATGGACTTCTGTCCAATGAATTCGATGTCAAACTCCATCAACAACATGATCCATTTCACCATGCGGCTACTATGATAAGTATGACTCATCATGTACCACAATGGATTCTCCTTAGACACAACATACGTCATATTGCTCAGCATGTAATGGCATAGCTTTTTGGTAGCAAATACCACTGCTAAGCATAGCTTCTCAACGTATGCATAGTTAAGTTCATAACTGACCAGGGTGCGGCTAAGATAGTAATTAGCCTGTTCTTTGTGTAGTTCATTTTTTTGGGCTAGCATGGCACCCAGTGCCACCTCAGTAGCTGAGATGTATAAATAGAATGACACTCCTGGTCTAGGTGGTGCCAATACTGGTGGTGAAGCCAAGTATTGTTTAATGTCATCGAAGGCTGACTGGCACTCGTCATCCCAGTGAAATGCTACCCCCTTGTGTAATAATTTATTCATGGGTCGACACTTGTCGGATAGTTATGCTATGAAGCGCTTGATTGACGTGACCTTTCCCTCGTAGGCTTCTGAGCTGCTTGATGGTAGTTGGGGGAAGCATTTCAAGGATTGCCTTGACTTTATTTGGATCCACCTCGATGCCTCATTTTGAGACTATGAAACCCAAGAGTTTTCTAGATGTGATGCCAAATACGCACTTCTTGGGGTTTAGTCTGACTTTGTGTTCGATGAGGCGATCGAGGATCTTGCTTAAGTCATCGAGATGATCTGGGCGCAAAAGAGATTTGGCCAACAAATCATCCATATAATCTTCCAAAGTTTTATGCATGTGATCATGGAAGATGTATGTCATAGCGCGTTGGTAGGTGGCGCCAACGTTTTTAAGGCCAAAGGGCATGACCCTATAACAAAATGTCCCCCAAGGCGTTGTGAATGCCATTTTTAGTTGATCATCGAGATTGATACGAATCTGATTGTATCCCGAGAAACCATCCATGAGGGAAAGCATTTCATGGCCCGCTGTAGCATCTACCAATGCATCGATGCTAGGCAAGGGGAAATCATCCTTGGGACTCGCTTTGTTTAGATCTCAAAAATTAGTGCATATGCGAATCCTCCCATCAGGCTTCTTGATGGGTACCATGTTGGACAACCATGGTGGGTAATCCATGCAGATGACAAACTATGCATCCAACAACTTTTGTAGCTCATATTTGACCATTAAGGCTACTGTTGGGTGCATCTTACATAGTTTTTTTTTGACTGGCTTGACTGTCGGATCAAGCGTTAGATTATGCGTGACTAGCTATGGGTCTAGCCCCGACATGTCTTTGTAGGACCATGCAAAAACCTCCTTCTTCTCTTTGAGAAGGGCAATGTAATCGGCTTGCTCTTCGGGGGATAGACTTACCCCCAGCTTGATGATCTATGGATTCATTGGATCAGAGCCGATGTCTACGTCAGTCGTCTCCTCGACTGACATGTGGGACCCATCCTCCAACTGGTGTGGAGTTGGGATCAAGTGGATATCATTTGCTGAATTTAGATCTACGTTGGGAACCTCGGGTCCCTCTTCAGCATGGAAGATATCCTGAGTTGGTCCTGGGGTGAAATGAAGCATCTCACCGCAAGGCCAGTACTCTAATGGGGATGGTGGTGAGTTAGCATGATCCCAGCCTATGGCATCTAGGTCTAGATACAATGGCCATGTTGGATCGGCTGGATTGCGGATGGGGGTGGTTAAGTCAATGGAGATCATGTTGATGAAATGATTTTGGTCTCCATTACCATGCGGGTGGTGACTCGGACTTCCTTGGTGATCTTTGTGCTCCGGATCTGGCTCTGGGGGTATTGGCACAAATGGATCAGCCCTATGTGCGGATAGAAGGATAGGGTCTACCCTTGGCACTGATGGCTCTATAGGGTCTCTGGGTGGAAAGTGCTCTCTGTATGCCCAAAGTGGCGGATGCAGCACTTGGTCCAGCTGTGCGGGGTTTAGGTGCCACCTATGCCTTGGCCCCATGTTTAGTTGTTGAAACATGTCATCAATGTCCATGGGGTATTGTTGCTACCGCATATGATTGAGATATGCCATCTCAGTTTCATCTTCATAATCACTATCGGAGATCCATAGGCCTTCATTGGCTTCGACAACTATTTGCGACATGTGAGGCTCGTCTTGCTCGAGCAAATTGATCTGGTCCCATCGGGGTTGTTTCACTCTCTACGGGAGGACCTGATTTTCTTGAGGTGGCCCTTGCTCGACTGGAGCATTCAAGGGGAACATTGCCAATAAGCTTTCTTGATAGTCATCCATGGGGGTCACTTGCGAATGATTGCTATCAAATTCGAAAGGGTCCCACGGTGCTACCTCATACTCTGACTCATCTTCTGAAGATCCTTCTTGACCTTGTCTATATCCCTCTTGGAGGTGAGTTCTTGAACTTTCCCCTTTCTCGATCAAAGGGGAGGAATTGTTGAGGCCAACAAGGTTGGTTGTTAACAATGGGAGATAATCCCCCAATGTGTATGTTGTGTTAGGATTGGCATATGGATCTTGTGCCAACCCATCCTTGTTGCCTAGCCCTAGGCCTTGCATGTTCTCTACCAAGATGTCAAGGGGTAGAGGGTGGTTGAACCCTACTCCTGATTTGTCGTATGGCATCTGATATCTTGGTTGGCAAAGAACGCGCACTCCTTGTTCATACCTGCCCAACCCATATCCATGCCAATTACATTGGCCAAGATATCTCAAAGTGAATTCTGGGTTGGACAAATAGTTGACATCCTCAGCAAAGGGCTCTTCATCTTCTTCCTCTTGCAGGTAAGGTTCAATGCCATTATCGAGGCCCCCATATACAAAATTTGTCTGGTTTGGCGGGTAGCCTAGAGGAACAATAGTGTCGATGGGGAGGCGAGGTCTCCCCATGTCCTGCATGGACTCAAGTGTGGGTGTTGCTACAATGTTCCACACTAGGTACTCCCCCAAGCCCGTATTGGCCATCTCAATGGTGATCATTGGTGGTTGAGGGGGAGGGAATGGGAGTTCTTCCTGAGTCCACTCCATGTCGGGTGAACTAGGCATCTCGACTTCCATTCGGCTAGGCATCTCCTCGGTAGAGATGGTTGAGACTGATGGCGGTGCCTCTTCCAGGGGTTTCTTCCCATTGTCCTTCGGTGTGGCCATCGTAGGTGGCATCGTTGGTGAAGGACCAGATGATGAAGATGGACCCGACTAGGGATTTGAGGGACTTAATAGTGGGGATGCATGCAGAATCAGACCCTATTTAGATGGATTCAACTAAAAATCCAAATGTGTCGATGGAAGGGTCGATTGCGGCATCAGCTACACCGCATTGCAATACTTGAAGGGCTCTAAGTCTATCGGGACTACATGCACCTGCCCTTCGAATGTGTACTTTAGGCACTGATGAGCTATCGAAGGGACACACTTCATGTCCCTGATCCAAGGCCGGCCCAACAAGATATTATAGGCCATCTCACCTTCCAAGATGTGGCACAATGTAGGAATAGTCTTTTGCCCTACTTGGATGGGTAGGACAATTGTGCCAACCATCGAGCATATCACATCATTGAATGCTCGAAGAGTATAGGTGGAGGCCATGATGTGAGATGCTGGCAACTTGAGGTGTTTCAAAGCCGTTGTTGTGATTATATTATTGGATGAGCCAGTGTCCACCAACACCCTCTTATATGGAATCTCGTTGACCCATGCAATGACGTGCAGGGGTGGATCTGCCATATCACCAGTCACCGATTTTAGCTCGTCTTCTCTAAAGGTGATGACTGGTTCTGTACATCATTTTACATGTCCCACAAAGTTGTTGAAAGAGTTTGCTTCATGGGGCTACAACTCGATGGCTTTAAGTATCTCCATTAGAGCCTCTCGATGGGGCGGTGATTGTTGTATGAGCTCGTAGATGGAGAGCCTAGCCGACGTGGTCCTTAAACTTTGGGTAAGTTTAGTCTGAATTGTGGCCATTGGTCTAGGTGGAGGAGGTTGTGTAGGGTGTTGTTGAGGTTGTGACATTGATGGAACCTCTCCTGTAGCTACAGTGGGGGCAGCTGTGCTTGGGTACCTCTTGTTCCGAGTCACTATGCTTATCATCCCTACATACCCCTGCATGGGGTAGTTCTGTGTCACCTCATTGACTTGAAGGGTCTTTGCCTATGCATCATGGGTAGGCAGGGGGTCTTTGAAGACCTCCATCTATTGGTTGTTTGGTGCCATGGGATTATCCACCGCTAGCATCTTGTTGTCTATTAGGTCTTGCACTAAGCTTTTGAACTTCCAACATGCATAAAGGTCATGTCCCTTCTATCGATGAAATCTATAGTACAAGTCTTCCCTATAGCCCTTGGGTTTTGGCACGTTGGGGTCTACGGGTCGACTCTCTGGTAGGTTTATCAAGTTTGCCATGGACAAGCGGTCAAACAAGGAGTCTTTAGACTCTGTGAATGGTGTGAATTGTCGCCTAGGGTGACGCTACTGATTTTGCTCTTGCCTATGATTTTCTCTTTCATAGCTGTCAAGAGGCACTGCCTGATAATTAGCCTTTTGGGGTTGTGTTGCTTGTGTAGGCTTAGGTACGTTGATAGCAACTTGATTGACCATAGTGGGTTTCGGTTGCGTGGTCCCTATTTTGGCATTTTTAGGCCACTCTTTCTTTCATGGCTTGGCAATCTCGCCATCCTGTATCTTGATCTCCTCAATGATTCTGGCTTGCGCCAGGGCTTCCTCGAGAGTGGCATATTGCTGTAGCTACAATAGCATGGAGATCGACCTCAAACAACTCTTTGAGAACATTTGGGTCAGGTCGGCCATGGGAGGGAGGTAGGGCAGCTTTGAAAGCAACATCCTCCACCGATTTCCATAAGCCACCATGGTCTCTTCCTCATACTGCTTGAGGCTAGCTAGGTCACTTAATGATGCCTTCTTCTTGGTGTTGAAGGTGAAGCATTCGAGGAATGCATCCACTAGCTGGTCCAGGTTACTAATGCTATGCTTTGGCAACTGAGTGAACCAATCCGAGGTAGGGCCTACGAACGTGGTTATAAATGTTCTTAGAAGCAAAGCATCATTGTCTTGAATGCCAAAGCATTGGCTCAGGAACCTTGTCACGTGCTCTTGGGCATCCTCCTCCCCTCTAAATATTGCCAATTGAGGCATTTTAAAGTGTTCGGGGTATGGGGGTGCAGGCACTGAAGGATGCACAGGGTGACTATGGAGCTGGCATAAAGTGGGCTTTTGGGGCCCAAAAGTCTTGGTCTCCATAGACTCTAAGCGCTCTAGTAGCGCTTTGTATGCATCGAAAGATTTGATCTCTTCCTCCTTGGTTTGTTCCCATTGCGAATTATGGGGAACTTGAGGCCTATGGAGGGGTAGCCGGATAGCACCCCCTCTGCCTTGGTAGGGCATTTCAGCCCACTCTTCTTCTTGCTCAAACTCCTCATAGGCTTCTTGAGGAGTTCTTGGGCGTGACCTATAAACATGGGTGGGTGCCCACGGAGGGTGCCCATCATTGGCTCTAGGGGTGGTCTCCCGCTCAGGTCTAGGAGGTCTTGGAGGTAACATTTGATAAGGTCATGGAGACCTGTCTCGCACCAAGGGGTTGTGCCTCTCATACAACTCTGTCCTATGCGTGCGAGGGGTTGGGACCCTCTCAGGCATAGTGTTCTAGAGCAACTCATCTGTCTGACGTCGAATGCACTCTTTGCTAAGGTGATATAGGTGCTCTAACTATTGTTGATCTTGCTCAAGCTACATGATTTGTGCTTGGTGGGTGGCATGTTTGGCAAATGCCAAGTCAATTTGTTCTACCGTCTTGAGTCTAGGAGGCCTAGATGCCTCCCCTACACATCTATCTCGGTCATGGTGATCCGAGATCTCTATAGGTCACTTCCCTCTATCGAGGTTAGCGGCATTCACCCGAGGCTCTGGCCTCAGTAGGTGATCCTGATAAATAGCAGGTGTGGAAGTGCATTGTTCCCATGCTGTGTATTGCTCTTGAGGAATGTAGTGGTCTTCCTCATGCTCCCTTTCGTATATGTGAAAGGGGCGGGCAGAGTTGGCTCGCCCTGTCTGAAGAGCCTTGCGCTCTGGATTTGGCCTATTGTTTCTAACAGTGATAAGGGGTAGAGGAGGGATGATGTAATCATGTGGCCCCTCCTTATGGACCCTATGTTGTTCTAGCACTTCATTGCATGGTGGCCACTCATAACGAGTGTCTAAGGGAGCCTTCCCATTTATGTTGAGTGCCACGTGTAAGGACTCCTCCTGAAAGGGTCTATGTTGAATGGGAGTGCCCCTCGAAGGGGTGCCTCTATAGTCCCATTCCGTCATGGTATGATGTGGACTATTTTGTGGGTCAGGCCACCAAGGTGGTATGACCAAGTCCTTGGGGCTATAGCGGAGGTGACTTGTGCCCCCTTGTACACTTTTCGTAGCTTCTTCCCGTGATTGGGCTTGGCTACGGGTGTACACCATGGTGGTGTCTCTCTACAAGATATGTAGGTTTTTATCTTCTTTATGATTTTTTATGCTACACTAAACAAATAGGAGCCACACAAACAAAGAAGTGATTATCTCGTTTATAGATTAAAGGTGTGCCCTAGATCTGGTTTAGTGTGTTTTGATTTTTGTTTGAAAACCTTGTAAAGAAAATTTTGTTGTATATGCAATATGAGGGCTCTTATATCTCCCAAAATGGTCGCCCCTTCGATATACCACTGCCAGGCCTTTATACCGAACCTCTCAATATACCCGCCCTTACGTGAGGGAAACTATTGGTACGCGAGAGCAGAACAGTACGTGGAACATAGGCGGTACGAAAGGGGAATCACTCTATTTTTGACACCTACCATAGAAGACTTATCCTCATGCACTGGGAATCACCCCAGCTACACTTGGTCAGCTTTCATCAGGATTTACGTCTAGCAACAATAGCGATCGGGGTTATGTATGCAAAAATTCAAGCCAAGGTGGTGATGAAATCCACCGTTGGTCTTGATCAAGTGTTGGGGTTTTACGACCAACTCCTTGATGTTTAAATTACCACGTGGTGTGTGGGGTTCTTTTTACTTGCGCAAAGAAAGAAAACATGCAGTAAAATTTCCTATGCAAGCAAAGAAACTAAAAAATTACAGAGACAGAAAACAGAAAATGACAGAGGATGCTCAGAAAACCTACCTCTTCTCTGCCCAAACCGGATGCCTCTGAGTTTCTGTTCGAAAAGTGCACAGAGAGCTAATCATCCCAGGGTGGGATGAATAACAGATCTGTATTCATCACAGGGTGGGATGAATGCCCATTCGTCCCTGGGTGACACGAATTCTAGCTCTGTATTCGTCATAGGGTGGAACGAGCAGCAGTCCAACGCTTGAAGGATTGACACCTGCAAGCAAAAACACACAAATTTTGATCAAAAATTTGATCTCAAAATTAAGGGACAGGGTCCCACCATGATCGCCACTGAAAGCACGAGGATACGAAAGCAAAATGGCGTACCGGGTGCGATGCAAACAAAAGCAAAACGTAACGCTAAGTCCTACGAACGAAAATGCATGAAAAGGGGAAAACAAGCGAAATGAAATGAGATGTAAAGCAAATGTAAAGTGCAGCCCTTTATTTTATTAATTTTCTCGAGATCAGGTTACAATACGTCTCCTCCCTTTTCAGGGGCTAGGAGCGTTAAACATAGTTTTGTCACACCACGGATGGTACGCTTTCTTCCGCGTGCCCACATGTGAAATGGGTGGGCCAAACGTCACCGCCACTTGCGTGAATGCATCTGTGCCTCCTTGCTGCCCCTTCGGTGTCGAGATCCTACATTCAAAAAAATAGCAAATGATTAAAAGCACCTACGGATGGAGGGAAACATGCGATCCCCAAGGCCTCCGGTTAATGCATGCATAAAATAATTAAAACTATAATCAAAACATATCAGAATGAGCTAAAATTTGGATAGAGGCATGAAAACATTACCAAGAACACACTGCAAAAGGAACAGTCAAGAAATCTACCACAGATTTCTAATCGCTCCGGGGTGGGACGATTAGGACTGTCACAAAATGTTAGAAAGTGACCTCCTAAATGTCCCATCCAGGGGCCTCCAAAACACCTACAAAGTTGGGGTTAGGCAAAATGGGGCATTTTGAGATGACCCAGAAGGTCGGATTTTGCAAATTCTGCCTCGATCGCCCTGTATCCGATGATGCTCCCTGTATGTTAATGAAAGCGAAAAACACTGAAAACACAGCCAATATTCATCAGAATGACATGAAATTTGAATGGCAGCCTATATGAGTGACCTAAAATGAAATGCAAATGAAATAGTAAAGAAATATACTACATATTTCTAATCACTCCGGGGTGGGGCGATTAGGACTACAGCAGTGCGGGGGGCACCCGGGGGCAGGACGCCCACCGTTTGGGGCTTGGTTTCGGCACCAATCCACTTGGGATGGGTCCAAAACCTCCTAGGGGGTTGTGTCAGAAAATTGGGTGGGGTATTGTGGCCAAATGTTTGGGTTTTGGGTCCGGATTGCGCTTCCAATGATCACCCAATAACCTCCCTTCCAAAAGAGAGATCAAGGATGTAAGAAGCACAAGCGATGGGTGAGGATGTAATTCGGCAGCACTCCATTGCTCCAAATGCTCCTGCTCTATCCTTTTTTGGGGTGAGAAGACTCACCATTTTATAGACCTGAGGGTCTCTTGTGAATGAGCATGCAGAGGCGCCACTTGGCCATCATGCCTTCCCAGGGGAGAGAAGATTCCTCCCTGATTAAGGGCTCCATGACTGCCTCTTTGAGCTCAAAAATGCTCACTCGCACTCCCATGCATTGAAGGTGGAGTTAAGTGGTGGATCTGAGCTGCCATTTGTCAAGGTTTGACCTTTTTCCCGTCAAACCTGCTATTCGCCCCACCCTGGAGCGAATACTGCTAATCGTCCCAGGGTGGGATGAATACCAGTTTGTAATCATCCCAGGGTGGAACGAGTAGGGAGCAGGGTGCCTGAAAGGTGCCAAATTGACCTCCGACCTTCCAAAACTATTGTGGGAGTGGTTAGGACCACTGTTTAACCTCTAGGGGCTGCCCTAGGGGCTATGTATGCCAATTCGATCAGTGCTTGTCGTCACATAATCGGATTGGTGTTGTTTTGGTGTCTACAGGTGAGGAGCTTCCATATTGCATTCGTAAACCACATTTAGTGGAAAATGATTATGAATATATCTATATTCCTCTATAAACATTTAGAAAGAGTAGGTTGAAATTTTCAACAATGTAATTCTTCTTTTCCAAATCATCAAGTATGATTTAAGCTCATTTTCAATTATGTTTCCCTAAAGAAAAAATGATTGCCTTGGGGAAGAGTGGTGTTGGTTATAGTTTGACTTGCAATACCTCTTACCTTGGTAAGGATATGGTAAATTGCTTACTAAAAATCCTATTTTAGATACTAGTCCGGAGAAAATTTGTTTAGAAAAAACTTATGTAGGTAATGCATAAGAGACCCCTTTGGAGTCTGATACTAGAAATATTGAGTTGGATAAGGTTATTGAAAAATGGATGCTAGTGAAATTATAGTTTAAAATATGGGAGGTGGTGCTTTTAAGAGTTTGAAATATGGTGAGACCCCTCTGCTTAACAAAGGAAATTGTATTCTCGAATTTAATTTATCCAATCCTAAAAGAACAAATCCACTCACCGGAATATAGAGTATGAACAAAATAAAATTTAAGTGAAATATTTTAAAGGACATCCATGAGGGAAATTGAAATAAAATGAAACCCTAAGTAGATTTATTCCATATATTTGAATATCATCCAAAAACAAAACACACTCAAGGTATTATATTGCTCAAGATGGAAATACATCCATATACATTTGCAACTTTGAAAAAATTGCCCAAAAAATTAAACCAGAAGATTTTTGAAGACTACATCTTCAACCTTTGGCTCTTCGGGCATCCGTGTTTTCTTCAATTTCAATCTCTCACAAAATGATACCAGTAGATCATATATATAGCTGAGAATGGGGGAAAATCTCACCAGCATTCTGCTATGCATTAAATTCAAAAATATGATGTCTATCCAATCAAATAATTCCAACCACCAGTAATAACTTTGAACACTTTAAAATACGACGATCAAATATAAAAGATAAAATCTGTCATAGTAAAATCTGATTTAATTTTTATCATCATTTTTAAATCAATTTTCACAAAAAATTTGACACCGACCATTTCCCTTAACTTTTTATTTTTTCTTTTCTTTTCATTAATAGTTTTTTCTAGACTGTTTGTGAATTGTCTGTGCTATTGGATGACGGGCATATTATATTGTGAATATTGCACCTTCACTAATACTTGTGTTGGTTATAGGGTAGTTTTTAATGAAACTCTATAAAACTACAGATATTTTGGTATGAAAGGAGTTATGAAGATTTTTGTTTAACAATGTTGTGTTCAGTTGAAAAGCTTAGGGAGATTGAATTCATGTTGCGAACAAGAAGGAATAGAGGCATATGAAATGCCTCAGATACATTGATTTTCTGATATGAGGGGAACCTGCACTATTTTTGCATTATTAGCTTATTTTTAGGATACTTTGATAATGTTTCTGCAAGTATATTGAATAATAATAACGATGGATTCATATTTGAATCTGAACATAATTTATAATTTCTAAAGTTGTTACATAACAACCAAGTAATTGGTCTTCAATCTTTGTGATGGTTCAACTTCTATAATGGTAGGTCATTCGAATGCTCCCACATCATAAAACTATAATGCATCTAATTAGGTCTAAATAAATATAAATAATATCATACTTATAATAACTTAGATCATTGACTATAATAATCATAAAATGAAAAATTACAACTAACCATAACTTCTTCTATCTATTTATAATTCTTAAACTTGTATGATTTAGAGTTACAAATATCACATATCTTTACTCCAATATACAAAAACTAAAGTTGAAATTCACATTATTATTCATTGAAATTATTGTATAATATGCTTATATTAATAAGCTAATTCTCATCAAGCTTCTATAATTTTATGAACTTTTTCATCATATGAATATTTGAATGTGTATTACATGAATACTTCCATGTATTTTATTATTTTTATGTTTTATGTGTTATTTGTTCTTAGTAAAATCTCATTTATGTCTATATAATAATTTTGTCATGAATAAAAATTAGTGTTTTATATAATACTACTAAATTAAAGATATAAGGAATATAAGATTTTTAGACACAAATCATACCTTTGAGTAATTTTATTTTCATTCATGTAGTATTTTCTTGTATTCAATATTGGTTTGCAATTCATGTAAAAACACCATGCTTATAATAGTAATAAAGCTTACTTTAATTGGGGTTTCTCTAGTCCAAATGGAGGTTCTTTTGGAGGTCAACTTAAGACCTATGTGGTGTATCATTTTTATTTTAAATTGGGAATTGAAATGTATATTTGGGTTGGATACCTCATATATCAATAAATCTAGTGAAAATAACCTCTTATTCTTTTGTTTTCCCATGATGAGTGATGATTCATATCTGGATGTTCACCTTGTTTTTTTTAGTCTAAGGTGGAGGAAGTTCATCTGATGCTGATTTAAAACTTGGTGAGACTCATGGGTGTTATTTCGATACGTGTTATCCCTTGGCTATAATCGAGCGCCATTATGGATTGTGTATCCCCTATTATTCATCCTAGTAATTTGTTCCATGTTAGTCCTTTCAAGGCTTTCTATTGGCAACAATTACTACTTGAAAGATTTACCCTTTTAATGTGTCATCAACATGGAATTTTTGTTGATCTCCTTTGGTCCCATAGTTGGATTTTATAAAGAGCTAGAAGGCATCTAGGTGGTATTGGTAGATGTGTTTTTAAGGGCCTTTTAATTAAGGAAACTATACACTTTTCAAAAAGTATTTTAAAGATGTTTAGGATTCTTTCTACTAGTGAGAAGTGACTTTTTGTCTACATTTAAGCTGAGATTGAAAGTTGGGAGGCACAAAATTTTTTAGGGTGTACGAAAGAAGGTCATTATAGAGGAAGATTGTAAAGGTGTTGATATTTCTTATCTTACCTTGGATAGGGATGTTTTAGAAATTATTTAAAGAGGTGGAATTCTAAGATTTTTAAAATAATTTAATGGTCATGATATTCAGCTAGCCAAAGAGATGGCTTTTTCATAGAATAAACATGTTGTCTTGGCTGTAGGATTAGATATTGTAATCACCATTCTACTCTGCTTTGAGATCACTAGTACTCTAGTGTGTGGATATTGTGTTGATATGTAAAAGCATTCCCTTGATAAGAAGTTGGAGTTATTCAAATGTAAAGGTGGGTATCTAATAAAGTGCCACAATAGCTTTCAAAGAAACTTGTTTAGAGCCCCTTGGGATAGGGTGATTCTTGCTATAATGGATTCCTTCACTCCAAAGTACAATCAGGAGATTGTGAGGAGCTTCCATCTTGCATTGGTAAACCACATTTGGTGGAAAATGATTATGAATATACCTATATTCCTCTATAAATATTTGGAAAGAGCAGCTTTAAATGTTCAACAAGGTAATTCTTCTTTCCCAAATCATCAAGTATGATTTAAGCTCATTTTCAATTATGTTTCTCTAAATAAAAATAATTGCCTTGGGGAATAGTGGTGCTAGTTCGAGTTTGAATTGCAATACCTCTTACCTTGGTAAGGATGTGGTAAATTACTTACTAAAAATACTATTCTAGATACTGGTCCAGAGAAATTTTTTTTAGAAAAATCTTATGTAGGTAATGCATAAGAGACCCCTTTGGAGTCTAATACTAGAAATATTGAGTTGAATAAGGTTATTTAAAAATGGATGCTAGTGAAATTATAGTTTCAAATATGGGAGGTAGTGCTTTTAAGAGTTTGAAATATGGTGAGACCCTTCTGGTTATTGAAGGTAATGTTATCAATTGCCCCTCCTATCTTGGCTAGGAATGTGAAGATTGGTGATTCCCCTTCTTTAGAGAAAAAAAATTTAGAGTTGAAGAAAAATTTAAGTATTTTGAAGGAATGAGGATATTTAACTATTTGAAGTCTAAGTTGAATAAAAAAAAAAGGCCTCTCATGTTATTCAGGACTCAAAATATTCTGAGGAATTGATCCCGACTTGTAATTCAAATAAGAGTCTGAAGATTTCTAGAATATCGATGATTAATCACAGCTTGCAAGTAGAGACCAAAGGTTATCTAAGTAAGACCTTTGATTCAGTTAAATATTTGGTGAGATATCTTAAGAGATCGGTGAAGATGTGAACTTTTTATACAAATGAAATCTCTTGGAGAATGAAGTATGACTAGGATCCAAATACTCCTGAGTTGAAAATAGATCTCTTTAAGGAAAACTCTCAAGATTAATTTATCCCTTTGGCTAAGTTTGTCCATTCCCATCAAGTTCGATGGTCACCTAGGTTCTTTCTAGTAGTTGGTCTATTAAGTGGATATTTTGATGGTTTCTCATGATTCGAGTATGTTGGGTGCTTGTCTCTTTTAGAGCCTTTCCTTTTTCTAGCTCTTGTAAATAATTATGTTTAATGTTTCAATTTTGGTATCTATCTCTTTTAGAGACTTTCTTCTTCTTGGTTCTTGATGTAAAAGGTTTGGAACTCCTTTCAAAACCCTTTTTGTTTCATCTAATGAAAAATAAATAAATATTAAATCTTCTTAACCTTAAATATAAAATATTCTAATTACTAATTATGTCCAATAAAACCTTTCATGAAAAGCATAAAAATGAGACTTATACCTTTATATCATGAATGAAAATTTATTTTATCAAATCATTCATATTAAATAATTTGTTATCAATATTAAAAGCTTACTTCTATGCTAAATTGAATTCATAAGTATATATCATTGTAGTAAAATTAAACAAGGGATAATCAATAATCATATCGTTAACATTATAAAAATGAATTATACGAAAAGTTGTATAGTTTCAATCACGAAGACTTGAACATTAAATTATTTTTTGTTTTTTGTTTACATGATTCCAATTCAGACATCAGTGAACCGAGATTCATCAATCGGCTAAACGGTTCTACCTCCAGCACCGACGCATCAATCATGAAACTCAAATAATCAGGAGACGCTGAACCGAAAGTTGACCTTTCTAGCCAGAGTCGGTGAATGAATTACGTCAACCTTCGTTTCTTTCATATTAAGCAAGACTAAGAGATTCATGCATAATGTCTTCCAGGAAGGTAAAATGTGATTGCCGAGTGCATGTGCAAATGCATCTCAATAAACGTGTTTTGTGCATTAAGGAGGCGTCTTCTGCGAAAATTCCAGGTTTGCGAGGAAGTGACTATGGTCAGGTTTATTTGAATTTCCAGAAATTTTCGAGCTAACACGACATGATCTAATACTATAATGATATAGGAGGCCGGGATAAAAGAAGATGGTCAAACAAAGAAAGCCACCTATAGCCACCTACTACCGGAACGACACGAAGTAGAAAGCCAATAATAAACAAAGAAGACCTGTTCAATCGGCTAAACGCCTCTATCTCCAGCACCGACCCGTCAGACATGAAACTCAAATAATCAAGAGAGGTTGAATCCAAAGTGGACCTTTGTAGCGAGAAATTCGTGAACGAATTACATCGACCTCCATTTCTTTCATATCAAGCAAGACCACGAAATTCATGCATAATATCTTCCAGGAAGGTAAAATGTGATTGCCCAATACATATGCAAAGCATCTCAAGAAATTCATTTTTGGGTTTCCTATTGTGCATTAAGGAGGCGTCTTCTGCGAAAATTCCACGTTTCTTAAGAGGTGGCTATGGTCAGATTTATTTGAATGTCTACGTAGTTGTGAATTTTTCCAAATCTAACACGACATGATCTAATACTATAATGATAGATAATGATAGAGAAGGCACGGATAAAATAAGATGGCCAAACATGGTAGCCGTGCTAATAAATTAATGGAATTAAAACATTTTTAAGGACCATGGACAAGCTTTAAAAAACCACATTTATATATACATTTAGAATTACAATTAGTAGCTGTGGATGCAAATGCCTATGAAATGAACAAACCGTCCGCTCAACGCGTCGAAGAGCTTCCATAGACAATACATAATTTGTCAAACGGAACGAAACTAAGATCCACCATCCACACAACTTCACCGCTCCTTCTTTTAACGTGCATTACACGCTCGTGATTCCTATAAATTTGACATAAAACAATTGAACTATCATCTGAATCCGAAATTGATTCTGTAATTGATCCTGTAGGGTTGCATTATTTGAACTGTTCTCAGAAGACTGAAGAAGAAGAAGACTACATCATCATAACCATTATGTCGCAGAAAAAAACAACATTAAATGTCGAGGGAATTTATTCCGAAGGCGATAAAGACAAGATCAAGACATCACTGAGGAACGTAAGAGGAGTTCAAGACGTTCAGGTTAATGGAAGGACAAGTGTCACAGTAGATCACGGCCTAAACTCACCTCATGAATCTGAATTAAGTATATATCATGCATTCTTTTTTTTCTATGTTTTTTTTTCATTAATAGTTTTTTTCTAGACTGGATTATGAATTGTCGGAATAAATCTCCTTATGAATTTGAATTAGGTATATATCATGCATTCTTTTTTTTGCCTTTTTTTTTTCATTAATAGTTTTTTCTAGAATTGATTGTGGATTGTCTGTGCTATCAGATGATGGCCATTTATACTGTGAAAATTGCACTTTCACTAATACTTGTGCTGGTTATAGGGTAGTTGTTGATGAAATTCTATAAACCTACAGATATTTTTTTTGTATGAAAGGAGTTATGACCATTTTGTTTGACAATGTTGTGTTCAGTTGAAAAGCTTAAGGAGATTGGATTTGAAGGAGCGATTTTTATTTTTTTCAATCGCCGAAGTCTGCACGGCGCTGCAGCTCAGAGAGCGCAGTGCGCAAGTCGCGCGCGCCGACGGACTTCGCCCGAAATTGGGCGAAGTTCGAACTTCGCGGCTGCGACGGACTTCGCCCGAAATTTGGGCGAAGTTCGAACTTCGCGGCTGCGACGGACTTCGCCCGAAATTTGGGCGAAGTTCGCACTTCGGGGAAGCAAACAGACTTCGCCCGAAACTGGGCGAAGTTTGTACTTCGGTCAGCCGACGGACTTGCGCTGGGCGAAGTGCGGACTGCGGCCGACTTCAGACTTCTCTCGCGCACTCGAGCTGCTTCAGACTTGGCCACTCTGGCCTTCGACTTCTTCTTCTTCCGCGGCTGCCGCTGGGTTTGCCTGGCTTGGCAACACCCGTATGAGAGGAGAGAATAACCGGAACAGAGAACAACAAACTGCAAACCCTAAAGATGCCTAACACAAACAACAAACTTTATTCATATGAACAACTAGGGTTACAGAAAATTCCTCAACCGAGGAAATAACAACATCTGCAGGCTACGCTGCAGGATAAACAAAACAGGGGAAATGTCGAGTCTGCTGCTCGGACATTAATCAGCTGAGCCACACTGCTCACTGAATCGCTCTGCTTTCTTTCTCTGCTCTATTCTCCGCTTCTTCTTTCACGAACTTCTCTCACACACGCTCTGCTTCTCCTCTTTTTTTTGTCTGAAGACCCGAACTGCCCTTTTATAGCCACGAGGAGAGGAGGATAAGGTTTATCCTCTGACAGCTTCGGATAAGGGTTATCCTCGGACCGACCCTCATCTAGGGTTTCTGACAAACGCCGACTTGGCATTAACTCCTGCGGAGATCGGATCTGTTAGGTGTCAAATCTGTCAGAAGGTAGGTGTGACGTCATGTCACACTTTTTCGGGATCCCGGACTGCGGCAGCGCAGTCCGACTTCGCCCATGTCTGGAGCGCAGTCCGGTTTCGCCCAAGGTTCGCAGCGCAGTTGGGCACAGGCGTGAAATCTGGGTTTATTTTTCTAACACCCTCCTTTAAACCTGATTTCACAAGCACTTTGACTCCAAGCTGCTCTCGCAATCTATTGAAGTCTTCCTCCTTCAAAGGCTTCGTGAAAATATCTGCCAACTGCTCCTTGGATCTGCAAAACTACAGATGAATTTCTCCGGACTTCACCAACTCTCTGATGAAGTGATAACGAATATCAATGTGCTTCGTCCGGCCATGGAACACGGGATCCTTTGACAGTGCAATGGCCGAATTGTTGTCACAAAAAATTGTTGTCGCGCCTTCCGGAGGATTGTACAGTTCACTCAGAACTCTTCGCAGCCATACTGCCTGGCATGCGGATGTCGTGGCGGTGACATATTCTGCTTCGGCTGTGGACAACGCAACAATGGGTTGCTTCTTGGATGCCCATGAGACTGCCCCTGATCCGAGATGGAAAGCATACCCGGAGGTGCTCTTCCGATCATCGATACTGCTAGCCCAGTCACTGTCTATGTAGCCCACTAGCTCCAACTGGTCCCGTCTGGCGTAAAATAGGCCATGGTTCCGCGTCCCGTCGACATAGCGCAAGATCCTCTTGCTTGCTTGCCGGTGCGTGTCCTTCAGAGTCTCCATGAAACGAGCTGATCGGACCGACTCGAACATCGGATCTGGCCGAGTTGCGGTCAAGTACATCGGATCGCCAACTAGCCTCTTGAACAAGGTTGGATCTACAGACCTCCTTGTATCCAACTTGCTCAGCTTCAAACCTGTGGCTACAGGTGTGATGGCAGGTTTTTTGTCCTCCATCTTGAAGCGCTTCAGGACATCCTTCACATACTTGCCCTGAGAAATGAAGATGCCATCTGCTGATTGGTCAACTTCAATGCCGAGAAAATATTTCATCAGCCCCATGTCTGTCATTTCAAACTCGGACTTCATGGCTGTTCTAAACTACGCAAATAGGCTGCTGCTATTGCCAGTAAATATCAGATCGTCTACGTACAGGCAGACGATGATGAGCTCACCTGCTGCATTTGTCTTCATGTACAAGGAGTGCTCATATGGGCATTTTTGAAACCCATTCTCCTAAAAATAGCCGTCAATACGGCTGTACCATGCCCTGGGTGCTTGCTTCAACCCATACAGGGCCTTCTTCAATTTCAGGACTTTGCCTTCTTGCCCTTGTATTTCATAACCGGGTGGTCTATGTAGACCTCTTCTTCCAACACTCCGTTGAGGAAGGCAGACTTGACATCCATCTGGTACACGCTCCATCCTTTCTGAGCTGCGAGTGCCAGAATCATTCTGACTGTGTCAAGTCGGGCTACAAGTGCATACACCTCATGATAGTCAACTCCTGACTTCTGCTTGTAGCCTTTCGCCACTAATTGGCCTTATGCCTGTCAACTTCTCCTTGGGCATTAAACTTCGTTTTATATACCCACTTGACCCCAATGGTCTTCTTTCGTCTTTGGAAGATCTGTTAGCTGCCATGTCTCATTCTTCTCAATGGCTGCTATCTCCTCATCCATCGCATTCACCCATTTGCGATTCTGACTTGCCTCTTCAAACTCCACTGGATCACATTCAGTAAAGAGAGCAAAATCAGAATAATCTTCATCTAATTGATTACGGGTTACCTCATAAATGTCTTGCAAGCTCCGAGTCTTCGTAGGAGTCCTCAGGTTTTGAATTCTACTTGCAAGTGGAGGTGACCGGGATGATGAGGGTGTGCTACTGCTGGCACCACTATTGCTGCTTGAAGGCACAGGTGGTTGGACACTGTCTTCCTCCAAGTCTACAGATTCAACAGTTGCTGGTTCAGACTGACCAGTCTTTGACTTCCCGTTCCAGACTTCATCCTCCAGGAACTTCACGTCTCGGCTGATGACAAGTTTCTTTGTCACAGGATTGTACAGCCTGTATGCCTTTGATGGTTCGTTGTACCCTGTGAAGATGCATCTTTCAGCTTTGTCATCCAGCTTCTGCCTTTTCTCATCTGGAACATGTGCATATGCTATGCACCCAAAAACTCGCAAATGAGCCACACTTGGCTTCAACTTGCTCCAGGCTTCCTCTGGAATTTTGTCCCTCACACTCTTGGTGGGACATCGGTTCAGCAGATAAACTGCACAACTTACAGCTTTTGCCCAGAACTCATGTGGCAAACTTTTTGCCTTCAGCATGCTCCGTGCCATCTCCATGATTGTTCTGTTCTTCCTCTCAGCTACGCCATTCTGTTGCGGCGTGTATCTGGCAGTGAACTGCCTTCGAATTCCATGTTGCTTGCAGAAGTTGTGGAATTCGTTGGAGATGTACTCTCCACCTCCATCAGTTCTGAGAGTCTTCACATAATAACCGCTCTGTTTCTCAACCAGAGCCTTGAACTCCCTAAACCTTGCAAATGCCTCTGACTTCAACTTGATTGGATAAATCCAAGTCTTCCGGCTGAAGTCATCAATGAAGGTCAGGAAATACTTATTGTCGGCATATGAGGTGGTCTGCATGGGACCACAGATGTCTGAGTGCACCAGCTCCAAAGGTCGTGATGCTCTCCAAGACTGCCCTACAGGGAATGCATCCCTGTGCTGCTTGCCGACCAGGCAACCTTCACAAACTTGGTTCGGTTGCTCTATAAGGGGTAAACCCTTCACCATCTGCTTCTTGTGCAGCAGATTCAGGCCACTGAAACTCAGGTGACCGAATCTGAGATGCCACAGCCAGGTAGCATCCTTCTCAACTGCACTCAGAGACATCAAAGATTCATTCTGAATCTGCAGTGGAAACATTTTGTTTTTCGTCATGGACACAGTTGCAATTTGTCCATGGACTTTGTCTCTGATGGAACAGACACCATCTTTGAACAGTATAGTGTGCCCCTTCTGCACAAGCTGTCCAACACTTAGCAGATTGTGCTTCAACCCAGGCACATAAAAAACATCTTGAATTGTTTTTCTATCACCGTGTCGGGTGCGGATGAGGATCTTTCCTTTCCCCATCACAGGAACTTTGATGTTGTTCCCCATCTTGACTTCGGACTGGACTGTTTCATCCAGTTGTGAGAACATCTCCCTGTTCCCAGTCATATGGTTGCTGCAACCACTGTCAAGATACCAGATGTTTTTCTTGCTCTCCTCTTCAATACTGCAAGTCAACAGCACATTTCCTCCTACCGCATTTTTGGGTTCCTTCGAATAATGGGCTTGCTGCTGATTCTCGTTCGCCATCTTCTTTTTGCACTGTGTGGCATAATGGCCGAACTTGCTGCAGTAGTAGCATTGGACCTTTGACATGTCCTTCTTCTGCTGAGAGCCACCTTGCTGATTTTTTCCAGTGCCTCTTCCTCCTTGCTGATGAAAGTTGCAACTTGGCTCAGCATCCTGAGGGTTTGAGCTCCCTCCTTGCTTGTTCCTTCTCCCACGCCTGCTTCTGCCTCTTCCTCCTTGAGAACTAGAAGCGTTGTGGTGGGAGTCTTGTCTGTCGTTGTCTCGGACTGAGACTTGCGCTTTGAAGGCTTGCTCCAAAGAAGACTGAGTTGAGCGGCTCAGCCTCTGTTCATGGGTCTGCAGGGAACCCATGAGTTCGTCTGTCGAGAGGGTTGTCAAATCCCTCGACTCTTCGATTGCTATCACAACCGAGTCAAACTTCGTAGGCAGACTTCTGAGAATCTTCTCCACGATTCTCTGGCTCTAGACATTTTCTCCATTCAACCGCATCTGGTTGATAATGTCCGTCATCCGGGTGAAGAAGTCGCTCATCGACTCGGACTTGCTCATCTGCAGATTTTCGAACTCTCTCCTGAGCATCTGCAGCTTCACCAACTTCACTTTGTCGGTGCCCTGATACGAACTCGCCAGGGTTTCCCAGGCCTGCTTGGCCTTGGTGGCTGATGCAATCCATGGGAAGATGGTCTCCTCAACCACTTGCATGATGTAGAAGAGGGCCTTCTGGTCCTTCTTCTTGTGCTCTTTCAACAGATCCTTGTCTGCTTGAGAGAGGGCGGCCAGTGCTGTTGCATCTACCGGTTCTGGGTAGCCGTTCTCGACTAACTCCCATAGCTCCTGAGATCCGAACAGGATCTTCATCTGGATGCTCCAGTAATCGTAGTTCTTACCGTTAAATCGTGGGATCTGCAACTGCAGCGAGTTTCTCTCGGAAGCCATGCTTCTATCTCCGTGTCACGGCACTATCAGCTCTGATACCAATTTGAAGGAGCGATTTTTATTTTTTTCAATCGCCAAAGTCTGCACGGCGCTGCAGCTCAGAGAGCGCAGTGCGCAAGTCGTGCACGCCGACGGACTTCGCCCGAAATTGGGCGAAGTTCGAACTTCGCGGCTGCGACGGACTTCGCCCAAAATTTGGGCGAAGTTCGAACTTCGCGGCTGCGACGGACTTCGCCCAAAATTTGGGCGAAGTTCGCACTTCGGGAAGCAAACAGACTTCGCCCGAAACTAGGCGAAGTTTGTACTTCGGTTAGCCGACGGACTTGCACTGGGCGAAGTGCGGACTACGGCCGACTTCAGACTTCTCTCGCGCACTCGAGCTGCTTCAGACTTGGCCACTCTGGCCTTCGACTTCTTCTTCTTCCGCGGCTGCCGCTGGGTTTGCCTGGCTTGGCAACACCCGTATGAGAGGAGAGAATAATCGAAACAGAGAACAACAAACTGCAAACCCTAAAGATGCCTAACACAAACAACAAACTTTATTCATATGAACAACTAGGGTTACAAAAATTCCTCAACCGAGGAAATAACAACATCTGCAGGCTACGCTGCAGGATAAACTAAACAGGGGAAATGTCGAGTCTGCAGCTCGGACATTAATCAGTTGAGCCACACTGCTCACTGAATCGCTCTGCTTTCTTTCTCTGCTCTATTCTCCGCTTCCTCTTTCACGAACTTCTCTCACACACGCTCTGCTTCTCCTTTTTTGTCTGAAGACCCGAACTGCCCTTTTATAGCCGCGAGGAGAGGAGGATAAGGTTTATCCTCTGACAGCTCCGGATAAGGGTTATCCTCGGACCGACCCTCATCTAGGGTTTCTGACAAACGCCGACTTGGCATTAACTCCTGCGGAGATCGGATCTGTCAGGTGTCAAATCTGTCAGAAGGTAGGTGTGACGTCATGTCACACTTTTGCCGGGATCCCGGACTGCGGCAGCAGCAGTCCGACTTCGCCCATGTCTGGAGCGCAATCCGGTTTCGCCCAAGGTTCGCAGCGCAGTTGGGCACAGGCATGAAATCTGGGTTTATTTTTCTAACAGGATTCACCGCCAGTGTTAAGAAGATATAGGACTAGAGGTATATAAAATGCCTCAGATACATTGATTTTCTGATATGAGGGGAACTGCACTATTTTTTCATTGTTAGCTTATTTCAGGATATTTCTAATAATGTTTACTCAAGTGTATTTAATAATAATAATAATAGATTCATATTTTAATCTGAACATAATTTCTACCCTAAACATGTTCATGTACCCAAAATTGATTATTTTTTTAATATAAATTAATTAAAATAAATTTATCGATTTAGTACGTAGAGCAAATACTTTTATTTTATTTATTTATTTTTCATGGTGAAAACTCGACCCTGGGTTTTAACCATTAGGCCAAGCCCTATGGGCTGTAGAGTAAATATTTCATCCAGAAATTTATAATTTATTTATTCCAAAATCCGACAATGAGAAATATTTCATCTAGAAATTTATTTATTCTATGGGTTGTAGAATAAATCCGGCAATAAGCGCAGCGGAATAAGCATGGAGCAAAGCGATTGCGATAAAAATCGCTTAATCCAAATTCAGCAAATGTCTTTTTCCAAAATCTAGGAGGGGAATTTGAAAGGAGCAAAAATTAACAAGGTAATTTATGAGCGGAAATTAATAAAAGTTTGCCAGCGAAAATTAACCAAGATGTGAAATCTGCTTAATTCTGCGAGTGGAAAAATAAAATACTTTGAGCAGAATTTTCTTGCGAACGGATTTTAATAAAAGAGATGATTTTTCGGGAATTTAACAAAGGAGAGTGTTTTCGGAAATTTATTCGAGCAGAGTTTAACAAGGAATGGGCTACCGGAATTTTAACAAAAGCAATTGTATTCTCGAATTTAATTTATCCAATCCTGAAAGAAAAAATCCACTCACCGGAATATAGAGTATGAACAAAATAAAATTTAAGTGAAATATTTTAAAGGACATCCATGAGGGAAATTGAAATAAAATGAAACCCTAAGTATATTTATTCAATATATTTGAATATCATCCAAAAACAAAACACACTCAAGCATTATATTGCTCAAGATGGAAATACATCCATATACATCTGCAACTTTGAAAAAATTGCACAAAAATTAAATCAGAAGATTTTTGAAGACTACATCTTCAATCTTTGGCTCTTCGGGCATCCGTGTTTTCTTCAATTTCAATCTCTCACAAAATGATACCAGTAGATCATATATATAGCTGAGAATGGGGAAAATCTCACCAGCATTCTGCTGTGCATTAAATTCAAAAATATGATGTCTATCCAATCCAATAATTCCAACCACCAGTAATAACTTTGAACACTTTAAAATACGACGATCAAATATAAAAGATAAAATCTGTCATAGTAAAAAAAAATTTAATTTTTATCATTCTTTTTAAATCAAATTTCACAAAAACTTTGACACCGATCATTACCATTAACTTTTTATTTTTTCTTTTCTTTTCATTAATAGTTTTTTCTAGACTGTTTGTGAATTGTCTGTGCTATCGGATGATGGGCATATTATATTGTGAATATTGCACCTTCACTAATACTTGTGTTGGTTATAGGGTAGTTTTTAATGAAACTCTATAAAACTACAGATATTTTGGTATGAAAGGAGTTATGACAATTTTTGTTTGACAATGTTGTGTTCAGTTGAAAAGCTTAAGGAGATTGAATTCACCGCCAGTGTTGCGAACACGAAGGACTAGAGGCATATGAAATGCCTTAGATACATTGATTTTTTGGTATGAGGGGAACCTGCACTATTTTTGCATTATTAGATTATTTTCAGGATACTTTGATAATGTTTCCGCAAGTATATTGAATAATAATAACGATGGATTCATATTTGAATCTGACCATAATTTATAATTTCTAAAGTTGTTACATAACAACCAAGTAATTGGTCTTCAATATTTGTGACGGTTCAACTTCTATAATGGCAGTCATTCGAATGCTCCCACATCATAAAACTATAATTCATCTTATTAGGTCTAAATAAATATAAATAATATCATACTTATAATAACTTAGATCATTGACTATAATAATCATAAAATGAAAAATTACAACTAACCATAACTTCTCCTATCTATTTATAATTCTTAAACTTGTATGATTTAGAGGTACAAATATCACATATCTTTACTCCAATATACAACAACTAAAGTTGAAATTCACATTATTATTCATTGAAATTATTGTATAATATTCTTGTATTAATAAGCTAATTCTCATCAAGCTTCTATAATTTTATGAACTTTTTCATCATATGAATATTTGAATGTGTATTACATGAATACTTCCATGTATTTTATTATTTTTATGTTTGATGTGTTATTTGTTCTTAGTAAAATCTCATTTGTGTTTATATAATAATTTTGTCATGAATAAAAATTAGTGTTTTATATAATACTACTAAATTAAATCTATAAGGAATATAATATTTTTAGACAGTAATCATACCTTTGAGTAATTTTATTTTCATTCATGTAGTATTTTCTTGTATGCAATATTGGTTTGCAATTATGTAAAAACACCATGCTTATAATAGTAATAAAGCTTACTTTAATTGGGGTTTATCTAGTCCAAGTGGAGGTTCTTTTGGAGGTCAACTTAAGACCTATGTGGTGTATCATTTTTATTTTAAATTGGGAATTGAAATGTATATTTGGGTTGGATACCTCATATATCAATAAATCTAGTGAAAATAACCTCTCTTTTTTTTTTTTTCCCATGATGAGTGATGATTCATATCTAGATGTTCACCTTGTTTTTTTTAGTCTAAGGTGGAGAAAGTTCACCTGATGCTGATTTAAAACTTGGTGACACTCATGGGTGTTCTTTCAATACGTGTTATCCCTTGGCTATAATCGAGTGCCATTATGGATTGCGTATCCCCTATTCTTCATCCTAGTAATTTGTTCCATGTTAGTCCTTTCAAGGCTTTCGATTGGCAACAATTACTACTTGAGATATTTACCCTTTTAATGTGTTATCAACATGGATTTTTTGTTGATCTCCTTTGGTCCCATGGTTGGATTTTATAAAGAGCTAGAAGGCATCTAGGTGGTATTGGTAGATGTGCTTTTAAGGGCCTTTTAATTAACTATGTACTTTTCAAAAATTATTTTAAGAATGTTTAAGAATCCTTCTACTAGTGATGGATTAGAAATTCATTAAGCTGATATTGAAAGTTGGGTGGCACCAAAATTTTGAGGGTGTACGAAATAAGGTCATTATAGAAGAAGAGTGTAAAGGTGTTGATATTTCTTGTCTTACCTTGTATAGGGATGCTTTAGAAATTCTTGAAAGAGGTGGAATTATAAGATTTTTGAAATAATTTAATGGTCATAATCTTGAGCTAGCCAAAGAGATGGATTTTTTATGGAATAAATGTGTTGTTTTGGTTGGAGCATTGGATATTGTAATCACCATTCTACTCCGCTTTAATATCACTAGTACTCTAGTGGGAGGAGATTGTGTTGATATGAAAATGCATTCCCTTGCTAAGGAGTTGGAGTTATTCAAATGCAAATGTGGGTATCCGATAAAGTACCACAATAGCTTTCAAAGGAACTTGTTCAGAGCCCCTTGGGATAGGGTGATTCTTGCTACAATGGATTCCTTCACTCAAAAGTACAATCAAGAGGTTGTGAGGAGCTTCCATATTACATTGGTAAACCACAATTTGTGGAAAATTATTATGAATATACCTATATTCCTCTATAAACATTTGGAAAGAGCATATTTAAATGTTCAACAAGGTAATTCTTCTTTCTCAAATTATCAAGGATGATTTAAGCTCATTTTCAATTATGTTTCTCTAAAGAAAAAATAATTTCCGTAAGGAAGAGTGGTGCTAGTTCAATTTTGGCTTGAAATACCTCTTACCTTGGTAAGCAGATGGTAAATTGCTTACTAAAAAATCTTCTTTTAGAGACTGGTTCAGTTTAAAATTATTTAGAAAAAACTTATGTAACTAATGTGTAAGAGACCCCTTTGGAGTCTAACACTAGCAATATTGAGTTGGATAAGGTTATTCAAAAATGGATGCTAGTGAAATTATAATTTTGAAGATGGAAGATGGTGCTTTTAAGAGTTTGAAAGGTGGTGAGACCCCTCTAGTTCTTGAAAGTAAAGTTATCAATTGCCCCTCCTATATTTTCTAGCAATGTGAAGATTGGTGATTCCTCTTCTTTAGAGGAAAAAAATTCAAATTTGATAAAAAAATCAAATATTTGAAGAAGCCTAAGTTAGAGATGAAAGGAATGATGATATTTAACTATTTGAAACCTAAGTTCAAGAAAAATCAAAAGACCTCTCATGTTATTCAAGAATTGAAAGATTCTAAGGAATTGATCCTGACTTCTAATTCAGATAAGAGTCTGAAGATTTCTAGAATGTTGACGATTAATCAAAACTTTCAAGTAGAGACCAAAGGTACTATAAGTAAGATCTTTGACTTAGTTAAATATTTTCTAAGATATTTCAAGAGATCGGTGAAGATGTGATCCTTATATGCAAATAAAATCTCTTGGAGATTGAAGTATGACTAGGATCCAAATACTCTAGAGTTGAGAATAGATCTCTTTAAGGAAAACTCTCAAGACTAATTTGTCTCTTTGGATATGTTTTTTCATTCCCGTCAAGTTTGATGGTCACCTAGGTTCTTTCTAGTAGTTGGTATATTAAGTGGATATTTTTATGGTTTCTCGTGATCCGAGTATATTGGGTGCTTATCTCTTTTAAAGCCTTTCCTTTTTCTAGTTCTTGTTGTAAATGATTATGTTTAATGTTTCAATTTTGGTATCTATCTCTCTTAGAGACTTTTTTCTTCTTGGTTCTTGATGTAAAAGGTTTGGAGCTCCTTTCAAAACCCTTTTTGTTTCACCTAATAAAAAATAAATAAATCTTAAATCTTCTTAACCTTAAGTATAAGTTATTCTAATTACTAATCATGTCGGATAAAACCTTGCATAAAAAGCATGAAAATGAAACTTATACCTTTATGATCATGAATGAAATTTTATTTAGTCAAATCATTCATATTAAATAATTTGTTATCAATATTAAAAGCTTACTTCTATGCTAAATTGAATTCATAAGTATATATCATTGTAGTAAAATTAAATAAGGGATAATCAATAATCATATCGTTAACATTATACAAATAAATTATATGAAAAGTTATATAGTTTCAATCACGAAGACTTGAACATTAAATTATTTTTTATTCATCAGTGAACCAACAAATTATACTCCATTGTAATCATTTATTGTGTGTAATTAACTTTTAATTATGATGCTCTTTTCTACAAGTTGTATTGCCTCATTTTCCTTAATCATCTATTAATGATCCCATGTTCAAACCTTACCAATTTATTTACCAATGGAATAGTAAACTTAGAAGCTTAAGTTATTGCTCTTGCTTATGGGGATTCTTCATACAGGTTTTCAAATTTTAGACCTTTCGGTGACTCACACAGTCAACAACGAAGAGGCAAGAACATATGTTGATTAAATAGATCCTATACAAAAAATTCCATGAAAGAAATACATGTATGCTTTTATTTATTTTTTAGTTTTATGGCTACCTCTTACAGAAAGACGTGAAGTAGAAATCCAATAATAGAATAAAGAAGACCTGTTCAATCGGCTAAATGATTCTACCTCCAACATCGACCCATCAAGCATGAAACTCAAATAATCAGGAGACGCTCAACCAAAATTTGACCTTTGTAGCCAGAATCCATGAGTGAATTATGTCAACCTTCATTTCTTCGATATTAAGTAAGACTAAGAGATTCATACATAATTTCTTCTAGGAAGGTAAAATGTGATTGTTGAGTGCATATGCAAATGGATCTCAATAAATGTGTTTTGTATTTTCTATTGTGCATTAAGGAGGCATCTTCTATGAAAATTTTAGGTTTTTCAAGAGGTGGCTATGGTCAGATTGAAGAAAACAAATCCTCTCCACGAGCTTAGAATTGCTATCGCATGACAACAATAGAGAGGAAAAAACAAAATTTTGAGCAATAGTGAGAATGAACTAAATAAAGGCCTTCAAAAAAGTTGTCTGAATCACTGTCACTTTGAGCGATGAAGAGGAAAGGTCTTTAGCGAGCGATGGAGAGAACCGAAGAACAAAGAGTTTATTGAAAAATAGTCTAAGTCTTAAATGCTATGAATCGCTAAACAAAGTTGGAAATGGGTTGCATGCGACTTGGGTTTTAGCGACAGAGGGAGTTTGGCTAAATGACAAAATAGTAATAAGACAATACACATATGCCCCAAATCGCTAGACTTAGATGAAATTGCCGCATATCACTCAAAATTTGTGCACTAAAGGGAATTTTGAGCATTTGTGAGCGATGGAGGGAGATTGGAATAAAATGAATGCATAAAGATAAACCACTAAATAAAAATTAGACTAAAAGATGAAAAAAAGATACCTTTGAGTGGTAAGGTTTAAAAGAGCCGAAGATCGCTCAAATCGTGAGCGCAAAAGCGAGAAAACAAATGCAAGTGAGTGATATGGAGAAAAGGGTGAAATCTACTCTAAATATTTGGAAACTTTGGAAGAACTCGAAAACCTCGAAAACACCAGTTTAATGAGAATGAAATGTGGTAAACCAAAGGTTTTGGAGATGCAGAGTACACAAATAAATAAAACCAGATTTTATTTATAATGGTAGAGAAATTACATTCGAACCTCCGTAGAGGGTTTACAAACATCTGCGTTGAAGCAGGATAAACAAAACACAAGAGCACACCAAAACTATTGTTCGAGGCTAAAACTACTCAGATATCCTTCTGCTGCTAATCTACATCCACTGTTCTACACCCTTTCTCTCTCTGCATTCCACTCCTCTAAGATGACAAACAAAAATAAGGTTTATATAGTTGGGCAGAAGAGCCAATCACCAACCACCGTACGAAAGAAATAAATTATGATTGGACAAACAACACGTGCGACATCAGATTGGGGGTTTTTGTGGGAAACCTAGTGTCGATGCCTTAGGTGAGCGATTCCTAGAATCACTAAAGTTTGTGGACGATTTCAGATTTTTGCTTGAGCGATAGTGATCTAGAGCATTAGGTTTATTTTCAACACCCTCCTTTAAACCTGATCTCACAAGCCCTTTGACACCTAACTGCTCATGCAGTCTACTAAAATCCTCCTCCTTCAAAGGCTTGGTAAAAATGTCAACTATTTGCTCCTTCGATCTATAGAACTGTAGCTAAACCTCGCCTGACTTCACCAGCTCTTTGAGGAAGTGATATCAAATTTTGATATGCTTCATCCGCCCATGGAACACTAAATACTTCAATAGTACAATGGTGGAGTTGTCATAGAATACTATTATCATGCATTTCGAAGGATGGTTTAGTTCACCTAGAACTCTTCATAGCCAGAATTCTTGGCATGCAGCTGAAGTGGTGGCGACATACTCTATTTCAGTAGTGGACAATGCAACAATCGATTACTTCTTGGACGCCCATGACATTGCACCTAAACCAAGATGAAATGCATAATTGAAAGTGCTCTTCCAATCATCTATGTTGCCAACCCAGTCACTATTTATGTACCCCACCAGTTCCAACTAGTCTTTTCTGGCATAGAATATGCCATGGTTTCATTTCCCATTGACATAGTTTAAGATGCACTTTCCTGCTTGCCAATGTGAATCCTTTGGAGTCTCCATAAATTGACTAATCAAATTGACTCCAAACATCAGATTTTGCCTAGTTGTAGTCAAGTACATGAGACTACCAACTAGTCGCTTGAATAAAGTTGGATTGATGCTTCTACCAAAGTCCAACTTGCTCAACTTCAACCCTGTGGCAATAGGTGTGATGGTAGGTTTGTTGTCCTCCATCTTGAACCACTTCAGGATATCCCTCACATACTTACCCTAAGAAATGAAGATGTCATCTACTAATTGGTCAACTTCAATACCGAGGAAATACTTCATCAACCCCAAATCTGTCATCTCAAACTCCTTATTCATGGTTGTTCTGAACTGGTCAAACAAGAAATTACTATTTCCAGTGTAAATCAAATCATCCACATAAATGCAGACGATTATGAAATCCCCTTCATTTCTCTTCAGGTATAGGGTGTGCTCATATAGGCATTTTACAAACCCATTTTCTTGAAAATAGTCATCAATTCGGTTGTACCATGCTCTAGGCATCTACTTCAATCTATATAGGGCTTTCTTTAGTTTTAGGACCTTGCCCTCCTATCCTTCGATCTCGTAATTGAGTGGCTGGTCTATGTAGACCTCTTCCTCCAAAACACCATTGAGGAAGGTTGACTTGACGTCCATCTGGAACACCTTCCAACCTTGTTGGGTTGTCAATGCCAAGATCATCTTGACTGTGTCAAGTTGGGCTATAGGTGTATACACTTCATGGTATTCGATGCCTGACTTCTGCTTGTAACCCTTCACCACCAATCTAGCCTTATGCCTATCCACTTCACCTTGGGCGTTGAACTTCATATTATACAACCACTTGACCCCAATGGTCTTCTTCCCTCCTGGAAGATCTGTAATTTGCCATGTATCATTCTTCTCAATGGATTCAATCTCCTCATCCATCACCTTTATCCACTTGTTATTCTGATTACCTCTTCAAAATCCATTGGATCACACTCAGTAAAGAAGACAAAGTTAGAATATTCCTCATCTTTGATAGAGTCCTCAAGTTCAAGATCTTGCTTGCAAGTGGAGGCAACTGGGATGGTGAGGTTGTGCTACTACTGGTACTGCTACTACTTCTTGAGGGTACAGGTGGTAATACATTGCTCTCCTACAAGTCAACAGACTTGATAACTACTAGCTGAGGCTGGCCAATTTTGGACTTCCAGTTCTAGGCCTCATCTTCCAGTAACTTCACATCATAGCTGATGATAAGCTTCTTCATAATAGTATTATACAACCTATATGCCTTTGCTTCCTTACTATATCCTATGAATATACACTTCTCCACTTTATTATCCAGTTTCTTCCTCTTCTCTTCTGAAATATATACATATGCAATGCACCCGAACATGCGCAAATGAGCCACACATGGATTCTGACCGCTCCATGTCTCCTACGGAATTTTGTCCTTCACGCTCTTGGTGGGATACCTATTTAGTAGATAGACTACATATGTTACAACCTCTACCCAGAACTCATGTGGCAAACCCTTTGCCTTCATCATGCTACATGCCATCTCCATGATGGTTATGTTCTTCCTCTCAGCTATATCGTTATGTGTGGCATGTATCTAGTAGATAGCTGTCTCTGAATTCCATTTTCCTTGCAAACATTCTATAATTCATTGGATATATACTCTCCTTCGCCATCGATTCTAAGGGTTTTGACCTAGTAGTCATTCTATTTATCCACCAGAGCCTTGAACTCCTTAAAATTTCCAAAAGCCTCTGACTTCTTCTTAATGGCATAGATCTAGGTCTTCTGACTGAAGTCATAAATGAAGGTAAAAAAATACTTGTTGTCGATAAATGTGGTGGTCTACATCAGCACCAGTTCCAATGGTTTTGATGCTCTCTAAGACTGATCGAAAGGGAACGAATCTCTATGTTGCTTACTGACTAATAAGCCTTCACAAACTTTATTTGGCTACTTAATAAGGGGTAAACCCTTCACCATATGCTTCTTATGTAGTAAATTCAAGCCACTAAAATTTAGGTGACTGAACTTGAGATGCTATAGCCTGGTAGCATCCTTCATGATTGCACTTAGGGATATCAGAGACTCATTCTAAATCTACAGTGGAAACATCTTGTTCTTCATCATGGACACCATTGCAAGCTGCCCATGTGCTTTGTCTCTAATGGTGTAGGTTCCATATTTGAACTAGATAGTGTATCCCTTCTACACAAGTTTTCCCACACTCAGCAAGTTGTGCTTCAACCTAGGCACATAGTGCACTTCACAGATTTTTTCCTTTCGATGTGCTTGGTGCATATGAGTATCTTACCTTTCCTCATTATGGGAACCTTGTTGTTGTTCCCCATATTGACATCGTATTGGACTATTTCATCCAGTTGGGAGAACATGTCCTTGTTCCCCGTCATGTGATTACTGAACCCGCTTTCAAGAAACGAGATATTCTTCTGGATATCCTCCTTAATAATATAGGTCAGCAACACTTTTCCACCAGTTGCATTTATGGCTTCATCCGTGTAATGAGCTTTCCACTAGTTCTCCTTGGCCATCCTCTTTTTGCACTATGATATATAATGGCTGAATTTCTTGCAATAGTAACATTAGACCTTGGACATGTCCATTTTTTGGATGAATCCACATTTTTGGTTCTTTGCTCCATATCTTCCACCTTGCTGATGGAAATTGTAATTGGTCTCTCCCTCACTAGGGTTTGACCGCCCTCATTTTCCTTTCCCACGCCTGCCTCTACCTCTTCCTCCTTGAGAACTAGAGGTGCCATGGTGGGAATCTTGCTTGCCATTATCTTAGAATAATACTTATGCCTTAAAAGCTTACTCCAGAGAGGATTGATATGAGTGGTTCAGCCTCTGCTCATGTGTCTATAATGAACCCATGAGCTCGTCCACCCAGAGGATCATCAGATCCCTCGACTCCTCGATTACTATCACCATGGAGTCAAACTTAGTAGGTAGGCTTCTGAGAATATTCTCCATGATTCTCTGGCTCTGCATGATTTCTCCATTTAACCACATCTGGTTGACTATGTCGGTCATCCGAGTGAATAATTCACCCATGGACTCCATCTCACTCATCTACAGGTTCTCAAACTCCCTCCTTAGCATCTCTAGTTTCACAAGCTTGACTTTGTTGGTACCCTGATACGAACTGGCCAAAATCTCCCAGGCCTACTTTTCCTTGGTGGTCTATGTGATCCGTGGGAAGATGGTCTCTTTGACTACTTGCATGATGTAAAATAGGGCCTTTTGGTCCTTCTTGGTGTTCTCCTTCAACAGGTCCCTGTATTCTTGGGAGAGGGTGGCCAGTGCTACTGCATCTACTGATTCTAGGTAGCCATTCTTGACCAGGTACCAAAGCTCCTAAGGTCCAAATAGGATCTTCATTTGGATACTCCAATAGTCATAGTTCTTGCCATTGAAGCGATAGATCTTCAATTGCAAGTTGTTGCTATCGAAAGCCATGCTTCGGTATCTGTATCAATGCACTACTCAGCTCTAATACCAATTTAAAGAAAATAAATTCTCTCCATGATCCTAGTGTAGACACCAAAATAGCACCAATCTGATTATGTGATGACAAGCGTTGATCGTATTGACACACACAGTCCCTAGGGCAGCTCCCAGAGGTTAAACATTGGTCCTAACCCTTCCAAAAGCAGTTTTAGAGGTCAAAGGTCAATTTGGAACCTTTTTAGCACCTTTCTCTCTGCTCATACCACCCAGGGATGAATACAAATTGGAATTTATCCCACCCAGGGATGAATAGCAGCATTCACCCTAGGGTGAGGCGAATAGCAAGTTTGACTAGAAAAAAGTCAAACCTCGGCAACTCCACCATTTAACTGAGCTTCAGGCCATGCAATTGCAAGGAATAGATTTTATTCAAGAAGAGAGATTTCAGTCATGCATGTCTTTATTTTAGATACCTCATGCAAGGATATTCTAAATCAGGGAACTAGCTTTTCTTTGAAAATAGGACAGTTAACTCAAGTGGCGCCCTCACATGTGCAATTCAAACAAGGAGACCCTAAGGTCTATAAATTGGTGAGTTTTCTCACCCAAAATATAGATAGAGAAGGAGAATTTGAGCAATGAAGTGCTGCCAATTTACATACCCACTTGCGATTTGTGCCTTCACATCCTTAATCTCTCATTCGAAAGGGAGGTTATTGGGTGACTATTGGAAGCACGAATCTGGACCCAAAACCTGGTTTTTGGCCACAAAAATACAAAAAAAAATTACAACACCCCATAATCATTTTTTGACCTATCCCAAGTGGATTGGTTCTGAAACAGTGTCCCAAACGGTGGGCGTCCTGCCCCCGGATGCTCCCCAAACTGTCACAGTCCTATTCGCCCCACCCCGAGATGATTAGAAATCTATGATAGATTTCTCTAGTTTTTATTTTGCATTTTATTCTAGATATGTTAAATAGGTTACAGTTCAAATTTCATTTCATTCTGAGCAATTTTGACCAGGTTTTTGTCATTTCTCGCCTTTACTAACTTGTAGATGCCATCATCAAAATTTGGGTGTAGATGCCAAATTGGAGAAATATTACCATCTGGGTCTTCCCAAAACACCCCCAATTAGCTAACCCCAACTTTTTAGGTCATTTGGAGCTTCCTAAGCAGGACATTGAAGAGGGTGCTTTCTCACAAATTGTGTAGGCTTATTCATCCCACCCTGGAGCGAATACAAATCTATGAGTAATTTCCAAACTGTTATTTTTGTAGTGGTATTCTAATAACATATTTATGCTTCTGTTAAAATTTCAGGTCAATCCGAGGTCATTTTATAGTCGTTTTAATATTTTCATGCATACACTGACAGTAGGCCTTGGGAAATACATGCTTTATTCTATTTGCAGGTGCTACTAATATTTTATGTTTCTTTGAACACAGGTTTCTGATATTAGAGGAGCAAGAAGTAATAAAGAATCATATACACAAGCTATGGCAGTATTTTGGTCTGCCCATCTTATATGTGGGCACGCGGAAGAAGGATTGCTAGCCATGGATGTTGTGATAAAAAACATATTTGACACTCCTATCCCCTAAAAAGGAAGGAGACGTATTGTAACACAACTTAAAAAGTGTATCAATAAATAGATTACCATATTTCATATTGCTTTTATCTTGTGTTAATTTGTATATGTTCTTTCTTATTCTTTCTTGTAGCATATTCCTTTTTGTTTTCGTATCCTCATGCTTTCAGTGGCGATCACGGTGGGACGTCTACCCCTTGATTTTTAAGATTAAATTTCTGATTAAAGTTGCTTTTTCTTTTGCTTACAGGTACCAAGTTTTCCAACGCTAGAATATTTCAGAGAAAAAATTTAGAGACACCCAATTTGGGCAGAGAAGAGGTAGAGGTCTTAAACACCTTTTTTCAATTCTTTGCTATATGTTCTCTGGTTATTTGCTTGCATAGGAGAGTTTGAATGCGTGTTTGCTTCATTTATGCAACTTAAAAAGAACCCCAAACACCACGTGGTAACTAAAACAACAAGGAGTTCGTCATAAAACCCCAACCCTTGAGCAAGACCAAAGGTGGATTCCATCATTACTTTGGCTTGAGATATTGCATACATTACCCCGATCGTGACTGTTGCTAGATGTAAATCCTGATGAAAGATGACCAAGTGTAGCTGGGGTGATTCCTAGTGCATGAGGATAAGTCTTCCATAGTAGGTGTCATAAATAGAGTGATCCCCCTTTAGTACCACCTATATTCCAAGTACCATCTGCTCTCACGTACCAATAGTCTCCCTCACGTAAGGGCGGGTATATAGAGAGGTTGGTATATCGGTCTGGCAACAGTATATTGAAGGGGCGACCATTTTTTGGGAGTCATAAGAGCCCTCATTTTGCATTTAAATGTTCTTTCAAAAATATTTCAAAACAGCATCAAAACACACTAAACTAGATTTTAGGGCACACTTTTAAAATCTTTAAACGTGATAACCGTTGCATTGATTGTGTGTTTCCTTTTTGTTTAAGTGTAGCATAGAAAATCCTAAAAAAAGATAAAAATCTACTCATCTTTAGAAGCACATCACTATGGTGTTCACTCGTAGTCGAGCCCAATCACAGGCAAGCACTGCAGAAAGTGCACCAAGGGGGGCAAGTCGCCTTCGATATAGTCCTGAGGACTTAGTCATCCTGCCTTGGTAGCCTAACACACAAGATAGTCTACATCATGCCATAACATAATAGGACTATAGAGGCACCTCTTTGAGGGGCACTCCCACTCAGCATAGGTCCTTTCAAGAAGAGAACCTACACGTAGAACTTAACATAGATAGGAGACCTCCCTTAGAAGCCCATTATTGGTGGCCTAGTGATGAAGTTCTAGAACAATAGAGGGTCCAGACGGAGGGGCCATAGGATTTTGTCATCCCTCCTCTACACCGCATTACTGTTAGAAACACTAGACAGTATCTAGAGTATCAGGCTTTCTAGACAGGGCAAGATAATTCTGCCCGCATCTTTTATCCATATGAAAGAGAATATGAGGAAGATTACCACGTTCCTCAAGAGCAGTACACAGCATGGGAGTGATGTACCTCTACACCTGCCATATATCAGGATCACCCGATGAGGCTATAGCCTTAGGTTAATGCAGCTAACCTCGATAGAGGAGAGCAACCCATAGAGATCTCGGATCACCATGACTGAGATAGACATGTGGGGGAGGCATATAGGCTACCTAAACAATAGATGGTGGAACAAAGTGACATGGCATTTTCTAGACATGTCACCCACCAAGCGCAAATCACACAACTTAGGCAAGAGCAAGAATAGTTAGAGCATCTTTGTCGACTTAACAAAGAGCGCATTCAGCGTCAGATAGCCAAATTGCTTCATAACAATGTGCCTTCAAAGGTTCCAATCCCTCATGTGCATAAAGTAGAAGTGTACGAGAGGCATAATCCCTTGGTAAGAGAGAGGTCCACGTGACCTTATCAAGTATTGCCTATGAGACCTCCTAGACCTGAGCGGGAGGCCACTCCCCAAAACAATGATGGGCACCCTCCGTGGGAACCCACCCATGTGTATAGGTCTCGTCCAGGCACTCCTCAAGAAGCTTATGAGGAGTATGAACAAGAAGAAGAGTGGGCTGAAATGCTCTATCAAGGCAGAGGGGGTGCTATCCAGCTACCTCTCAATAGGCCTCAAGTTCCCCGCAACCCACAACTAGAGAAAAATAAGGAGGAAGAAATTAAATCCTCTGATGTATATAAAGCGCTACTAGAGCACTTAGAATCTATGGAGATCAAGACTTCTGGGCCCCAAAATCCCACTTTATGCCAACTTCGTATTCATCCTGTGCATCTGTCAGTGTTGGAACCTCCATACCAGAAACACTTTAAGCTGCCCCAGCTGGCACTCTTTAGAGGGGAGGAGGACTCCTGAGAGCATGTGACTAGATTCCTGAGCCAGTGCTTTGGTATTTAGGACAATGATGCTTTGTTGTTAAGAACATTTATAACCACATTCACAGGCCATGCCTCAGATTGGTTCACCCAATTACCGAAACATAGCATCAATAACTTGGATCAGCTAGTGGACGCGTTCCTCTAATGCTTCGCCTTCAACACTAAAAAAAATGCATCATTAAGTGACATAGATAGCCTCAAGCAGTATTAAGAAGAGACCATGGTGGCATATGAGAACCAATGGAGGACGTTGCTTTTGAAGCTACCTTACCTCCCTCCCATGTCAGATCTGACCCAAATGTTCTCGAAAAGCTATTTGAGATCAATCTTTGTGCTATTACAGCTGCAACAATATGCCAGTTTAGAGGAAGCTTTGGCACAAGCCCAAGTCATTGAGGAGACTAAGATATAGGATGGCGAGATTGCCAAACCTAAGAAGAAAGAATGGACAAAGAACACTAAAACAGGGACCACACAACCAAAACCTGTTGCGGTTAATCAGGTTGCCATCAACATCCCTAAGCCTGCACAAGCAACACAACCTCAAAAGGCTAACTATCAGGCGGTGCCTCCTAACAAATATGAGAGAGAAAACCAAAGGTAGGAGAAAAATTAGTAGTGTCACCCTAGGCGATAATTTACTCCTTACACAGAGTCTAGGGACTCTCTGTTTGATCGCTTGTCAATGGTGAACTTGATCAACCTTCTAGAGATTCAAACTATAGATCCCAATGCACTGAAGCCTAAGGGGTACAGAGAGGACTTGTACTATAGTTTTCACAAGCGTAAGGGACATGATCTTAATGCATGTTGGAAGTTCAAATATTTTGTACAAGATCTCATTGATAACAATACATTGGAAGTGGACAACCCCATAGTGCCAATCAACCAGCATATGGGAGTATTCAGAGACCTTGCCTACCCATGAGGCATAGGAAAAACCTCTTCAAGTTAATGAGGTGCAACAAAATTTCCCTATGTAGGGATATGTGGGGATGATAAGCATAGTGATTAGGAATAAGAAGTACCCAGAATCTGTGCCCACGGTAGCCACAAGAGAAGTTCCATCGATGTCACAAGCTCAAAAGCACCCTACGCAACTTCCCCCGCCTAGACCAGTGGCCACGATTCGAACTAGACTTACCCAAAGTATAAGGACCATGTCGGCTAGGCTCTCCATATACGAGCTAATTCAACAATTAGCGCCCCATCAGGAGGCTCTAATGGAGATTTTAAGGACCATCGAGCTACAGCCCCATGAAGCAAACTCTTTCAACAATTTTGTGGGGCATGTAAAACAATGTACAGAACCAATCATCACCTTTAGAAAATATGAATTGAAAATAGTGACTGGTGATACGGTAGATCCATCCCTGCATGTTATTGCATGGGTCAACGAGATTCTGTATAAGAGGGTGTTGGTAGATACTGGCTCGTCTAGTAATATCATCACTATAGCAACCCTGAAACATTTGAAGTTGCCAGCATCTCACAGGCCTCAAATTATACACTACGAGCATTCAACGATGCAATCTACTCAACAGTTGGCACAATTGTATTACCTATCCAAGTGGGACAAAAGACTATTCATACATTGTGCCACATATTAGAAGGCGAGATGGCCTATAATATCTTGCTGGGCTGGCCTTGGATTAGGGACATGAAGTGTGTCCCTTCAATCGCTCATTAGTGCCTGAAGTATACATTTGAAGGATAGGTACATGTAGTCCCGGTAGAATTGGAGCCTTTCAAATACTGCAATACAGTGCAATTCATGTTGCAATCAACCCTTCTGTCAACACATTTGGATTTTCAATTGAATCCATCTCAACAGGGTCCGATTTCACAGGCATCTCCAATGATTAATCTGTTGAGTCCTCAGTCGGTTCCATCTTCTTTCACTAGTCCTTCCACAACAACATCACCTACGATGGCCACATCCAAGGACAAGGGAAAGAAACCCTTAGAAGAAGAACCACCTCTAGTATCAACCATCTCGACAGAAGAGATGCCTAGCAGAATGGAAGTCGAGACACCTAGTTCACCCCACATGGAGTGGACTTAGGAAGGACTCCCATTCGCTTCCCCTCAACTGCCAATGGTCACCGTTGAAATGGCCAGCACAGGCCTAGGGGAGTATCTAGTGAGGAAAATTATAGAAACACCCACACTTGAGTCCATGCAAGACATGGGGAGGCCTCGACTCCCCATCGGCTTAGTGGTTCCTTTAAGCTACCCACCCAATCAGACAAAATTTGTTTATGGGGGCCTGGATAATGGTGTTGAGATTTGTATGCAAGAATATGAATATGAAGAGCCCTTTGCTGAGGATGTCAACTATCTATCCAACCCTAATTTTGCTTTAATATATCTAGGCCAATGCAATTGGCATGGATATGGGTTGGGTAGGTATGAGCAAGGAGTGCGTGTTCTTTGCCAACCAAGATATCAAATGTCATATGACAAGTCAAGAGTAGGGTTCAACCACCCCTTGCCCCTAGACATCTTAGTGGAAAACATGTAAGGCCTAGGGATAGGCAACAAGGATGGGTTGGCATCAGATCCATATGCCAATCCTAACACAAACTATACATTGGGAGATTATCTCCCATTGCTCACAACCAACCTTGTTGGCCATAACAACCCTTTCCCTTCAGTTGAATAGGGAGAAAATTCAAGGAATCATCCACAAGAGGGATATGAACAAGACCAAGAAGGGTCTTCAAAGGATGAGTTGGAGTATGAGGTAGCCCCTTGGGATCCTTTCGAGTCTGATAGCAATCATTCGCAAGTATGTCCCATGAATAATGATCAGGAAAGCTTCCTGACAATGTTCCCATTGGACTCTCCATTTGAGCATATGCCACCTCAAGAGAATCAGGTCCCCTGTAGAGAGCAGAACAACCTTGATGGGACCACATTAATTTGCTCAAACAAGATAAGCCTCATATGTCATCAGCCGATGTTGTAGTAAACGAAGGCCTTTGGATCTCTAACACTGATTAAAAATATGAAACAGAGATGGCCTATCTCAACCACATGCGAAAAATGCAACAACAGTATCCCTTAGAAATAGATGACATGTTTGAACACTTGCACATAGGGCCAAGGCATAGGTGGCACCTCAACTCAGTGTAGTTATAGCAATTACTGCACCCGCCACTCCGGGCACACAAAGAGCATCTTTCGCCTGGAGACCCTATCAAACCATCAATGCCTAAGGCAGACCCTGTCTGTGTGTCTGCGCATAGGGCTGATCCATTTGTGCCAGTGCCCACAGAGCTAGATCTGGAGTGCATAGATTGTCTAGGATGTCCGAGCAGTCACACCCACGGTAATGGAGACCACAATCATTTCATCAACATGATCTCCATTGATTTAAACACCCCCATCCATGATCCAATCGACCTGACACGGTCATTGTATCTAGATCTAGATGCTAACGATTGGGATCGTGCTGACACACCACCATCCCCATAAGAATATTGGCCTTGCAGAGGAATTTTCCATTTCACCCCAGGACAGACTCAGGATGTCTTCCATGCTGAAGAGGAACCTGATGTTCCAAACGATGATCTAAATTTAGCAATCGAAATCCATTTGATCCCAACTCCACACCAGTTTGAGGATGGGTCCCACATGTCCCGAAGAGCAAGCCGACTACATTGCCCTTCTCAAAGAGAATAAGGAGGTTTTTGCATGGTCATACAAAGACATGCCAGGACTAGACCCATAGCTAGTCATGCATAATCTGAAGCTTGATCCAATAGTCAATCCAGTAAAGCAAAAACTACGTAAGATGCACCCAACAGTGGCTTTAATGGTCAAATATGACCTAAAAAAACTATTGGATGCACAATTTTTCATATCCATGGATTATCCGCCATGGTTGTCTAACATTGTTCCCGTCAAGAAGCCCGACGGGAGGATTCGTATATGCACCAATTTTTGAGACCTAAATAAAGCGAGTCCTAAGGATGATTTTCCCTTGCCGAGCATCGATGCATTGGTAGATGCTACAACAGGCCATGAAATGCTTTCCCTCATGGATGGTTTCTCGGGATATAATCAAATTTGTATCAATCCCGAGGACCAACTAAAAATGGCATTCACAATGCCTTGGGGGACATTTTGTTATAAGGTAATGCCTTTTGGCCTTAAAAAAGTTAGTGCCACCTACCAACGTGCCATGATGTACATCTTCCATGACTACATGCACAAAACTTTGGAGGATTACATGGATGATTTTTTGGCCAAATATCTTTTGCGCCCAGATCATCTCGATGACTTAAGCAAGATCCTCGATCGCCTCATGGAGCATAAGGTCAGACTAAACCCCAAGAAGTGTGTATTTGGCGTCACATCTGGAAATCTCTTGGGTTACATAGTCTCTAAATTAGGAATCGAGGTAGACCCACACAAAGTCAAGGAAATCCTTGAAATGCCTCCCCCAACTACCATCAAGCAGCTTAGGAGTCTACAGGGAAAGGTCGCATCGATCAAGCGCTTCATAGCACAGTTATCTGACAAGTGCTGACCCATGAATAAATTATTGCATAAGGGGGTTACATTTCACTGGGATGACAAGTGCCAGTCAGCCTTTGATGACATTAAACAATACTTTGCTTCACAACCAGTATTGGCACCACCTAGACCAGGAGTGTCATTCTATTTATACATCTCATCTATTGAGGTGGCACTGGGTGCCATGCTGTCCCAACAAAATGAACTACACAAAGAATAGGCTATGTACTATCTTAGCCATACCCTGGTTAGTTATGAACTTAACTATGCATATGTTGAAAAGCTCTACTTGGAAGTGGTGTTTGCTACCAAAAAGCTACACCACTACATGCTCAGCAATACAACATATGTTGTGTCTAAGGAGAATCCATTGCGATACATGATGATCATACTTATCATAGTAGCCGCACGACGAAATGGATCATGTTGTTGATGAAGTTTGACATAGAATTCATTGGATAGAAATCCATAAAATGTCAAGTCATCGTCGATCAACTGGCAGAGGCTCCCCTTGAAGATGATTAACCTCTGACCGTAGAACTACCAGACGATGGGATTTTTCATGTTTCAAAATCTCCAAATTTTGATGAGCCTGAGACATAGGTTGACATGACCCTATTTTTTGATGGTTCTAAATGTGAGCAAGGAGGTGGCATGAGAATTGTATTCTTCACTCCATAATGAGCTCCAATGCCTTTGTCATTTAAATTAGACTTCTCGTGCACCAACAACAATGCCGAATACAAAGCCTTGCTCATAGGTCTTCAGATAGCAATCACCATGAACATTAAACGTTTAAACATCTTTGGTGATTCGTTGTTAATTTTCAATCAAGTAAAGAGGATATTCCAATGTAAATTTTGAGTTCTGCAAGCCTACAAAGCCTTTGTGGATAGATTCTTGGTACAACTTGAATGGTATGACATCAAGGCACTCCATCGATCATCGAATCATTTTGCAAATACTATGGCCTTCCTAGGGTCACTAATCCCACAAGACCCTTTTGGTGAAATGACAACCATTCAGGTTAAAAAATTATCACAATCTGCGATGGAGCGTGCAAGGTTTGACTTAACACCAGGAATCCACCTGATCTATATTGAACCATCCCAGGATAGGTTCTCTTGAATCCATGATTGTTTGACTCAAGCCAACTGGGGGTCCTTGTTCTCCCCGACCCCTCTTAATAGCAACACAATGTTATTTTTACAAGTTCTTTCCCACTCAGCTTTTGCTAGGGATGGACTTCAAGAGGGATTGGTCATTCATACTATCGAGGTTTTTGATCAGCAGGATTGGTACACACCCATTAGGGATTACCTCAAGCTAGGTAACCTCCCACTTGGATTGACACAAGCCATAAAAAGATCATTAAAAAAGAAAGTGGCAAAGCATGTCTTGTTAGGAGACGTTTTGTATCATCGAAGTTATGAAGGAATCCTCCTCTGTTGCTTGGACCAACAAGATTTTGCTTGGGCGATCACCCAAGCACATGATGGTACATGTGGTGGCCACTTCAACGGTATGGCCATCACAAAGCGCATTCTTCACATGGGCTATTATTGGCCATATTTAGAGTGAGATTGTTGCGCATATGTAAATAAGTGTGTGAAGTGTCAACACCATGCTAATTTTACACATGTACCTTCTTAGGCCTTGCAGTCGATCCAGTCAGCTTGGCCTTTCTCACAGTGGGGCTTTGATCTAATTGAAAATATCTCCCCTACATCGTTCGGTTGTCACACGTTCATCATAATGGCCACAAAGTATTTTACCAAGTGGGTGGAAGCAATTTCGCTAACCTCTACAACTGGATCCCGCATTGCGAAGTTTATTTTGCATAACATAATATGTCATTTTGGTATTCCATCCAAGATCCTATCAGATAATGAGACGTCATTCAAGAACAAATATGTTTGTGCTTTGACCACAAATTACAAAATTCAGCATAATTTTTCAACACCCTATTATCTGCAAGCAAGTGGGCAAGCAGAGGCGTCAAACAAAATGCTAGTCACCATCCTTAAAAATATAGTTGTAGATAATCATAAGGATTGGCACATTCAGATCCCGCTTGCACTATGGGCTTATCACACTAGCATCTAGACACCCACTGGGGCAAATCCATTTTTGCTAGTGTATGGCTCTGAGGAAGTCATGCCTCTTGAGTTGGAAATCCCTTCCCTGCGCATTTCAATGCAAGAGTTCATTGATGATGACACTGCACGACAGGACCAGTTAGACCAACTAACGTTGCTTGACGAACAACGCGTCAATGCTCTCGAGCATTTGCGTATCTATCAAGAGAGACTTAAGAAATCATACAACATGAAGGTCCATTTGAGGTAATTTTAGGTTGGTGACTTGGTCTTAAAAGAAACCAACAAAATTCCAATTTGCCGTCCCATATAAGGGACAAGTTCATGGAAAACTGGTTAGGTCCTTATGTCATTGACAGTAGAATAGGACTTGGAACATACCGGATTGCCTCTCTTGAAGGAATCAAGGAAATAGAACCCTTGAACATCAGTCATTTGAGGCCATTTCACATCTAGAGAGCTATAGTCCAACCAAAAGCACCAAGGATTCTCATAATTGCTTGGTCAAACCCAAATGTCCCAAAGGTATCTATAAACCCTTTGGTCAACCCAAAAGCTCCAAATATTCCCACAATCGCTTGGTCATTCCAAAATGCCCCAATGGTATCTATAAACCCTTTGGTCAACCCAAATGCTCCAAGGATTCCCACAATCACTTGGTCATCCCAAAATGCTCCAAAGGTATCTATAAACCCTTTGGTCAACCCAAATGCTCCAAGGATTCCCACAATCGCTTGGTCATCCCAAAATGCCCCAAAGGTATCTATAAACCCTTTGGTCAACCCAAATGCTCCAAGGATTCCCACAATCGCTTGGTCATCCCAAAATGCCCCAAAGGTATCTATAAACCCTTTGGTCAACCCAAAATCTCCAAGTGTTACCATAACTGTTTGGTCAACATAAATATTCAAAAACAAACAAAAACAATAAAATCATCAAAAATAACAAAAAAAAAATACATTTCAATTCCATGCATACTCATAAAAATAAAAAATAACAAAAAAAATTGCATTTCAATTCCATGCATACTCATAAAAATAAAAATGCAAAAATATAGGTTGCATTATGCATCGCATCCATATATTGCATATTTGTTGGTCTTACACGTCAAAAGCACCATAGACTGTCATTACTTGGCAATTCCATCATTTTCCACATCAAATCTATTTCATAAATGCATACCTCCAGAATAACACCATCACCATTTTTAGCATAGTCAGTTGTCTCCTAATGTATATAGGGTTTTCGTCATTCAGCTGTCTTTAAATTTCTAGCTAAAACTGTACACAGTTAAACATATTTTACATGGGAAAGTTTTACTTGGGTCATGCCTTGTTACGTAGCATCCCAGCACAAGTTAAAACACATAACATAATTCCTAAGTTGTGTGAATGCAAGAAAAACTTACAAAGTAGTCTAGGGTACCATAGGTGAAAGCTTAGCCTATTCATCCCCCTGTGCGAATGGTTCTAGAATGCTGAGAATTGACAAAAGGATGAGCTCTTCCCTATCCATTCCCCATAATAAATAGTGGTTTTCACCACTACCCAAAATCCCAATCACCGTTGGTCCCCAAAGTTGTAAGGATTTGTACTACATGTCCCTGCCAAGGATGGGTAGTCATCCCCAAGACCTAAAAGGATCAACGCCATTCACAAACAAAATTCCAACAAACCATCATCACAACCATCTCCACTCACATTTGGTCATAAAGTTGTAAGGATTTGTACTACACATCCCTAAACAGGATGGGTAGTCATTCCCAAGGCCTAAACGACCAATGCCCTTACTTCATAATCTCCATCCCCCCTTGGCTCCCAAAGTCGTAAGGATTTGTACTACACATCCCTGAACAGGATGGGTAGTCATCCCCAAGGCCAGCAGGATCAAGGCCATTCATAAGCCACAAACCTACAAGCTCAACCTTACAAATCTCAAAATACAAAATCAAATAACAGTGGTTATCACCACTATTCAAAATCATTGCTCAAAAAGAAAAACAAGAAGAAAAAAAAATAGTGATTTTCATCACTATGTATACGAGCAAATATCCTCAACCCTTGAGCAAATAATAAGCCTGAACTTGAATCCTTGGAATTCTTAGCATTCGAAAACCATCTAGGTGATCCTCATTATAGGTTTGGTGGACAACCTACCTAGAAATTGCGGTATCCTAACTGCATGATGATATGTCTATCACATTAGCTTTATGTGTGCACAGACCAATGTTTGCATGTGGATGAGCTAGCTTATGGTACCTTAGATTGTCCCGTGGATTAATCTTGCTAAATACAACAACGAAGTTAGTGGAGCTAATTAGGTGATCCTCAGTATAGGTTTGGTTGATAGCCTATCTAGCACTGGCGATATCCTGACAAATACCACATAAAAAAACTCAATTGCACACAGGGATGTGAAATAACTTGGTTAAATTCAAGTTGGATTTATACCGTGTTAAAAGTCTTGCTAGATAAATGTACAGTCTTGGCTAGTTAGTTAAAATATCTGAATCTCATAAACGCTTAACTACATTTTAAAACAACTGTCACATTTTATTCCATACATCACCATTAGAAAATATGCAAAATACAAAAACAAAGTTTTCATATGCAAATTCATTCCACAAAGTTATCCCATTAGTACAAGTCAGTCAAATCTCACATGGTCTATGGTGCATCGACAAGTCATCAACAACTCATGTCATTCATTCCATATGCATACATCATACAAATTAGAAATATCGCATTCATAATAACATTTGCATACATCAATGTAAATACATGTACATAAAAACAAACCAGGAAAAGTGCATAAACACCAAAAAAGAGTAATCTGTATATATATCATCAAAAATGCCCATAGGCTACAATGAATCGGTCCTCTGACCCCGCAACAAAATGCCAAAAACTCAAGAAACCCCAAGCCTAGGGCGTCGGCCACCATGATCACATAGGATCGATGCGACGAGAACTACCCCCTGCGGTGTGGGTCCTATGGGACCTCTCCAGGTGATTGCTGCTCACCCCTGCATCACGCCCACTAGTGCCTCCCTTGTCTAGCTGTCTGTGATGGGATGATGCTGACTACTTAGTATCACTATCTCTCGTCCAATGTGAAGAGCCACCTCCAGGGGGCTCCAGTATCTACCCACCAAGGCAGATAATCTCTCCCTCCATATCCATCTGATGTCGACACCAATCTACCTCCTACCGACGCTACTCTGTATCCTGTTGGCCCCACTCTACCTCTCGTCGAACCCACTCTACCTCTCATCGATGGTAGTAAGCTACTACATTATCGTGTTATGCTAACTGTGTTCACAGGAGATCCCTCTCCTGATCAGCATCAGTATCCCCCTCCTACCGACGGGACGCAGCCCATGCATTCTCTCACCTCGCTAGTTGATTCCATAGGAGATCTCTCTCTTGCAAAGCCTCTCCTAGCTCCCCATATCATATTTTTAGCAAGTCCTCCAATCATGCTATCTCAGCACCATGTCTTGCGTCTGCCTCCTCTAAACCTGCCTGAGGCCTCGACGAATCTGAGACATCAACCTGCTCTGGCTCCCACTGCTCTGGGACGTCTTACATCTTTGACTAATTCAGCACCCCAAAACCCCCTCCAGCATCCTCCACCTCTACCATGTCTACATCATCATGCGAAACACCCCAAACCTCATCTGGTGCCTCTATACCCTCATATCCTGCTACTGCCGCCTCTGCACCGCCTAATGGCCCCTCACCTCACCATCACTGTAGAGTCCACCACTGCTCATACTTGGTAGTCATACCAATGTCATCCACATCTGGGATGTCAATCACCATATCTGAATCCTCACCAAGTGGCGCAATGACTGGTCAGTCCAGAGTCCTCTCATCCCCTTAACGTCGATAGACCACGCGCTCACCAGGAAACCCCTAGCGCACCCCGAACTATCGGGTCACCCGACTGTATGGGAAGAACTCCTGCTCAGTCTCGTGTTTCCCAATCAGTCACCACCCGCTCCGTACTCGTCGGAGCCACTCTCCAGCCTTAGGCCTGGCTGGACAGTCTTAGTAGGGGTGCCAGAACACCTCCCCTAGAGTAAGCCAAGCGAATGTATCGACATAGTGCCCTACTACACCTGCCCATCATCGACTCTAACCCTACTCTTTTGACCTCTACCACAGTACCTCATATCCGATATCCCAGTCTACCATCTCTACCCGAGTCGTCTAGGGTAGCCCCATTGGTCTCTCCATTGATATGTGCTGCCAAGCCCAGCACTGCAACAAGAAGCTGCAACTAATCCCTTTTCACTTTTGGCAACGGACCTCGTACAACTCATCATAGAGCTATGCCAACAGAGTTTGTCCCCATCTTATAATCATCAGTGCATCTATCAGGCACTCCACCAACTGGAACACCACCTCTAGCAGGTTCCATGGGAACCTTGTGCACAAAGATTCGGGGAGAAGCTTGTTGGAAATGAGGCCCATGAGTAATGCATGCCTCACTCCCAACACACCCTTATCTATCAACCATCAAACTAGTATGCCACAAATCTAGTAGTCGCTCTCTGCCCTCTCCACAGTGCTCTCCACACCCAACTCCTCTCCATGCCCAAAATAGCGTATTAGTATTGTTGTCCTTCGATCCCGCGGTGTCGTCCTTATCGACAGTCCATCTATTGGAATCCTAATAATCTGATTGACATCCTCCAAGGTCACCGTCATCTCCCCTATTGGGAGATGGAAGGTGTTGGTCCGGGGATCCCACAGATTGATCAGGGCCATCAGATAGGCCCGATCCCCGACCACTAGCTGCAGTTGCATCACCTGCTTGAGCCCAAGGGCGTCAAGTCAGTCCCAGTCCACCACAGTCAACCCTGCACATGCTTCTATAAAAATAGTGGGCACCCGGTACCGACTCTTTACAACCTACAAAATAAAACAACAAAAAAACATTAAAACAATGAAAAAAAATTGTACAAAACTAACCCTGAATATACAACAAGTAGCAAAATGTACAACACAAAAACAACATAGTAACAACAAACATTCAAAAACCTAATTTGGCAGATCTAGGTTTTTAACTCTAACTGATTAATTAACAACAAAAACAATTACAAAACAAAAAAAAATCATTTTTCAGTTTAGGGTTTTAAATTTAACTGATAAATTAAAAAACAACATTCAAAAACCTAATTTGTCAGGTCTAGGGTTTTTAATTCTAACTAATAAATTAACAACAAAAAAATTACAAAAACAAAACATAATTTGTCAGATCTAGGGTTTTTAACTCTAAGTGATAAATTAACAAAAAAAAAAAATAACAAAATCATTGGTCAGTTCTAGGGTTTTTAACTCTAACCACTCACTTAAAAAAACAAACAAAAATAGTCACAAAATAATTTTTCAGACCTAGGGTTTTTACCTTTTAAATTGGAAAATTAAAAACACAAAAAACAACAGTTAACTAGGGTTCACGCTATGCTTTCCGCTTAGTCTTACCCTACGTTTTTAACCTAAAGTTTTGATCTTGGTTCGATTCAGGTTCAACAAAGTGTTTAAGTTATGTTCTAAACTAAGTTTCTAGCTCAGTTTTCAACTAAACTTTTGATCTGTGTTTAAATAGGATTAAATTAAGTTTTTAGTTAAGTGTTCATAGACTAGGGTTTCATTTTTACAATTTAGAAAACAACAGAAAAACAATAAAACACACAAAAAAGAGACACAACTTGTGGTTTTCAAATTGCAACGCAAAATAATCAAGAGGACGGGAACTCACTGGTATCGCTTCGGCTTTGCCGCTTGATTTGATGTGAGAACTCATGGTCATAGGAAAATTTCGGCAACGCTTCGCTTCGCGGAATTGACCTCCTCCTCCTCAGAGCTCCAAATCGCTAGGAAGAACAAATGTAAATGAGCCCAAAACTCGGTTTTGGCATTTAAATAGGTTTTTTGAGCTTGTACTCGTTCCCCCTGGGATGAGCACTCTAGTTAGCGCTTGTCCCACCCAGGGAAAAATACTAAACAGGAATTCATCCCACCCAGGGACGAATATAGAGCAAAAATTTCAAAAACAACAAACAATAAGAGTATTTTTGCACTTGACATTCTGGGCATGCAAAACAAATGTCGAGGTCACAAATCCTCATTATCTTACTCCCGAAGAAGGCTACCATAACCGGACCGCTCCACGGGAAGATGTATTTTTGAGAATTTCATCCCCAAACGACGTCACCAAAATGGGTCAAAACCCATCCAAAAATAACAATAACATTGTCGAACAAAGGCGCTTTTGTGCCTGATATTCTTGGCATCCAAAATAGACGTTGCGGTTACAAATTATCACTATCCGACTCCCTAATAAGGCTACCATAGCCAGACTGCTCCATGGAAGGATGGATTTTTGCCAATTTCAACTCCAAAATGCGTCACAAAAAGGGTTAAAACCCACCAAAAATAGGTCAGAATGTTCAAAAATTGCTTTCGCATTCAATGGCAAACAACTAAAGGCACCCTTACCTAAGTCATATTGGGTCAAGCGACTTGTCGCTTTTCTCATGTCGGTCATTCCCTCATCGATTCGTCGCTTGAGGGGGTAGTCACACTTAGTCGCAAATCAATAACAATATTCCCAATCATGGAAATGACACACATTCAAAGGATCATTGACAAAGAAAATTACACCCCTTGTTGGGGAAGCAAACAAGCAATTATCACAAGCTGATCAAACACTTAGCATTTGTGAATCATGAACTCAGGGTTCCCATAGACAAAAGGTTGCGCCCTTTGCAAATTCATGACTGATCAATGTCCAAGCTCAAGTAACACCTCACCGAACTAGGTTAACACTTGAATGAAGTTCCTTAGCTCTTCAGAAACAAGGATTCAAGAATGCATGCCCTTTCCATACTTGGGGCATTAATATTTGGTTAGGTTACTGAGAAACCCTAATCATTAGTGCTTTGGTTATCTATTTTTGCTCGGCGTTGCACCTTGCACAGCACTTCCCAAAAAGGGGCATCTGTAGACACCACAAAAACACCAATCTGATTATGTGATGACAAGAGCTGATCACATTAACACACATAGCCCCTAGGGCATCCCCCAGAGGTTAAACAGTGGTCCTAACCACTTCCAAAAGTAGTTTTAGAGGTTAGAGGTCAATTTGTCACCTTTTTAGCACCTTGCTCTCTGCTCGTCCCACCCAGGGATGAATACAAACTAGCATTCGTCCCACCCAGGGGCGAATAGCAGCATTCACCCTAGGGTGAGGTGAATAGCAATTTTTACTGGAAAAAATTCAAACCTCGGCAACTCTGCCAGTTAACTGAGGCTTCAGGCCATGCAATTACGAGGAATAGCTTTTATTCAAGAAGAGAGACTTCAATCATGCATGTCTTTATTTTAGGGACCTCATGCAAGGAGATTCTAAATCAGGGAACTAGCTTTTTCTCTAAAAATAGGATAGTTAACTCAAGTGGCCCCCTCGCATGTGCAATTCAAACAAGGAGACCAAAACAGTGTCCCAAACTGTGGGCGTCTTGCCCCCGGGCGCTCCCCAAACTATCACAATCCTATTCGCCCCACCCCGAGACGATTAAAAATTTGTGATATATCTCTATAATTTTTCTTTTGCATTTTATTGTAGATATTTTAAATAGGTTACAGTTCAAATTTCATTTCATTCTGAGCAATTTTGACCAGGTTTTTGTCATTTCTTGCCTTTACTAACTTGCAGATGCCATCATCAAAATATGGGTGCTAAAGGCCAAATTGGAGAAATCTGACCATCTGGGTCTTCCCAAAACACCCCCAATTTGCTAACCTAACTTTGCAGGTCATTTGGAGCTTCCTAAGAAGGACATTGAAGAGGGTGCTTTCTGACAAATTATGCAGGCTTATTCGTCCCACCCTAGAGTGAATACAAATCTGTGAGGAATTTCCATACTATTCTTTTTGTAGTGGTCTTCTGATAACATATTTATGCTTCTATCAAAATTTTAGGTCAATCTGAGATCATTTGATAGTCGTTTTAATATTTTCATGCATACACTCATAGTAGGCCTTGGGAACACACGCTTTATTCTATTTGCAAGTGCTACTAATATTTTATGTTTCTTTGAATGCAGGTTTTTGACATTAGAGGAGTAGGAAGTAATAAAGAATCATATACACAAGCAGTGGCGAATTTTTGGTCCACCCATATTATATGTGGGCACGTGGAAGAAGGATTGCTATCCATGGATGTTGTGGTAAGAAACATATTTGACGCTCCTATCCCCTAAAAAAGAAGGAGATGTATTGTAACACAGCTTAAAAAGCGTATCAATAAATATATTACCAGATTTCATATTGCTTTTATCTTGTGTCAATTTGTATATGTTCTTTCTTGTAGCATATTCCTTTTTGTTTCTGTATCCTCATGCTTTCACCCAGAATTGCTATCGCACGGAAGCGATAGAGAGGAAAAACTCAACTTTCGAGCTATAGTGAGAATGAACTAAATAAAGGCCTTCGAATCATTGTCACTTTGAGTGATAGAGAGCAAAGGTCTTTAGCGAGCGACGGAGAGAACGAAAGAATAAAGAGTTTGCCAAAAAATATTCTAAGTCTTAAATGCTACGAATCACTAAACAAAGTTGGAAATGGGCTGCGTGCGACTTGGGTTTTAGCAATAGAGGGAGTTTGGCTAAATGATAAAATAGCAATAGGACAACACACATATGCCCTAAATTGCTAGACTTAGATGAAATTGCCACATATCGCTCACACTTTATGCGCTAAAGGGAATTTTGAGCATTTGTGAGCGATGGAGGGAGATTGGAATAAAACGAGTGCATAAAGACAAACCACTAAAGACAAATTAGTCTAAAAGACGAAAAATGATGCCTTTGAATGGTAAGGTTTAAAAGAGTCGAAGATCGCTCAAATCATGAGTGCCAAAGGGGGAAGACGAACCCAAATGAGCGATATGGAGGAAAGGGTGAAATCTGTTCTCAATATTTGGAAAATTCGGAAGAACTCGAAAACCTTGGAAACGCCAGTTTAATAAGATCAAAATGTGGCAAACAAAAGGTTTTGGAGATGCAGAGTACACAAATAAATAAAACCATATTTTATTTATAATGGTAGTGAAATTACATTCAAGCCTTTGCAGAGGGTTTACAAACATCTACGTTGAAGCAGGATAAACAAAACACAGGAGCACACCGAAACTGTTGTTCGAGGCTACAACTGCTCAGATCTCCTTCTGTTGCTAATCTGCATCCACTGTTCTGCACCCTTTCTCTCTCTGCATTCCACTCCTCTAAGATGACAGAAAAAAATAAGGTTTATATAGTTGGGCAGAAGAGCCAATCACCAACCACCGTACGAAATAAATAAATTCTGATTCGACAAACAACACGTACCGCATCAGATCGGGGATTTTGGCGGGAAACTCAGTGTCGCTGCCTCAGGTGAACGATTCACGAAATCGCTAAAGTTTGTGGGCGATTTCGGGTTATTGCTTGAGCGATAGCAATTTATTTGAATTTGTAGATAGTTGTTCCTAATTTAACAGGACATGACCTAATACTATAATGATATAGAAGGCAGGGATAAAAGAAGATTGTCAAACATGGTAGCACTGCTAAGAAATTCATGGAATTAAAACATTTTTAAGGGCTCCGGACAAGGTGTAGAAAAGCACATTTATACACATTTAGAATCATAATTAGTAGCTGCTGATGCAATTGCTTTTGAATGACCAAAAAGTCCGCTCAACGCGTCGAAGAGCTTCCATATAGAATACATGATTTAGTCAAATGGAATAAATGGTTCATTATGATGCTCTTCTCCTGAAATGATAATCATCTAAATGTATATAGATTAACAATGTTACAACTGATCTTATATTAAAAATTAAGTGGCTCACACGGCAGCATGATAAACGACCAAGTAAGGGGCTAGAACAAAAGTTGAATAAATAGATCCTACCAGGAAAATTCTTCAAAAGAAACACGTCTACGCTTTTATTTATTTTTTCAGTTTTATAGCCACCTACTACCAGAAAGACGCGAAGTAGAAAAACAATAATAAACAAAGAAGACATGTTCAATCGGCTAAACGCCTCTATCTCCAGCACCAACCGACCCGTCAGAAATGAAACTCAAATAATCAAGAGAGGTTGAATCCAAAGTGGACCTTTGTACCGAGAAATTCGTGAACGAATTACATCGATCTCCATTTTTTTCATATTAAGCAAGACCAAGAAATTCATGCATAATATCTTCCAGGAAGGTAAAATGTGATTGCCCAGTGCATATGCAAAGCATCTCAAGAAATTCGTTTTTGGGTTTCCTATTGTGCATTAAGGAGGCGTCTTCTGTGAAAATTCCACGTTTCTTAAGAGGTGATTTATTTCAATTTCTACATAGTTGTGAATTTTTCCAAATCTAACACGACATGATCTAATACTATAATGATAGAGAAGGCAGGGATAAAAGAAGATGGCCAAACATGGTAGCAATGCTAATAAATTAATGGAATTAAAATGTTTTTAAGGACTATGGACAAGCTTTAAAAAACCATATTTATATATACATTTAGAATTACAATTAGTAGCTGCGGATGCAAATGCCTATGAAATGAACAAACCGTTCGCTCAACGCGTCGAAGAACTTCCATAGACAATACATAATCTGTCGAAGGAACGAAACTGAGAGCCACCATCCACACAACTTCACCACTCCTTCCTTTAACGTGCATTACACGCTCGTGATTCCTATAAATCATGCTGCCCTATTCTATTTGACATAAGACAATTGAACTATCATCTGAATCCGAAATTGATTCTGCAATTGATCCTGTAGGGTTGCATTATTTGAACTATTCTCAGAAGACTCGAGAAGAAGACTACATCATCATAACCATTATGTCGCAGAAAAAAACAACATTAAATGTTGAGGGAATTTATTCCGAAGGCGATAAAGACAAGATCAAGACTTCACTAAGGAACGCAAGAGGAGTTCAAGACGTTCAGGTTAATGGAAGGACAAGTGTCACAGTAGATCACCGCCTAAACTCGCCTCATGAATCTGAATTAAGTATATATCATGCATTCTTTTTTTTCTTTTCTTTTTTCATTAATAGCTTTTTCTAGACTGGATTGTGGATTGTCTGTGCTATCGGATGACGGGCATATTATATTGTGAAAATTGCACCTTCACTAATACTTGTGTTGGTATGAAAGGAGTTATTATTGGAAATATTAAATCCAACTTCGCGCCCGTAAGAGCTTCGGTGCAAAGCATCTCCGAAATGCCTTCGGAAAATGCTTCGGCGCAAAGCACTTCCGAAGTACTTTCGAAAAATGCTTCGGCGCGAAGCACTTCCGAAACGGCTTCGGAAAATGCTTCGGCGCGAAGCACTTTCAAACTGCCCCCGAAGTAGAATTCAGCCAAAGCGAAAATTGGCCGAAGAAGAAACCAGGCACGCAGATCGAGACATTTATTGTTCAAGCGTGCGAGTAGCTGGGGCGTTCAGCGATTGGACAGGAACCATACTTCTACATTTAATTCTTGTCAGTCGGCCGATGAAATTTCTCCCGCCTTGTCCTCTTCCCCTGCCTATAAATACTAGGCCATTTTGTCATTTTGTAGAGAGCTGGAAAAGTGAGGAGGTTAGAGGTTGGAGCAGAGCAAACATAGAGGAATGGCGAGCACAGAGGAGCCGCTGCAGCAAGATTTCACACCAGCAAAGTAGCAGAAAGGTGTAACCAACAGTCGCTTGCAGTCGAAGTGTGGAGTAGCAGACTCCAAGTAGTTAGTATCCTGCAGATTTCGATCTTGCAGAAGATTGTATTTTCTTCAAAAGGAAGCTTTTGTAAATCCGGCAGTATTTTATATATAAGACATTTACTCTGTAAAATAATATCTCTATGTTTTTATTCTCTGTCTCGAAGAACACCAGTTAGGGTTTTGCCCCGAAGCGGTAAATACCCGTTCGATCCAGATTGGAATCGAGTCAGCTTGTGCCGAAGCACATTGTGAGACTTAGTCTCCCCGAAGTGATTTCACTTCGGAGCCAAGCTGAGCGAAGCAGTTGTTTCGCTGGGAAATTCCCCGAAGTAGATTTACTTTGGCAATTTCCCCTCCGAAGTAGTTACTTCGGGAATCACCTCCCCGAAGTAGTTTTACTTCAACAACTTCTCCCCCGAAGCATTTACTTCGGTAGATGCCCAAAGTAATTTTACTTCAGCAATTTATTCCCCAAAGTAGTTACTTCGGGCGAATTTTCCCCGAATCTCTTCTCGAAGCTCATTTTCCTCGAAGTTCTTCCCAAAGTCGAGAAAAACAAAATCGTGAAGCGTTTATTTGATGCGACGCATTTCAGAATTTACGATTCAAATTCCCTTCAAATTGGTATCAGAGCAGGTTGTGCCGTGATGCGGAGATAGAAGCATGGCTTCTGAGAGAAATTCCCTATAGTTGTAGATCCCGTGATTTAACGGTAAGAACTATGATTACTGGAGCATCCAGATGAAGATCCTCTTCGGGTCTCAGGATTTGTGGGACTTGGTCAAGAATGGGTACCCGAAACTAGCAAATGCAGCAGTGCTGGCCGCCCTCTCCCAAGCTGACAAAGACCTTCTAAAGGAGAACAGGAAGAAAGACCAAAAGGCCCTGTTCTATATCATGCAAGCGGTTGAGGAGACCATCTTCCCATGGATTGCATTAGCCACCAAGGCCAAGCAGGCCTAGGAAATCCTGGCAAGTTCGTACTAGGGCACCAACAAAGTGAAGTTGGTGAAACTACAGATGCTCAAGAGGGAGTTCGAGAACCTGCAGATGAGTGAGTCCGAGTCGATGAGTGACTTCTTCACCCGAACAATAGATGTCATCAACCAGATGCGGTTGAATGGTGAGATTGTGCAAAATCAAAGGATCATGGAGAAAATCCTGCGAAGTCTGCCAACAAAGTTTGACTCTATGGTAATTGCAATAGAGGAGTCAAGGGATCTGACAATCCTCTCTATAGATGAACTGATGGGTTCACTGTAGACACATGAGCAGAGACTGAGCTGCTCAACTTAGTCCTCTCTAGAATAAGCATTTAAGGTGCATGTCTCAGTCCGAGATAGCAGCAGACAAGACTCCCACTAAGGTGCCTCTAGTTCTCAAGGTGGAAGAGGTAGGAGCAGGCATGGGAGAAGTAACAAGCAAGGAGGGAGATCAAACCCTCATTTCAGTGAGACTAGCTACAAATTTCATCAGCAAGGACGAAGAGGCATTGGCGAAAACCAGCAAGGTAGCTCTTAGCAGAAGAAGGGCATGTCAAAGGTCCAATGCTACTACTGCAAGAAGTTTGATCATTACATCTCTCAGTGCAGAATGAGGATGGCGAACAAGAATCAGCAACGAGCCTATTATACAAAGGAAGCTAGAAATGTGGTAGGAGGAAATATACTGTTGACTTGCAGTAGCGAGGAAGAGAGCAAGAAAAACATTTGGTATCTTGATAGTGGGTGCAACAACCACATGACTAGGAATAGAGAGATGTTCTCACAATTGGACGAGTCAGTCTAGTCTGAAGTCAAGATGGGGAACAATAGCAAAGTTTCCATGACAGGGAAAGGAAAAATTCTCATCCAAACTAGGCACGATGAATGGAAGCAGATCTGTGACGTCTACTATGTGCCTGTCCTGAAGCATAATCTGCTAAGTGTTGGACAACTTGTCCAAAAGGGACACACTGTGTAGTTCAAAGACGGTGTTTGTTCCATCAGAGACAAAGTGCATGGACAAATCACAACAATGTCCATGACAAAAAATAAAATGTTTTCGCTGCAGATTCAGAATGAATCTTTAATGTCTCTGAGTGCAGTTGTGAAGGATGCTACCTAGTTGTGGCATCTCAGATTTAGTCACTTGAGTTTCAATGGCCTGAATTTGCTGCACAAGAAGCAGATGGTGAAGGGTTTACCCCTTATTGAGCAATCGAACCAATTTTGTGAAGGTTGCCTAGTCGACAAGCAGCATAGGGATGCATTCCCTATTGGAAAATCCTAGAGAGCATCACGGCCATTGGAGCTGGTGCACTCAGACATTTGTGGTCCCATGCAGACCACCTCATATGCCAGTAATAAATACTTCCTAACCTTCATTGACGACTTCAGCCGGAAGACCTAGATTTATCCCATCAAGTTGAAGTTAGAAGCATTTGCAAAGTTTAGGGAGTTCAAGGCTCTGGTTGAGAAACAGAGCAAGTATTACATGAAGACTCTCAGGACTGACGAAGGTGGAGAATACATCTCCAATGAATTCCACAACTTCTGCAAGCAGCATGGAATTCGAAGGTAGTTCACTGCCAGATACACACCGCAGCAGAATGGTGTAGTTGAGAGGAAGAACAAAACTATCATGGAGATGGCACGGAGCATGCTGAAGGTGAAGAGTTTGCCACATGAGTTCTGGGTAGAAGCTATAAGCTGTGTAGTTTATCTGCTGAACCGATGTCCCTCCAAGAGTGTGAAAGACAAAATTCTAGAGGAATCCTGGAGCAATCTGAAGCCAAGTGTGGCTCATTTCTAAATTTTTGGGTGCATTGCATATGCACATGTTCCATATGAGAAAAGCCAAAAGCTAGATGACAAATATGAAAAATGTATTTTCACGGGGTACAGTGAACAAGCAAAGGCATACAGGTTGTATAATCCAGTGACGAAGAAACTTTTCATCAGCCGAGATGTGAAGTTCTTGGAGAACGAAGCCTGGAACTGGAAGTCAAAGACTGGTGAACCTGAACCAGCAACTGTTGAACCTATAAACTTGGAGGAAGATACTGTACAACCACCTGTACCTTCAAGCAATAATAGTGGTGCCAGTAGCAGCACGCCCTCATCATCCCGATCACCTCCACTTGCAAGCAGAATTCAAAATTTGAGGACACCTATGAAGACTCGCAGCTTGCAAGACATTTATGAGGTAACCCATGATCAGTTAGATGAAGAATATTCTAATTTTGCCTTATTTACTGAATGTGATCCAGTGGAATTTGAAGAGGCAAGTCAGAATCACACATGGGTAAAAATGATGGATGAGGAGATAGCAACCATCGAGAAGAATGAGACATGGCAGCTGGCTAATCTTCCAACAGGGAAGAAGACCATCGGGGTCAAATGGGTGTATAAAACAAAGTTCAACACCCAAGGAGAAGTTGACAGGAATAAGGCTAGATTAGTGGTGAAAGGCTACAAGCAAAAGTCAGGGGTTGACTAGCATGAGGTGTATGCACCTGTAGCCTGACTTGACACAGTCAGAATGATTTTGGGACTAGCATCTCAAAAAGGTTGGAGTGTGTACCAGATGGATGTCAAGTCTGCCTTCCTGAACGAAGTGTTGGAAGAAGAGGTCTACATAGACCAGCCACCCGGTTATGAAATTCAAGGGCAAGAAGACAAGGTCTTGAAGCTGAAGAAGGCCCTGTATGGGTTGAAGCAAGCACCCCGGGCATGGTACAACCGGATTGACGACTATTTTTAGGAGAATGGGTTTCAAAAATGCCCATATGAGCACTCCCTGTACCTAAAGACAAATGTAGAGGGTGAGATTATAATCGTCTGCCTATATGTGGATGATTTGATATATACTGGCAATAGCAGCAACCTATTTGCACAGTTTCGAATAGCCATGAAGAAGGAGTTTGAGATGACAGACATGGGGCTGATGAAATATTTTCTCGGCATTGAAGTTGACCAATCAGTAGATGGCATCTTCATTTCTTAGGGCAAGTATGCAAAGGATGTCCTGAAGCATTTTAAGATGGAGGACAACAAGCCTGCCATCACCCCGGTAGCCACTGGTTTGAAGTTGAGCAAGACAAACAATAGCAAAAATGTTGACCCAACTCTCTATAAAAGGTTAGTTGGAAGCCTGATGTACTTGACTGTAACTCGGCCAGATCTGATGTTTGAAGTCAGTCTAATCAGTAATTTTATGGAGACTCCAAAAGACACTCACTGGCAAGCAGGCAAGAGAATCCTGCGATATGTCAATGGCACGAGGAACTACGAAATTCATTATGCCAGACAAGACTAGCTAGAGTTGATTGACTACACTGATAGTGATTGGGCCGATAGCGTAGATGATCGAAAGAGCACTTCGGGATATGCCTTTCACTTTGGATCCGAAGTTGTCTCTTGGTCCTCAAAGAAGCAGCCAATTGTTGCTTTATCTATAGTAGAGGCAGAGTATGTTGTTGCCACCTCAAATGCCTGCCAGGTAGTCTAGCTGAGAAGAGTTCTGTGTGAACTACATCATCCACCCAAAGCAGCAACAACAATATTATGCAACAATAACTCTGCCATCGCACTCTCGAAGAACCCAGTCTTCCATGGCCGAACGAAGCACATAGACATCCAGTATCATTTCATCAGAGAGCTGGTGAAATTCGATGAAGTACAGTTGCAGTTTTACAGATCGAAGGAGCAGTTTGTTGACATCTTCACAAAACCCTTGAAGGAGAAGGACTTCGCCAGATTGCAAGAAATGTTGGGCGTCAGAGAACTCGTGAAGTTCGATTTAAAGGAGGGTGTTGGAAATATTAAATCCAACTTTGCACCCGTAAAATCTTCGATGCAAAGCATCTCTAAAAAGGCTTTGGAAAATGCTTCGGCGCGAAGCACTTTCAAACTGCCCCCCGAAGCAGAATTCAGTCAAAGCAAAAATCGATCGAAGAAGAAACCAGGCGTGTAGATCGGGACATTTATTGTTCAAGCGTGCGAGTAGCTGGGGCGTTCGATGATTGGACAGGAACCATACTTCTGCATTTAATTCTTGTCAGTCGATCGATGAAATTTCTCCCACCTTGTCCTCTTCCCCCGCCTATAAATACTGGGCCATTTTGTCATTTTGCAAAGAGCTGGAAAAGTGAGGAGGTTAGAGGTTGGAGCAGAGCAGCATAGAGGAACGGTGAGCATAGAGGAGCCACTGTAGCAATATTTCGCACAAGCAGAGTAGCAGAAAGGTGTAACCAGCAGCCGCTTGCAGCCGGAGTGTGGAGCAGCAGACTCCAAGTAGTTAGTATCCTATAGATTTTGATCTTGCAGAAGATTGTATTCGCTTCAGAAGGAAGCTTTTGTAAATTCGGCAGTATTTTATATATAAGACATTTACTCTGTAAAATCTTGTCTCTGTGATTTTATTCTCTGTCTCGAAGAATGCCAGTTAGGGTTTTGCCCCGAAGCGGTAAATACCTGATTCGATCCAGATTGGAATCGAGTCAGCTTGTGCCGAAGCACATTGTGAGACTTAGTCTCCCCAAAGTGATTTCACTTTAGAGCCAAGCTGAGCGAAGCAATTGTTTCGCTGGGAGATTCCCCGAAGTAGATTTACTTCAAAAATTTCCCTTCTAAAGTAGTTACTCTGGGAATCACTTCCCCGAAGTAGTTTTACTTCAACAGCTTCTCCCCCGAAGCATTTACTTTGGTAGATCACCGAAGTAATTTTACTTCGGCAATTTATTCCCCGAAGTAGTTACTTCGGGTGAATTTTCCCCGAAGTTCTTCTCGAAGTCGAGAAAAACAAAATCGTGAAGCATTTATTTGATGCAACGCGTTTCAAAATTTGTGATTCAAATTCCCTTCAGTTATGACCATTTTTGTTTGACAATGTTGTGTTCAGTTGAAAAGCTTAAGGAGATTGAATTCACCGCCGAACACGCAGGACTAGAGGCATATAAAATGCCTTAGATACATTGATTTTCTGATATGAGGGGAACATGCACTATTTTTGTATTATTATTAGTTTATTTCAGGATACCTTTGATAATGTTTTCGCAAGTACATTGAATAATGGATTCATGTATTGAATAATAATAATGGATTCATATATTGAATTGAACATAATTTCTACCCTAAACATGTTCATGTATTGAATAATAATAAACATGTTCATGTATGCAATTTCTACCCTAAACATGTTAATGTATTGAATAATAATAAAAATGAATTCATATATTGAATAATAATAAACATGTTCATGTATGCAATTTCTACCCTAAACATGTTCATGTATTGAATAATAATAAAAATGATTTCATATATTGAATAATAGTAATGGATTCATATATTGAATAATAATAAACATGTTCATGTAGATTCATGTATTGAATAATAATAAACATATGTTCATGCACCCAAAATTGATTATTTTTTTTAATATAAATTAATTAAAATATGTAAAGCAAATATTTTTATTTTATTTATTTTTCACGTAAAAGAACGAAAAGCTGCCGCGGTGAAAACTCGACCCTGGGTCGCCACGTCCTCCAAACTGGAAGTTTTAACCGTTACGCCAAGCACCGTTGGCTGTGGAGTAAATATTTCATCTAGAATGCTTTTTTAATTTTAATTTTTTTCATTAATAATTATATTATATTGTAGCTATTAAGTGAATCATTACAATGTCAAGAATTAAAGACAACATTAATGAAAGAATGCAGACAGTGGAATAAATGGAGTGCAATAAAAATTGCTTTCGAAAAATTTTGCGGAATTCAAATTTCGCAATTTGAAATTTCATAAATTTTTTTTTTTTAAAATGGAGTTTGAACGGAGCAGAAATTAACAAAGAAATATATGAGTGGAAACTAATAAAATTTTTGACAACGAAAATTATGGCGGAATTCAAATTTCGCAATTTGAAATTTCACAAATATTTTTTTTGAAAATCGAGGAGCAGAATTTGAACTGAGCAGAAATTAACAAAGAAATATATGAACGAAAATTAATAAAAGTTTTATCAGCGGAAATTAACCAAGATGTGAAATCCGCCTTAAACCTAATTTTGTGCGGAATTTTTTGCAAGCCGATTTTAACAAAGGAGATGATTTTTCCGGAATTTAACAAGGGAGAGTGTTTCCGAAAATTTACTCAAGCGGAGTTTAACAAGGAATGGGCTACCAGAATTTTAACAAAGTCAAATGTATTCTAGAACTTAATTTATCCAACCCTAAAAGAACAATTCGGCTCGTCGAAATAGAGAGAGTATGGATGGAATAAAATTTAAGTGGAATATTTCATAAGACATCCACGAGCGGAATTGAAATAAAATGATATCCTAACTTCTACAAGATGGAAACAAAATACACTGAAGTTATTATATTGCTCAAGATGGAAATACATCCACATACATTTGCAACTTAGAAAAAAATGCAAGATAAATCAAATCAAAAGATTTTTGAAGACTGCAACTTCAATATTTGGCTCTCCAACTTTCACCTTCTTCATTCGTGTTTTCTCCAATTTCAATATCTCTCACAAAATGATACTAGTGGATCATATTTATAGCCAGGAATAGGGGAAAAGCTCACCAACATTCTGACATGCATTAAATTGTAAAAAATATGGTGTCTATCCAATCGTTGAATAATTTCAACCACCAGTAATAACTTTGGACAGTTTAAAGTATGGTGATCAGATCCGAAAGATAAGATCTGTCAGAGATCTACCATGTGAAATTTAATTTAATTTTTAACATCTTCCTTTAAATCATATTTCACAAAAACTTTGACATTGAGCATTTTCCTTAATTTTTTAAAGCCTTCATCCTTCAAAGGTTTTATGAAAATATTTGCAACCTAGTCTTTGGACCTGCAAAACAATAACTCAATCTCATTAACTTTTACCAATTCTCTAGTGAAGTGGTACCGGATGTCAATATGCTTGGTTATGCCATGAAACACTAGATCCTTTGATAGTGGTATGGCATAATTATTGTCACAAAAAATTATTGTTGCCCCTTTCGTGTGATGATTCAACTCACCTAAACTCCTTTTGAGCCAAACTACCTGGCATGTGACTGAAGTGGTGGCAATATACTCTGCCTCAGTAGTGGATAATGCAACAATTGGTTATTTCTTTGATGACCATGAAATTGCTCCCAATCGAATATGGAAAGCATAACCGAAAGTTCTCTTTCTATCATTTATACTGCTAGCCCAATCACTATCTGTGTAGCCAACAAGTTCAAGCTAGTATTTTCTTACATAATAAATTCCATGGTTTCTAGTCCCATTGACATATTGTAGTATTCATTTGCCTACCTGCAAGTGAGTGTTCTTTGGTGACTCCATAAACCTATTAATCAAACTCACTCCAAACATTAAATTTGGTCTGGTTGTAGTCAAATACATCAGGCTTCCAACTAACCTTTTGGAGAAATTTGGATCAACATTGCTACCACAATAATTCTTGCTCAATTTAAAGCTTGTTGCAACTGGTATGATCACTAGTTTGTTATCCTCCATTTTAAACCTCTTCAAGACATATTTTGTATACTTGCCTTGAGAGATGAAGATACCATCCACAAATTGGGTAACTTCAATCCCAAGAAAATATTTCATCAGGCCTAAATATATCATCTCAAATTCCTACTTCATGGCATTTCTAAACTACTGCTATTTCTAGCATAAATCAAACCGTCTACATATAGTTAGACTATTATCATGTCCCCCTCTTCATTTATATTCATGTAGATAGTTTGCTCATATGGGTATTTGATGAACCCATTCTCTTGAAAGTAAGCATCAATCTGAATGTACCAAGCCCTGGGTATTTGCTTCAATCTATACAAGGCTTTTTTAAATTTTAGGATATTGCTTTCTTGCCCCTCTAGCTCATAGCAGGGTGTTTGGTCTATGTAGACCTCTTCTTCCAACACTCCATTCAGGAAAGTGAACTTGACATCCATCTAGTAACCATTCCACCCTTTTTGGGTTGTCAGTCCTAAAATCAATCTGACTATATCAAGTCTTGCTATAGGTGCATACACCTCATGATAGTCAATACCTAACTTTTGCTTGTAGACTTTTGCAACTAGTCTAGCTTTATACCTTTTAACTTCACCTTGGGCATTAAACTTACTTTTATATACCCATTTCACTCCTATGATCTTCTTACCTTCTAGAAGATCCATTAATTCCTAGGTCTAATTTTTCTCTATGGCGTCAATCTCATCATCCATAGCTTTCACCTATTTTCCATTCTAAACTACTTCAAATAAAATTGGATCACACTCACAAAAGAAAGCAAAATCAAAATATTCTTCTTCTATTTCATTTCTAGTTACCTCATATATATCTTGCAAGCTCCTTATCTTTGATGGTGTCTTCAAGTTGGAGATCCTTCTTGCAAGTGGAGGTAACTATGATGATGAGCCCATACTACTTCTAGAATAGATAGTACTATTTGAAGCTACATATGGATGCACTCTGTCTTCTTCCAAGTCCTCATACTCAATAATTGTTGGCTCTTGCTGACCAGTCTTATATTTCTAGTTCCAATATTCATCTTCCAAGAACTTCACATATCAAATTATAATCAACTTGTTTATGATAGGGTTATACAACCTATAAGCCTTTGATTCTTCACTATACCTAGTGAAGATGCATAGCTACTTTATTTTTTAACCAATGCTTTGAACTCCTTAAATTTATTGGAAGCTTCTAAATTTTCTCTAATGGGATATACCCATGTCCTCTAACTAAAATCATCTATGAAATTCAAGAAGTATTTATTTTTTGCAAATGATCCTATTTGCATAGGCCTGCAAATATCTAAATGTACCAGCTCTAATGGTTGTGAATCTCTCCATGATTGTCCTGTAGAGAATGCAACCCTATGTTGCTTGTCGACTAGGAAATATTCACATGCTTGATTCTTCACCGTCTATTTCTTGTGCAGCATGTTTAGGCCACTAAAACTCAGGACCATACCTGAGATGCCACAACCATGTAGCATCTTTCAAAACTTTTGTAAAAGAAAGTAGCAGTTTATTTTTAATATGTAGTGGAAAAATCTTGTTTTTTCATGGCCACATTTTTTACGAGCCCATTCTCTTTATCTCTGATGATATAGAATCCATGTTTAAATTTGATAGTGTGTCTGTTCTGCACAAGTTTTCCAATGCTTAACAAATTGTGTTTCAACTTAGGTACATAATACACATTAGGGATGTGCTTCCTTCCACCTTGCTTGGTATGGATTATAATATTTCCTATTCCCATGATAGATATCTTGTTGTTGTTTCCTATTTTCACCTCAAACTTGATGGTTTCATCTAACTGTAAGAATATTTCTTTATTCCTAGACATGTGGTTACTACAACCAATATCAAGATACCAAGTATTCTTCTGAATTTATTCATTAGTTCTACACATTAGCATCATGGACCCACATACATCTCTACTTTCTTGATTATCATTTTCATTTGTATAGTGGGCTTGCTACCTATTTTCCTTGGCTAGCTTCTTTCTACACTCATTACTATAATGGCTAAATTTCTTGCAGTAATAACATTGGATCTTAGATTTATCACACCTATGGTTTGATCCTTCTTGTTGATTTTTGCCATTGCCTCTTCCTCTCGCTTGATGGAATTTGCATCTGGTCTCATATTCATTTGATATTGACCTTCCTCCTCTTTTATGGCCTATTTCATGGTTGCATATATTATTCTATCCTCTTCCTCCTTGATAACTGAAGGTGGATTTATAGGATTCGTATATTCTACTATTATCTCAAAGTGAGACCTATGTCTTAAAAATTTGCTCTAATGAGAATTGATATGACCATATCAGTGTCTACTCATTTTCATATAGAGAACCCATGAGCTCATCTACTAAGAGGGTTGTTAAATATTTTGATTCTTCAATTTATATCACTACAGAGTTAAACATTACTGGTAGGCTCCTCAATATTTTCTCCACTATTATCTGGTTCTCAAAATTCTCATCATTCAAACTCATTTAGTTGATGATATCCATAGTGTGGGTAAAGAAGTCACTCATAGAATCTAATTCACTCATTTGGCAACTTTTCAAACCCCCTTCTCAACATCCGCAACCTCACCAACTTCACTTTATTGGTGCACTCGAAGGAGCTGGCTAAAACTTTCCATACCTCCTTTGATTTGGTTGCTGCTACAATTCTCAAGAAAATGGTTTTTTTAACTGCCTGCATTATGTAAAATAATGCCTTCTGGTATTTCTTATGATTCTCCTTCAATTTATCTGAATCCACTTGGGAGAGAGTCACCAATATTGTTGCATCTATGGGTTTTGAGCAACCACTCTCCACCAACTCCCATAGCTCTTGAGACCCAAACAAAATCTTCATCTAAATCCTCCAGTAATCATAATTCTTACCATTGAATTGTGGGATCTACAACTGAAAAGAATTATTGCTAGAAGTCATTGCTTCTACAATATTCTACTAATGGTGTTAGCTCTGATACTAATTTGAAAGAACGCACACTATTGAATAAATATGGCAATGAGTGTAGCGAAATAAATATGGAGCAAAGTGAATGTGATAAAAATTACTTTGAAAAAATCTAGCAATATTCTAATTCCGCAATTTGAAATTTTGTAAATCCCTTTTTCAAAAATCGAGGAGCGAAATTTGAGTGGAGCAAAAATTAACAAGGAAATATATGAGCGAAAATTAATAAAAAATTTGCCAAAAAAAATTAACCAAGATATGAAATCCTCCCTAAACCTAATTCCACGAGGGGAAAAAATAAAATTTTTGAGCGAAATTTTTTGTGAGCTGATTTTAACAAAGGAAATGATTTTTTTGAAATTTAACAAATGAGAGTGTTTCTGGAAATTTACTCGATTGGATTTTAACAAAGAATGAGCTGCCAAAATTTTAAAAAAGGCAAATGTATTTTGGAACTTAATTTATCCAAACCTAAAAGAATAAATTTGCTCACCCAAATAGAGAGTATGTGCGGAATAAAATTTTAATGGAATATTTCAAAGGACATCCATGAGCAGAATTGAAATAAAATGAAACCCTAACTTTGCAAAGTAGATTTATTCAATATATTTCAATATCATGCGAAAACAAAATACACTAAAGGTATTATATTGCTCAATATGGAAATACATCCACATACATCTACAACTTAGAAAAAATTGCAAGATAAATCAACCCAGAAGATTTCTAAAAACTGCAACTTCAATATTCGGCTCTTTAGCATTCACCTTCTTTGTTTGTATTTTCTCCAACTTCAATATCTCTCACAAAATGATACCAGCAGATCATATTTATAGTTGGGATTGGGAGAAAAGTTCACCAAGCATTCTGACATGCATTAAATTGAAAAATATGGTGTCTATCCAATCTCAAAATAATTTCAACCACCCGTAATAACTTAGTAATAACTTCGAACACTTTAAAGTCTGACGATCAGATTCATAAGATAATATTTTTCAAATATCTACCCTGTGAAAATATGATTTTATTTCTAACAATTAAGACTGACTAACAATTAGTGCAATTTCAGTTACATCACAAAAACCATGAGGTGCTAAATATATATTTTTAAGGCCTTCTATCTAAAAAAGAGACCATACATAAATAGATATATAGGTATTAACATAGAAAAATATTTGGGGGATGTCGAAGATGAGGCTTTCAAATAGATGGAAGGGGATGTGGAGGGGAATGTGAAGATCAATCTTCAATCACCAGAAATATTTTATGTAACAGATTTCAAACACATATTGCTAAATCATTAAGGAAATGCCAAGTACATATTATTAAATTGAATTATCAATTGAAGAGAATGAAATTGTGATGAAAGGCATGATGGTCAACAATGCTTATTAAACCAAATTGATGTTTGCATGAATGTGAAAATTAGTTTATTTTCTATGATATGACTCCACACTTAGCACTCTTAAGCAACACATTGCCCTCTTATACAAAAATCATAGTAAAACTTTATCTCATGACTGATGAATAGCGAGCTTTCAAAACAAATCAACCTCCAATGATGTTTGATGAAATTTCTCTAAATTCAATAATTAAGTTGTATATATAGGTTCTTATCTTACTTCTAATCCAAGGTTGCAATGTTAAAACTTCAGGTTTCAATAAATTTTTAAACTATAGATTGTCTTTATAATTATAAATTATTATTTTATATAAAATAAATTAAAATATTTATTTTTATATTTTATATTAAAGAATTTAATTTAAAAATATATTTGGTATGGTAGAAATAGTGATAATTATATGCCAGAATATAAATATATAAATTTAATTATTTATTCGATAATATAAAAAAATTATTTTAATTAATAATTATTTTATTTTAAAAATTATATATAAAATAAACTTATTATATTTTATTTATTTATTTTAAATTTTAAACTCATATTGCTTAAACTAAACATCAAAAGGTTGTATTATTTAATCCCTAAAACATTCAAAACTAAGTTTCACTTTTCATAATTGTAAGATTTCTTTAGTAAAAAACTAAATGTAATTAAGAATATATGATAAGTAATATAGATTGTTTGACTTCTTGTTCATACGATGATATAATTTGAGAAAGAAGTAAAGATATAACAAGATGCTAAAAACACAGTAATTATTATAAAAAATATTTTAAACATTATCAATTAGTTGTATTCATGCTTTTTTAAGTTAACCTATGAAAAATTATGAGCGATATTTCACTCCAATAATTTTTCATAATCTATATTACATTGTGATAAGCCTATATTTAATTAAAAGAAGCTAGACTTTGGACAATGTTTCATAGTTGTATTGTATATAAAATAGTTAAGAGTGCAAATAATCAAGAACGGTCTACTTCATGTGAAGTAACTTTCCTTACCTCATTTTAGACACTCACAAGTAGTATCTTTTTCTTTTTTTTCTTTTAGTTTTCTATGCCGTAATTTTTTTTTTTCATAATATTATTTTTATATTTGAAATATATAGTATGTTGAAAACACTTTTATTTGATTACTTCCATTCTCAATGTTATATAGACAGGATGAACTTATGTAACAATATATTAAAATATTATATTTATAATTTTTTTAGTATATATTATTTCAATTTTCATATTTAAAATTATTATTTAACAAAAGTTCTTTTGGTTAATATATATTAAAATAATTCTTTTTGAAATAGTGTAATATGTAGATCTTGCTTTTGTAATTAATTATACTTTTCTATCTTTTACACACTTTTTGTATGTGGTCGTTAACTCTTCAAATTGATGCAACGAACCTTCTCACGTGAGAATTATTACACACTAATCCTTACGAAACAAAAAGCAGTTATCTAGTCTTTAAAAGCCTAAAAGCCGTTATGAAAAGAAAAAGTAAAAATGATGAGAAGGAATTTATAACATGCTATTAGTAAATTATTTTTGTTTATAATTCTTAAAATTTTTCATTAATAAAAATAAGATAATAAAATACTATAGGCCCTAAAAGAAAAATATTGTGATAAATTTTAAAAATTAGAATTTTTTCAAACTTGTGAGTTTTGAAGAGATTTTTTGTGATTTATGGTTGACTTCAGAGTTGGAGAGCACTTTAATCATGCTCGTTGTCTTATGGGATCTCTAGTGTTTTGGCGAGTTTCATGGTTTGGTATTTGTTGTGTTGTTTTTACGATCAAGAATAGAGGTTGTGAGGAAGTGGTTTCTTGCTGAGCCGATGGGTAAGGTTAAACTGCTCTCTAAGAAAAATTTTACCAAGCCCCGTTTGGAGCCTATTACTATTTCCTTTGACGATGAGGTTAAATCTATTTTGTCAAGCGAGGGCCTTTGGGAGTGTATTCAAAAATTTCATGATCATAATCTTGTGCTTTCTAATTGGATGGTAGCTTCTTGGAATGGTGCCTGGGTAAGCATTGGTTCGTGGTCTTTCCAGGTGACGACGGAGTTGATTAGCAGGACTACTGGTCTTGCTTTGGATGGTGCCTTCCATAATCATGACAGGAACTCCCTATTAAAATAAATTAGTTTTTTTTTTTATGATGATGAATTCTTTCCCATAATGCAAAATGGATTTAGCAATAGGGCATTTTCCCCTCCTTGGGATAGGGTGGCGAAAGTCATTATGGACTATTTCACCCTTGATTCCTCTTATGATATTATTCAAAGTTTCCACACTATGTTTCTTAACCATCTGCATAGGCATATTCAAATGAACATTCCTTTGTTCTTTTTTTAGTCGATGAAAAAATCAATGAAAGGATGTGCAAGAAGGTCAGGGTTAGGCCCCCCTCCAACAAGGTTTGGCTTTGCTTATTTTTGAAAAAGTAGCTTTTGAACATGGCTTGATGGCAGAGGAGCTTCTGAAATCGTGTGTGGATATTTCCTGATCCACTCATTGTCTATAAAAGGTTGCTTTAGAGGATTTCAATCAGGATATTTACTCAATTTTCTCTGGGCACAAGACCTGACAAGGTTTTTAGAAAGATTCATTTTTCAGCAAAAGGTGTGCATGGAAAATCATTTTGTGATAGAGATAAGAGCCCTACTGTCAATTTCATTAATTCTCATAAAAAGGATAATCCTTCATGCGTGGTTGATGGTCCTTCATTGGCTAGTTTTGTGGTGGGGAGTAGCATGCATAAGTCTAAACATTTGCGTGACAAGAAGTGGAAGTAATATGGTTCATCCCCATTCTCCCCCTCTATTGAAGTGGAAATTTTGAATAGAGACTGTCATAGAGATAAAACTTTCAAAGATATGTATGCGTCGAAGGATACTCTTGATAAGAAAAGTATTGTTTTTACAGTCTAAAACTCTTAACATCAAACAAAGAGCGATTTGGAGCTCTTTGAATAATGCTCTAGATTTTTCAAAGTAGATATCATGGTTGAATGCTTCAGTGGATTAGGAATTTGGTAATATGGGGTAGAACCATCTCAGTTCTCCCCTTTTTCCATTTATCTACTATTGTTTTTCAAGTTGTTTGATTTTTTGGTTTGTCTCACCCTAGTGGGGTGTTTAGTTTTTTACCCTCTTTGATGCTCACCTTTTTGACATGTTTGGTTGTATAGGTTATGGTATTCCTTTCAAAAACCTCTAGATTTTAATAATATCACACAAAAAAAAAAGTTTTTCAATCATTATGGTATTAGTTGTTTTAAACATTTTACTACATTACCCTATGATAAACTAATTTATTAAATATATTCAATAATAATACAATGATATTTCTTATCATCCCTCATCAAATGTTCTTTTATTCCAATGATACATACTCAATGATAGATACTCTTTACTTCTAGTCTTACATCGATATACACTAGCATTTAATAAAGAAATTCATATTTTTAGTAAAGTCTTATAACTTGTGTGGTATTCAATATTTGTAAAAGAATATAATTAATGGAACCAAAGTGTTTCATGTGAGGTAAAAATTCTTCTATTTTTGTGTTATTTTTAATCTCTTATTCCTTCTTTTATTATCCTATTTTAAACTTATATGTGATTAAATTAACCCCATTCATATCATATAATGACAACATTATTATAGTATTTTAATAAACTACCATCATCATAATATCCATTGGAACTAATCCTTGTTGATATCTTCATAAGCCAAAATATTCTTAGCAATTAAATGTCAACCCCATCATTTTAATGGATTTTAATTGATTTTATTCATAAATATTTTCATAAAGTATATATTGTGTTTACTATAATCAGGTATTATCTCTTAGAATTTCTAAGAATAATAATAAATGGTGAAGATCAAGAAAAATATTTCAATCAAAATCATATGTTTAGAAGTTAAAATTCACATTATAACACAAATCACTTTTTCTAAGAGACTTTATGTAAAATATTTCTTAGCTATGAATAAAGTGGATAAAATATTGTGCTGAATTTTAAAATCGTTGAGGAAAGATGACCAATAAAACATTATAAATAGAATACATCCATTATACAAACCATGATGAATTTAAAAGAGACTTTTATCTAATGTATATAAATAATTATGAGGATCCATATTAGCCAATTTTATCCTTTTTATAGATTCTAAAAATATAATATTAGCTACCTTACGATAATGAACATAGTAACATAGCAAGGTAGATAGTAGTCCTATCAAGATCGAAAATATTCTCAAATTGATAAAGCAAGAATACATACAAAGGTAATGAAAATAAATAGAGTTAAAAGTATGTTGGTACACTCAAAATTTTAGTTCTAAACTAGGTGATAAAATAATTCAACAAATCCACTCAAGATAAAACTTAGCAACAAACACACATGTTAAAAATTCTCCTCATCCCTATGATTGTGGTCTACCGGCAAGAATGCCACTTGCATTATCGATGATGTGACCCGGGTTCAATCCCCATGGTGGATGTGTATAAGAATTATTACTCAAAAAAAAAAATTCTCCTCAACTTCATAGGTCCCACCATAGAGTAGTGTTTATTATGGATAATCCATTCAACTCCACATATAAGATAGAGCATTTCCAATTAACTATCCTTAGAGAAGCTACAAATAATATTTAGAATTACACTCATATGATAGAGCAACTCTAACCTTACTCTATTCTTAGAGAAAGTATGACTAAACTTTCTAACTCCACACATAAGATAGAGTACCTAAAACTAATCTTTAAAACCCCATATAATATAGAACAACTCTAATTAAACTTATTCGTAGAGAAACTAAAACTAAAAATTAGAGTTGCATATCTTAATCTATATCTCAGATAATCACTACGTTATCTTCAACTAAACTCTATCATCAAAGTAGCTATGACTAAATATAAATTCATAACACATATCCACTCTAGATATCAAAAACTCTTTATGATAGATCCAACTAAACACTATCATCATATAAACTATAACAAAACTTTAAAATCATAACACATCAATATCATCAATTCAATATATCATGTCACTGACATCACCTTGAAGAGATTCATTTTATCCTCGAGTATGGCATCAAGGAAGCTTCAAATTAACCCTAATCCAATATAATAAGGAAAAATCATACATCCTTAGGCTATGGATCTTCCCCATAAACCCTAGGGTATTTCAAAAACAACCATATTATAATAATAGAAAAATATCATAAAAAAACTTTCTTAGAATGAAGATGAAGTAGTTCCACATTTACAATGCATAAATTTTAATAGGTTAACAATGAAGTTTTTTAGGGACCTTGCAATAAAATAAGCAATTCCAACAATATTACAATAATCAATGGAAATTAATGTAAATAATTAACAACATTGCAACATGTAATAGAAATATAGTAGATTATGTTATATTAACAAAAACACATTATAAAATTGCAAGCCACTTTGAGAGATCAACCTCCTTGGAGGAAAAGCTTCACTACAATATAAAAATATGAGAGATGATGGATCCTCTTTTCCCCTTGGTACTTTTAAATACTCAATATAACCCTAACCCTAATGCTTAAGGGATTCCATCCATGTGCAGGTGGGGGCCTAATATAGTAACAACCAAATAACAATTATTACATCTTTAAATAACTTCTTTTTATAATGGATAACAATTACATCATATGAACCTTAAGCCTAAGTGCTCAATGTACCACTTGACTATGTAATTGTTAATAATTTTAGGATAGGGTCCTAACATGTCCTTCCTCTTCAAAAAAAATTATCCTTAAATATTTAGATGAGGAAAGTGGTGTTAGAGATATGGAAGAGATTCCCATGTGGCATAATCCTCATCTAAGCCCTTACCACTAGACTAACTTCAATGATGATGTAGTTTTTGAGAGTGTATGTTTGATAGTCCATAATTTTATCAAGTGCCAATATGACTAAACCTTCATCATCTAACTTTGGAAGTATCAACTAAACCTAAATATGGTTTCCAAGTACCTTATTTAGATAAGAGATATGGAAGACTACATGGATTTTAGAAGAAGGAGTTAAGGTAAGCTTATAGGCCATTTGTCCAATTCACTACAATACATGATCAGGTCTAAAAATCATTTTTGTAGTCTTCTAGTGATCATGGAGTTGCACTAATATTTTCTTTTATGGTTGTAGTGAAAGGAAGACCATATTTTGTACATTGAAACTATACCTGAAATAATATTGATCGATTTTCTATTGCATATGGTTCTAAGCCACAATCATTTTTTTCTTCAATTGCTATAGTAGCTTGATGCATTTTTTAAGCATCAAATACACCACCTAGATCTTAGACTAGAACATAATATAAGAATAATGTGATAGGACCTGATACCTATAAACTGCCTCAAAGAGAGTCATTTTGATGGCTATATAGAATGAAGTGTTTTACTACAACTTTACCATGGGAATCCAAGTAGCCCACTAGGTTGGATACTCAAATATAAAACAACAAAGGTATGTTTCCAAGTAATAATTAATAATTTCTATTTTTCCATTTGTATAGAGGTGGTAGTTTGAGATTATTAGCAATCGTGTACCATATAGTTTAAATAATTACTACAAAAAATGACTAGTAAAAGTATGGTCATGGTTGTACAAAATATATTTTGGCATACCATGGAGGTGAAAAGTGGATTCCATACCTAGGGAATTTAAAAGCATAAGGGGCCTAAAATAGCCTCACTTCTATGTGTTATACCCTTAAACGCTTAAAAAAATTATTGTATTTACATAATGTAGCAATCCAACCATGCATAAAACAACTAATTAGGTTGTAGATCCATGGGATCTTCCCAATAATTTGTCTTGAAGCAAGTCACTTCCAAAATACTTAACCTAACCAATGAAAAAGAACCATACCTTTAAAACTCTATAAGGAAAAAACTTCAAAAATATTTCCAAGTGCCTAATTTCATGTGATTTTCTCAACCTTAACAAGTGAGTAGTTTGAAAAACACCAAGTGAATTTATCAATTTATCTATCTTGCCAGAGCTCCATCCAATGAGAGAATCACATCCTCTTTAAGAAACTCATTCCCTTCCATTAATAAAATTGCTTAAACTCCTTAAATATTTTCAAGTACCCCCAAAAAATGAATCTCTTTTTTTTTTACAACGAATCACTCCAAAAGTGAAAGCGAATTGCTCAAAAACTACAAATCAATCACTCCTCCCTCTAAATAGTAAAACTTGACTTCTTTTTTTTTTCCATTTTTTCTCTTTTTCCATTCATTTTAATCATGGATACTATATCCACTTCTACTAACCTCTTGTTGAATTAAGCACAACCAATATCACAACCTTCCACCATTGCTAGTTCACCCACTATAATACCGTTTTCACTAATTTCTATCACGTAAGGGAAGGTTGGACCACCAAGGAGGCAATTATAGAATAAGAAAAAGTGAAATAGGAAGAGACATGGCTCCCCACTTTTAAATACACCAAAAAGAGTACTTTGATAACCCATACTAGAGAGTGGAGTAAGAAAATTGAACACATCCCACAAAGCATGTGAGAAAGAAGGTCCTCAAAAGGTTCAAACTAGGGCCTCAAACTAACTTATATAGCATAATTAGAACTTGGACATCATGATTTGAAATGAATCTCATGTTATAAATATGGAGTTGCTCAAATGTGGTGGAGGTGGTGACAAAAATATATAACTCTGCAAAAAGGAGTTTTAGAATCCATTAGTAGATGAAATAGACCTATAATGGTGCACTTTTTCTTTATTTTTCATTTCAATATGATTTCATTATTTTTATGCATGTTTTATTTAAACCTCTAAGTCATTCTAAAACTTGCAAAGTGTAGTATCTATACATAGAGACAAGAAAAATTAAGGACTATTCTACTAATATTAAAAATTGAAATGTCTGCCTTCCATGTTTATGGAGCATAAAAATATTATTTTAGGGATTCCATATTCCATTCACTCAAAGAAGAAGGAAATGAAAGTATTTGAATGACTATACTTTTACTACTTATGTTGCATAAATACATAAGAAATCATAATTGATCCTACCTATCTAGTTGTATGCCTTAATGATGTGGAATTTACTTATCTTAATTACCTCTAGTGACTACTTTAATCTGTATCAAATGGTCGTGTTGTAACATGATTTAGTGTAAATATCACACATGATATCTTACCATGATTAACCTACCTTTTCAATAAATTAAAGTTACTTCAAACCATGTAGAATGTAGTTGACATGATGATGTATTTAGTTCACCTACTCTTAAGGCTTTATATATGTATTGATATTTTTAAACTTACAATTTATTCAAATCCTTTGTCTAGTGTCTTATTCTCTATGTATTCCCAACTAGTGCATTTTTCTTATAGCCACAAAATGGGTAAAATTCAAACTACCAATGTTGTCTCCATTATCAATGATTTAATAGTTATAGACTTAGGAAATTATATTATAGACTTCTTATATATCTACCAAAAGTACATGAATATCTTTCAATATAGAAGTAGTTATCAAAATGACCCAGACTACATAGATACCTTGGAGTCAAGACTACCAAATTTTGGGGCTCATCCAGAGCTACCAAAGAGCATGCATGTAGTTAGTGAATTATTTAGAGAAAAAAGACTTGAATAATAATTTGACCTCTCATTTTGATAGTTATTCTTTGTATGCTATCCATAAAATTTTCCTTGAAACCTTTGTCACTTATGGCAACCAATATGATAAGGAATTTATGAAGAAATATGATAGTATTAGTGAAATTTTTAGAAGGTATTAGGTGAATAAGAATGGGACTATCCAGGATTATGCATAAGGGGTTGGACTCAAAATGTACTTTTAAAAAACTAGTGAATCCTAATTGAAATCAATGCGAATCCTAAGAAAATCAAATCAATCATCTTCACACCAAAATTTGGGGTATTTGAAGCCCTAAAAGGTAAGGTCATATTTGGGGTGCATTGTGACCTATTAAATTACATTATAACTTCATAAAAACACCACCTTTAGATTAGTCTCGAAAAGAGCTTTTCAATAGGTACACATATACCTATGTTTGGATATATATTGTGGTGAATTGATCCTAGTAAAAAATTGGTCCCGATAATTTTAGGTGAATGGGCCAATATTGAGGGTCCTCATATTTACCAATTTCTAATTTTGGAAATCCTAATATTCACCCAATTTGTGATTATTCACCACTATGCATAACCCTGAGACTATCCATCTAAAAAATAAAAGGTATGTTTGTATCCAAATTCACACTTGAAGTAATATATACCATGGCAATGCTCTGTAAACTATTAGGAGCACCTAGTATGTCATATTTTCTATATATTATATCTCAATAATATTTTTTGTTGTTTTTTATGGGGTTTAATTCTAGTCATATTTCCTTTTTTTATTATCTAGTGAGAAGAATCAAATATTTTAGAAACACTCAAGCCCTAGAAATTCCTAGGTTTCATATGTATTCCTTCTTCATATACATTGCGTGTGTGGTATCAACACTTAAAATTAGAGAAGTTACCTTTTTTAGCTATCTAGAAAATACACTTGAACATAGATTCTTTAGAAATTTTTGAAAAGAGAATTCCAAGAAAATGGAATTCTAAATACATCCATTTTGTTGTCTTCTCATACATCTCTTATGTTAGAATAAGTAATTATTCTCTTAAGTTCTACTAGGATAGAATTACTTGAGTTTCCACTCCTTCATGAGTTAGGTGAAGTCTCAGTTATAGTCTACATCATATTTGTTGAGTTGTTGTAATTCAATGACTCTCAATGATCAACTTTGTTATTTATACAAAGTTGATCCATGGAATAATCAATCAATTTTATTTTATTTCTTTAAATATTGTAATGCTTTGTAGTTCTACTCTTGGGAAATTATAACATGGTACCAGAGCAAGATAGATTCTGCTAGGCATTCTCTCTTGAAGGGAGACTCTCAAACTGGTTCATACTCTCTTATCTTTTATTTTTTATTTTTTAAAGAAAGAAGTTTTATATATATTGTAGATTGTTTTTTTATATTTGCAATTTTTTTTGAGGAATTTTCTTATGGTAATATCTAGATAAATATTGTTTTACTTTGTTATGCAAATACTCTCCTCATTTTTTTCTACAATTTTATGTGTCCTCCTCGTATGCCTATGTTGGAAAAAATATCCATCTCGAACGCAGCTCGCTTAGGCTCCATTTAGCCATCACTGTGTATCACTCAAAAATGGAGACTAAAGATTCATAGGCATTAATATTTTGGTGGGAAATAAAAAATAATTAATTAAAGTTTGGATTTCATTATATCTTCATGATATTTTTAATTAGAGGAAGTAGCGCTCCTCGCGTTAAAATAGAATGGACTTTTGGTCTAACTTTGAATAGATCAAAGTCCATTTACTTTTTTAGAAACGTGGCTTTTAGCCACCGTTTATATTGGCATGTATAGAGACTACATCTCATAAAATGGGTATTTTCATAATTAAATATCAATCGTTCGAAGATCTTGTAATTTGCAAATCTTCATTAGACTCGAACTTCTTTTGTTTTTTTGTCCTTTGGTGCCCAAGAAGAACTTCAGTTTTTTTTGTTATATAATCATCTTAACAATGTTTGAATAATATTATTCTCTTATTTTGAATAATTTTTCTTTGTTTAAGCATTATACTAATTATTTTTTAGTGGTGCCTATCGTCTTCTGTCCTTTGAGGATCTCTACAAGTGCGACATAGATGGATATTCAGTAGAACTCATTTTATGCTTTGTGTTAGGTTTTTTTGATGCCAAACGTCTTCTATTTTTAAGAAATATATTTGTGTGTGTGGCGTCATTGCCTTTTAGTGGTGCCTATCATCTTCTATCCTTTGAGGATCTTTGCAAGTGCACCATAGATGGATATTCAACAGAACTCGTTCTGTGCTTTATGTTAGGTTTTTTTGATGTCTAACATCTTTTATTTTTAAGGAATATCTTTGTGTGTGTGGCATCATTGCCTCATATTTTTGGAAGCCTCTCTCATCACCGCCTTCTCTACTACTTTGAGCATCTTTTCTGTGTTTCACATATGCAACCACAAGAGACTCTCTACTAAAACAAATATTGTAACATCCTCATTCCTAAGAGCCTCTCTAGTGTGTGCCTTTCTGGCATATTTTGGGACTCTTATCTTCTCAACGCCTTCTCTGATTACTACAGCGTCTTCCATACGTATTGCAATCGCAACAAGAAGTGGTATTCAATTATTTATTTTTTTATAAAGTTCACTTCCTTTATTAACCTTTCAGGTGCAGTGATAAGGAGCAAACCTTTAAAAGTTCACATTTTTTGAATCTCCAATCCAGCTTATCATGGACGCCAACCCTTTAGGTATCGTTATAATATTTTATATTTCTACCCTACTCAACTCTCAGTGTGGCAAATCATAGTCTTTCAAATATCCTTCCTCACTGCCCATTGGTGTTGCTTGTTCGTTGAAAAATGCAACATCAACATTTCTTCACTGCCTCTTATCCTTTATCTGATGTCAATTAAAATTCAGCTCAGATTTGCTAAGTTTTTTAAGATAAAAATATACATCTAATATTTGTTTAAATTTTTAGTCTTCAAAAGTTTCTATCCTTTTATTTTCGGCCTCTCCTTGGCCCTAAGATATAAAGGATAGTTGTAATCTCTATAAAAAAAATTGAGGGGTTTTATAGGTGTCTTTTTGCACCTATCATAGCATCGAGGGGGGTTGTTATTGCATCAATTTTTACCTCTTTTATTTTTGCCTCATTACCTTTGTTATAAGTCATTTGTTTATAAATCTTGGTAATGAAATATAAGTGAGGATAATTGATTTCAAATTACATTCCTTAATACATTAAATATCTTAAGTAAAAAAAAATTATTCTTTCTTTAATTCCTTCTAAAAGCAAATCTCTATATTAAACAACTTACTTTGTTCTAATTAGTTTTCTTTCCAAAGTTCTTTAATATTATATAGAGATTTTTTTAGTGGATGAAAGTGAGGATATTTCATTAATATATATTATTTCATTATTTCATTTATTGCAATAGGTCTCTATATTAATGAACTTATTTTGATTAATTTTTTACAAAGAGTTTATTAATTTATATAAAAAAAAAAATGATAAAGGAATTTAAGTGAGGATATCTCTTTAATTAACCCTTGTTAATCTATTTTATTCTCAATTCATTATTCCTTTCTTAAAAATTTCTAAAGAGCAAATATATTAAATCAACTATGCACCTATATTGGAAATTATAAATAAATTATAGTTTCCCTCACATAAGGGCGGGTTATTAAGATAACCATTATAGGAGTCTAGCTGATTAAAAGCCTATTTTCCAAGTATCAAATCTACTTAATACTTATAGTTTCCCTCTTGTAATGGTGGGTATTTAAGGAGAAAATATATATAGGCCTAGCATATTTTTTCTCATTAGCCTAAGATTAATATCAAATATCCTCAAAATTACTTATAGTTTCCCTCTCATTAGGGTGGGTATTTTGAGATATTTGGTGTTTCTTATAGGCTTTTGTTCACTAATATCCATTGCATTCTCTAAATTAAAGTTAAAAAGAGGAAGTTTGGGTTCACTTCAATTTTCTTTGGCAAAAGGAATTAAATGAATACAATTGATCCTCTCACTCCTCATAACTACCATACATGGAAACCCAAAATATTAAATCTCATTTCTCAAAAAGGGCTCACATAGCTATTAGAAGAAAAGCAACCTGATTTTGAAAAAGAATATAAAAAATTTATTCATAAAGGGAATATGTATGAAACAATGGGTATTATAAGCTCTAATGTAAATGAAATCTTATGGTTTCACATTATAGATTGTAAAAATCCTTATGAAATTTGGGAGAAACTAAATAACTTTTTTGGGAAAGTAGATCAAATAAGATCAATGCAGCTAGAAGCAGAATTAACAACATTATCTCCTGAAGACTTCAGCAATATTGTTGACTTTCTCACCAAATTCAAAGAAGTCCTCACTCAATACAAAGGTAGGGGGAAGAATAAAACTGAATAAGAATGCAATTATCTAATTATTGCTAAACTAAATGGTATTTTAAATATTTGCAACCACCATTCTATATACAAAAGATGCTCTTGGTGCAACTTTTAAAATGCCCTCCTTAGAATAATTTTGTGATATACTTACTATGGAAGAAAAAAAACTTGCAAAATATCATATATATTCCTCTTCCTCAAAAGCCTTAGTAGCCTCCACCTCTACTAAAGAAAAATTCAAAAGGAAAGAAAGGAATCCCATAACTTGTACTCACTGCAAAAATAATGGTCATTCTACAAACAAATGCTGGAAAAGATTATAATAACTAGAGGTAGCTATGAAGGATCAAAAAATTGACAATAAAAAGAAGATAGAAAAAGCCCTAAATTTTCAAGGGAAGACCACCAATACTTCTTCTAATTATTGGGTCCTATATTTTGGAGCAACTCATCACATGACTATTTCAAATGAGTCATTCTCTTCTATATCCTCAAGTTCAACATGTAGCATAGAAGTTGGTGACTCTTCCTTTATCCCATTCAAAGGAAAGGGTGACATATCCATTGATGGTGTGTCTATCAATAATGTTCTCTATGTTCCAAACATTGCAACAAATCTCCTCTTTGTCTATCATATTTGTACTTCTAGAAATGGGAAAATTGTTCTCTTCTCTCCAACAGGAGTTGAGATAAGAGACTTTCAAGACCCCCACTCTCTTATATCCAAAGGAGATATTGATCACAACACTCACCTATTTTACTTCAAAGGATTCAAAAATCTAGAAGGGACCTCCTATTTTGTGGCTCATGGAGATCTTGAAAGCAAAATTTGACATGAAAGGTTTGGTCATCTCAGTTATAACTACCTAAAGGAATTGAACACCCATGAAATGGTAACAAGTTTACCTCAAGTATCTTATATTTATGGAGTATATCTTGGATGTGTTCTTGGAAATCAACATCAAGATTCTTTCCAACCAAGTGGTTCTCTAAAAGCCTCATCCCCTCTAGAGTTAATCCATAGTGACATGTTTTTTTTCCTAGAGCCTTATTTCAAAGAAGTAAAATATGATTTAACCTTCATTGATGAATTTTCCAGAATAACTTGGGTCTACTTACTAAAATACAAAAGTGATGTTCTATCCCACTTCAAAATATTCAAAGCCTTATTTAAAAATTAGGCCTCTTGCAACATCAAGAAAATTTGCATAGATAATGGGAGTGAACACTACAGTAATGAGTTCTCAATATTTCTATCAAATCATGGCATCATTCATCAGCATTATGTCTCCCATAATTCATAGAAAACTGTCATTGCAGAGAGGAAAAATCGAACATTAAAGGAAATGGAAAACTGTATGCTCCATTCAAGAGATCTTCCAAAAAAAAATTGGGCAGAAGCTATTAATTTTGTAAACTATATTCAAAACCGCACACCTCATAAAGGTCTTGACCATTTAACTCCTGAAGAAGAATGGATTAGCTCAAAACCAGATGTCTCCTTCTTTAATATTTTTGGGTGTGCTGCTTGGGTGCACATCTTAAATAATAAAAGGAAGGCTCTAGATAATAAAATATAAAAACCCATCTTTGTTGGTTATTGTGAGGAAATGAAAGCATACAGGCTCCTTGATCCCACAACTCATGAGGCATTTTTGGAATGTCCAATTTTATGAAACATTCCCTCGAAAATATCCTCAACCATCCTCTTCCTCTATTGAGCCTTCTCCTATAGTAGAACCTCAATATAATGAAGAACCAACTTTAGAGATTAATTTAGAGATTGATGATCAATATGAGGAACCTATAACTCCAACTCAAAGTATTTCCACTCCTTCTACTCCTTCCACTATGCCAAAATGGGCCTACACCATTGTTAAAGAAGCTACTCCTTACATCCAAAATCTTCCATCATCCATATTAACCAACTCCATAAGCATTGGTCTTGTTTGTCATTCTATTTCTTCTGGTTCTCAATATTTCAAAGAAGCAACTGGTATTAAATAATGGGATGATGCCATAGAAAATGAATTCTCTTCCTTAATCAAAAAAGAAACTTGGGATTTAGTTCCTCTACTTAAAGGGAGGAAATTAGTTCATTGTAAATGGATTTATAGAACAAAATATAGGCCTAATGGAGAAATTTACAAACACGAATCTCACCTAGTAGCCAAAGGTTTCTCTCAAATTTAAGAAATTGATTATGTTGAAACCTTTGCACTAGTTGCCAAAATGGATTCTGTTAGACTAATTCTTGCTTTGGATGCTTTCCAAAAGTGGCATGTCTTTCAAATGGATGTAAAAAGTGCTTTCTTACATGGGGAATTAAAGGAAGATATATTCATGGAACAACCTGGTAGTTTCACTCAAGACTCCTCTCTTGTTTGTAGGCTAAATAAGTCTCTCTATGGCCTCAAACAAGCTCCTAGAGCTTGGTATAAAAAAATGGATTCCTTCCTTCTTTCCTCAGGTTTTTCTCATTGTGATTCTGATAACACAGTATACATTTGGAGAGATGAAGGAAAAATCACCATACTTGTTCTATATGTTGATGATCTACTACTCACTGGTAGTGACTTCGCTCACATTTAGACTATAAAAGACTCCCTCTCTGAAAATTTTGATAAGGCTGATCTGGGTCTAGCTCATTACTTTCTTGGGATCCAAATAAATTAAAAATATGTAGGAATTTTATTGTATCAATAAAAATACACTCTAGATATTCTTCAAATATTTAAAATAATAGATTACAAACCTTCTCCTACACCTTTTTAGTCTGGAGTCAATCTAACTACTTCCTACATATCACCTCGATGTGAAACTCTATATCATCAGCTTGTAGGGAGTCTGTTATACCTTACTCATACTTGTCTAGATATCTCATATGTTGTTGGCTTAATATCCAGATTCCCACATCAAACTCATTTTAGTCACTAGCAAGCAACAAAAAGAATCCTTCGCTACTTGTAAGGAACTACTCACTTTGGGCTCTTATATGAGGGAAAATCCATGGATATCATTGGCTACACGGATTCAAATTGGGTAGGTTTAGTAGAAGTTAGATGTTCAACTTATCGCTATCTTTTTTCTTGGTTCTTCTCCAATTACTTGTATACAAAAAATAACAAGCAATGGTCTTATCATCTACAGAGGTAGAATACAGGGCAAAATATTTAGCAATTCAGGAAGCTCTTTGGCTTTGTCGAATTCTAAGAGAATTTTCTTTTTTCGATGAAAAAACTATTACTCTTTAGTGTGACAATCAAATCATAATTCATATTGCACATAATCCAGTTGAGCATCAATGCACCAAGCACATTGAGATACACATGCACTTAATTTGACAACATATTCAGAATGAGGACATATACTTGGACTATATTTCAACTAAAAATCAAGTTGCAAATATCTTCACCAAGTCATTTCCTTCTCTACATTACATACAGTTGTGAGAGAAACTTCGAGTATTATAGCTACATTAAAACAAAGGTCTTTCACCTCTCCTTTTATTATTGTATTCTTTGGAGGATGGTTTTTTCCCATGTGGTTTTTTATTGTCTCTCCCTTACATATTATACATGAGTACCTCATCAAGCCATGTTCTTGGGACTCATTTTTTTTTTTGTTATTAAGGATAATATTCGCCATCCAAAGACATGCCTCTTTATTTCATAGCAGATGGTTTTCCCATGTGTTTTTTTCACCATGTCTCATATATATTGTAAATGAGTACCTCATTAGGCCATGTTGTTGAGACTCATCTTTTTTTTGTGTTAAGAGGACAATCTTCACAAACTGAAGACATACCTTTTCCTTTTTTTTTCATAGATGGTTTTTCCCATGGAGTTTTTACCATCTCTTCAGAAAATAAACCATTGTACATGAGTACCTGATCAGACTCTATTGTCAGGACTCATTTGCATAATACACCCCTAGTATCACTTAAGGGGGGTGTTATAATAAGTAATTATTCTCTTAAGTTCTACTAGGATAGACTTACTATAGTTTGAACTCCTTCATGAGTCAGGTGAACTCTCAGTTATAGTCTATATGAAATTTATTGAGTTGTTGTAATCCAACAACTCTCAATGATCAACTTTGTTATTTATACAAATTTAATCCATGAAATAATCAATAAATTCTATTTTGTTTCTTCAAATATTGTAATTCTTTGTAGTTCTACTCTTGGTAAATTCTAACATCTTCTTTACTAAAAAATTCTCCTTGCCCCCATTTAACTAAGGAATACAAAAGAGATTTATAGTTGTATGTTGGTTTTTTTATTCAATCCCATCACACATACATTAGAGTTTTAAACTTCAATGGAAAGCCTCATTTGTTACTGAAATGTATTTCAAATAAAATTCTCTAAAAGAAGTAGCTTACCAGATGATGGATGGACTTAATGGATACATCAAAGAAATCCATTGACCTACATCCATATTTTTTCCACCCATTCATTTTTTAATTAGGGAGTAAACCATTAATAATTTGGGGTGTTGTGTACAATTTACCTCATGTTTTGATAAGAATCAATAGGAGGAAATGTACAATAGGGTTTATGACCATGAAGAAAATTTGAAATGACATCTAAAATATATTTAGAGGACATGGTCATTTACATGTACACTTGAAGTGTTTAAAATGGACCTCTTAAGAGACACATACTTAGGTAAATGTAATAGAGAGGAGAATAAAATGGGACTCCATCAAACATGAATTGGGTATATCAAGTCAATGTCCATCTGAATTAGGTACTTCTCTTCCTGAGAGAAAGGTTACTAAGTTAAAGTCTAATATTTAAGTACTGACATAAATTATTGCAATGGAAAATACTCCTATCCAAGTGAAGGAGAAAATACTCAAAAATGAGCATAAAATTTTCAAAATGTATCGAGTATAGATAAAAATGATCTTAAAGGAGAATTGTGTGCTAGAGCTTGGGCCATTCATCGAGTTGAGTCCATCCAATCAAGAAACTTGATGTTATGGGGCAAAAGGATCCTAAGGGAATGATATATTTTTCAAAAGGAAAACATCTATCAAAATAAGTTCCTCTAATGGAGGCTAGTGTCTCAATGGAGAAAGGATCCTTGAAGAAGCCCCATGAAAAAATTTGCCAAGCAAACTTTAGAAGAGTAGATATTAGCACAATGAAGATAGTAGTAAAATAAGAAATAATCCATAAGCTATGGATTTAATGCTAGTAAGCATAACAAAACATGATGGAACAATTAGTGAGAAACAAAAAATAGATATTGATGAGTCTATTGGCCTATATGTCGAAAGGAATATCCTAGAACCAAAAATTGATGATATTTTAATTAAATATTTTATAATGAGAATCTAATCCCTAGAAGGATAAATATTCTAGAAAGAGGAAGAGATCAAGGATCATGTCATGGTCAAAAGAGTGCATGATATGACCATTGTATTAATAGATTATATCAAAGGGAAAGTGATGCAGGAGCCTATCTTTAGAGGGTTTTTTTAAAAGAAGTTTTAAAGTAATTTTTTTATTACTTAAAATGGAATTATTTGACACAAAATATAATTTACCGAAAAATGGTAATTATTAAAAAAAAGTAAATTTTTATGAAAAATAATTTTTCAAAAATAGTAATTACTTAAAAGTCATTTTTTGGTGGAAAAATCAATTTGCCAAAAATAGTAATTTTTTTTATTTTTAGGGTTTTAAGCTTTAGGGTTTTATTTTAAGGTTTCTTTTAGGGCTTCAAGTTTTAGGGTTTTCTTTTAGGGTTTCTTTGAGGATATATATTCCATGGGTATTGCATTGTAAAAGGGGAAGTGAATCCAGAAATGAGAAAAGAAATTTTTTATTGGTTTATTTCAATGTACTGTAGTTTTTATGTGAATGGAAGGTTTTACTGATTATTTTCATTTATTGCAGTTTTTATGTAAATAGAGGGTTTTACATATTATTTTCATTTATCGTAGTTTTTATGTAATGGGAGGTATTTTGTTTTGACCTCTTGCAGCTGGATTCACATCATTTGGTATCAGAGCAAGTTGGATCTTGTTGGGAGGAGAAAAGAGAAGAGAAGAAAAGAGAAAAGGAGAGGAGAGCAAAGAGGCTCCAAAAAAATAAAAATAAATTGGCACTATGTGTAGTGCTTGCAGAAGGTTTGTAAAACCTTGGAGACAGAAATTGGCACTCTATGTAAGTGCTTGCAAAAGGTTTTTTTATGTAAAAGCCTTAGAGAAAGAGATTGGCACTTTATGTAGTACTTGAAGAAGGTTTGTAAAACCTTGGAGAAAGAAATTGGCACTTTGTGTAAGTGCTTGCAGGAGGTTTTTATATATAAAACCTCAGAAGGAGGAATTCACATTTTGTGTAGCACTTGCAGAAGGTTTTTAAAACCTTAAAGAAATAAATTGGCACTCTATGTAGTGCTTGTAGGAGGTTTTTTTTTCATTAAAAACCTTAGAGGGAAGAATTGACACTTTGTGTAGTGCTTGCAGGAGGTTTGCTATTTTAAAACCTTGAAGGAATAAATTAGCACTATGTGTAGTGCTTGCAAGAGGTTTGAGATATAAAACCTTAGAAGGAGATTGGTACTTTGAGGAGTACTTGCAGATGTGTGGCACTCTATGGAGAGTGATTATGAGTTTGATCGGAGGAACTCGTAGGAGCAGAGTTCTTTTCAACCAAAGGAGAATGATGCAAGAGCCTATCTTTAGAGTGTTTTTTTAAAGAAGTTTAAAGTAATTTTTTATTACTTAAAATGAAATTATTTGACACAAAATATAATTTTTTGAAAATTGTAATTACTAAAAAAACAATTTTGTATGAAAAAATAATTTTCTTAAAATAGTAATTACTTAAAAATGCATTTTTTTTGTGGAAAAATCAAATTTCCGAAAATCGTAATTTTTTTATTTTTAGGGTTTTAAGCTTTAGGGTTTTCTTTTAAGGTTTATTTTAGGGCTTCAAGTTTTAGGGTTTTATTTTAGGGTTTCTTTGGGAATATATATTACTTTGATATTGCATTGTAAAAGGGAAAGTGAATCCAGAAATGAGAAAAGAAAATTTTTATTGGTTTATTTCCATGTACTATAGTTTTTATGTGAATGGAAGGTTTTACTAATTATTTCTATTTATTGCAGTTTTTATGTAAAAATGGAGGGTTTTACATATTATTTTCATTTACCGTAATTTTTATGTAATGGGAGGTATTTTGTTTTGACCTCTTGCAACAGGATTCACATCAGAAAGATTTTAGACAAATACACATTAGAAGTGTCCAAACTAGAGTGAGTTAAGTGTTGGGACTTGGAAAAGAGAATCATTGACTAGTTTCAACACATGCAAAGCTCAAAACTTGAAAGAAATTTTGGGAAGGTTCATGCTAGAATATTGGAAGAGAGGGTCTCATAATTGTTGTTGCCATTACACAAACCATCCCAATTGGGGACCCACTTGAAATTTTTCTTGATGTTGATCTAAATGTGCTTACATCAAGATTTTAAACTTGTTTGCATTGAATATTTTGTAAAGACTTGAATTTCAATTGCATTGATTTACATTTAATATTTTATAGACTTGAATTTCAATTGCATTGGTCTCATTTTAATGGATTCAGTACATTTTTTTAAAAGCTTTCATTGTTGCCTATATTCATTTATTTTGCTGAATAAATCACTGATTTTTAACATCTTTTGGCACTAAAATTCCCTTAAATTTCATATAAAAAAATAAATATAAAATAAAAAATAAAAAACTACACATATTTTATAAAAATGATGTTAGATGCTTTAGATTCTTTAATGTGAAAATTTAATATCCATGCTAATTAATATTCACTAATAATCATAAGCTCTAAGCCCCTTTCATGCACACCATTAAATATATTTTATTAAAACCATGTCATGTCTACGAATAAATATTACTGAGTATACACACCCTTTATTTTTATTAAGGTTTAATGCAATCAATTATTTTTCTTTAATTTTTTTAAGGTTTAATCTAAAGGTTCATTTTGCATGAACAAACCCTAACCACCAATTATTATGGCCATTTGGGTTTAAGTTCTATAATTCACCCTACTCATTCTCTTCCATTAATTTCTAGTCAATCAGGCACTCATTCTTGACCTCTCACTTCTCCAACAAATCATAGTTGTTCGCTTGAATTCACCTGACTCATTCTACTTCATCCATTTTTTCGCCAATAGGATGCTTTCACTTGAATTATTCTAAAGAATTCCATGCCACATATTTTTTTTAAGGAAACCTTAGGCAAATATTTAATCAATTAAAAATAAATTTTTGGACATTAGTGGATAGTGGGAATCTAATACATTAGATATAGTATTTTGAGTATGAAATTAAAGCAAAAACCTTAGCATTGATTTAATAATATTATGCAATAAAGATAAAGGAGATACATTTTTAACAATTTATTCTTTGACCTATTTTGACTTTAATAAATGACCTAGATATGAAGGTGAGAAGTATAAACAATTATAAGTTGTTCAATTTCAAACCAATCGGATTAAAGCACTCATATTTCTTCACCTCGCTCTACATCGTCTATTTCTTTGACCAATGGGATTCAAGAACTTTAATTTCTCTTCTTCATTTTGATCCATTCATTTTCCCCTCCAATAGGAAGTTATTGCTCAAACTCTCCCAATGCATTCCCCTCCACTCATTTTTGCATCCAATCGTAAGGGTTTGCTCCTCATATCTGACACAATATGGATCACATCAAGTTCAAAATAAAACTTTAGGTAGGTTTTAAATTAATTTTTAATAAATTCAACATTAAAATTAAGGAAAATAACGTTAAACCTAATGTTTAAAATTCTAAATAAAATTAAAGTAGAAAATTAAGAATGTTGTGCCACTGCAGTCTACACCTTAATATTAAGATTTTGAACCTTAGCAGACATGAAATTAATATTTTGCAAAAAAGAAAAATATTATACCATGACAACCTAATCATTAAAAGCTTAGGCATTTTAATAAATAATATCTTTGAACCTTAGTGATAACAAGACCTTTATATATCTCAAGGGAACAACATAATGGTTTGGGATTTCACTATTATTTGGGAGGTCCAAGCTATTAGAATTCCCAAGAGTAGAACTACAAAGTATTACAAGATTTGAAGAAATAAAATAGAACTGATTGATTTATTTCAAGGATCAACTTTGTATAAATAGTAAAATTGATCTTTGAGAGTTTTTGGATTACAAAAACTCATCACGTATAATGAAGACACCACTGAGAGTTCACCTGACACATGGAGAAGTGGAACAACTCATCAATTTTGATGAAGACACCACTGAGAGTTCACTTGACACATGGAGGAGTGGAAACTCAAGTGTGTCTATCCTAGTAGAACTTAAGAGAATATTCACTTATTCTAACACCCCCCTTAAGTGATACTAGGGGTGGTTTGTACAAATGAGTCTTGACAACAAGGTCTAATGAGGTACTCATGTACAATGATTTATTTTTTAAATATAAGGTAAAAACCTAATGGGAAAAGGCATCAATAAAAAAATAAATAAGGAAGAGGCTTGTCTTCGAATGGCAAATATTGTCCTCTTAAAACAATAAAAGGATGAGTCCTAAAAATATGGCTTGATGAGGTACTCATTTACAATATATAGATGGTGAAAAAACCCCTTGGGGAAAAACCATCTGTTACAAGAAAAATATCCAAGATAGAGGCATGTCTTCGGATGGCAAAGATTGTCCTCTCAACACAAAAAAATAATGAGTCTCGGTAACTTGGCCTGATTAGGTACTCATGAACAATATATACTTTTGGAGAGATGAAAAAACAAGGGAAAAAACCATCCTCCAAAGAATACAATAGTAAAAGGAGAGGTGGAAGACCTTTGTGTCAATAAAGTTGTATTACTCCAAGTTTCTCTTGTAATTGTATGTAACGTGGAGAAGGAAATGAATTAGTGAATATATCTGCAATTTACTCCTCAGTTGGAATATAGTCCAAGTATATGTCCTCATTTTGAATGTGTTTTTGAATGAAGTGCATATGTATCTCAATGTGCTTGGTGCATTGATGATAGATAATGATAGAGAAGGCACGGATAAAAGAAGATGGCCAAACATGGTAGTCGTGCTAATAAATTAATGTAATTAAAATATTTTTAAGGACTATGGACAAGATTTAAAAAACAACATTTATATATACATTTAGAATTACAATTAGTAGTTACGGATGCAAATGCCTATGAAATGAACAAACCATCCACTCAATGCGTTGAAGAGCTTCCATAGACAATACATAATTTGTCAAACAGAACGAAACTGAGATCCACCATCCACACAACTTCACCGCTCCTTTTAACATGCATTACACGCTCGTGAATCCTATAAATCATGTTGCCCTATTCTATTTGACATAAAACAATTGAACTATCATCTGAATCTGAAATTGATTCTGCAATTGATCTTGTAGGGTTGCATTATTTGAACTATTCTCAAAAGACTGAAGAAGAAGAAGAAGACTACATCATCATAACCATTATGTCATAGAAAAAAAAACATTAAATGTTGAGGGAATTTATTTCGAAGGCGATAAAGACAAGATCAAGACATCACTGAGGAACGTAAGAGGAGTTCAAGACATTCAAGTTAATGGAAGGACAAGTGTCACAGTAGATCACCACCTAAACTCGCCTCAGGAATCTGAATTAAATATATATCATGCATTATTTTTTTCTATTTTTTTTCATTAATAGTTTTTTCTAGACTGGTTTGTGAATTGTCGAAATAAATCTCATGAATCTGAATTAGGTATATATCATGCATTTTTTTTCCTTTATTTTTTTCATTAATAGTTTTTTCTAGACTTGATTGCGGATTGTATGTGCTATCAGATGATGGCCATATTTTACTGTGAAAATTGCACTTTCACTAATACTTGTGCTGGTTATAGGGTAGTTGTTGATGAAATTCTATAAACCTACATATATTTTTTTGTATGAAAGGAGTTATGACCATTTTTGTTTGACAATGTTGTGTTTAGTTGAAAATCTTAAGGAGATTGGATTCACCGCCAATGTTAAGAAGACGCGGGACTAGAGGCATATAAAATGCCTCAGATACATTGATTTTTTGATATGAGTGGAACCTATACTTTTTTTTCATTGTTAGCTTATTTCAGGATATCTCTGATAATGTTTACTCAAGCGTATTGAATAATAATAATAATGGATTCATATTTGAATCTAAACATAATTTATGCCCTAAAAATGTTCATGTACCCAAAATTGATTGTTTTTTTTAATATAAATTAATTAAAATTGTAGACACCAAAACAACACCAATCTGATTATGTGACTGCAAACACTGATTGCATTGACACACACAACCCCAAGGACAGCCCTCAAAGGTTAAACAGTGGTCCTAACCACTCTCACAGCATTTTTGGAAGGTCAAAGATCAATTTGGCACCTTCAGGCACTTTGCTCAATATTCGTTCCACCCTGGAATGAATCCAAACTGGGATTCGCCCCACCTAGGGATGAATTCTAGATTCGCTCCAGGGTGGGGCAAATTGCAGGTTTGATGGGAAAAAAGTCAAATCTTGACAAATGGCAGCTTAGATCTTTTGCTTAATGCTTCCTTCATCGCATGGGAGTATGGGTGAGTGTTTTCGAGCATTAGAGGCAATTACAAGGGCAGTCATGCAGTCCCTATTCAAGGAGGAATCTCCTTCCCCCCGGGAAGGCATGATTGCCAAGTGGCACCTCTGCATGCCCATTTCAAGAGACCTCCAGGTCTATAAATTGGTGAGTTTCCTCACCCCAAAATATACAGAGAAAGAGCATTTTGGAGCAATGAAGTGCTATCATTTTACTTTCATACCTCACACCCTTTGGATTTGTGCCTTTCACATCCTTGATCTCTTTTAGAGGGGAGGTCATTGGGTGACTATTGGGAGGATGAATCTTGAGCCCAAAACCCGACATTTGGCCACAATATCCCACCAAATTTTCTGAAAATACCCCACAAGAGGCTTTGGACCCATCCCAAGTGGATTGGTGCCAAATCAGGCCTCCAATGGCGGGCGGCCTGCCCCACGGGCGCCCCCACCCACACTACTACAGTCCTAATCACCCCCCTTCGGAGCGATGGTAATTCTATGGTAGATGTTCTTTATTTCATTTTTGCATTCAATTATATGATGCTTAGATAGGTTGTCATTTAAATTATGTCTCGTTTTGAACAATTTTGATCATGTTTCTATCTTTGCTCGCTTCTACTAATCTACAGGTAGCATCATCAAATTACCATTAACAAAGGAAAAATTGGTAAAATCTGACCATCTGGGTCTTCCCAAAATACCCCCAATTAGCTAACCCCTAGTTTTCAAGTCTTTTGGATCTTCCTAGGCAGGACATTTGGGACAGTGCCTTTTCAACGTTTTGTTATAGGTGAATTTGTCCCGCCCCAGAGCGAATTCAAATTGGCGAGGAATTTCCTAACTGTTACATTTGCAGTATTTTCTTTGGGATGTCTTAATGCCCTTGTCAAATTTTTAGAGCATTTAGATTCATTTTAGTCATATTTTAATTCATTTTTTCTCACTCACTTATCGTAGGCTTGGGGATTGCATGCTCTATTTCATCCACAAGTGCTACTGACTGCTTCTTGTTCCTTTGAATGTATGGTCTGGACATCATAGGAGCAGCATGGATTCAAGACTCATCAACACAAGTGGCGGTAACATTTGGTCCGCCCATTTTACATGTGGGCATGCAGAAGGAAGGGCATCCATGGATGTAACAAGAACGCATACCTAAACGCTCCTAGCCCTTGAAAGGGGAGGATGCACATTGTAACCAAGTTGTGAAACATATCAATAAAAAGGGTTGTCTTCTTTATTTGTATTTGTTTCATTTTTATTCACTCATGCTTTTCCCTCTTTTCATGCACTTTCAAATTCCTAGGATTTAGCGTTAAGTTTGGTTCGGTTTGCATCACATCTTCGCTTTCCCTTTTGCTTTCGTATCCTCGTTCTTTCAATGGCGATCATAGTGGGACCTTGTCCTCTATTTTTAATATTAGAGATATGATCCAAACTTGGTCATTTTTTGCTTGCAGGTACCAATTTTTCATACGCTAACTGTTGTTCGTTCCATCAGGAGGCGAATACAGAGCTGTAATTCATCTTACTCAGGGACGAATGGGAATTTTCCCCACCCTGTGATGAATACAGTCCTGTAATTTGTCACCCCCTAGGATGAATTTTAGTCTGTGAATTTTTTGGGCAGAAAATCAGAACCGGTAGATTTGGGCAGAGAAGAGGTAAGAGTCCTAAACTTTTCCTCTCATTTTCTATTATTATTTTTTTGTTTTTTTGGTTTCTTTTTGCGTGCTTAGGAAAGGTTTTTTGCTTGTTTATTTTATTTCATTAAAAATAAAAATAACCCCACACATCATGTGGAAATGTAAAAACCAATGAGCTGGTCATAAAAACCCAGCCCTTGATCAAGATCAATGGTGGATTTCATCACCACCTTGGCTTGAATTTTGCATTCATAAACCGCGATCGCTACTGTTGCTAGACATAAATCCTAACAAAAATTGATCGAGTGTAGCTGGGTTGATTCCCAGCACATGAGGATAAGTCTTCTATGGTAGGTTTCATAAATAGGGCGATTCCCCTTTCGTACTGCCTACATTCCACATACCATCTTCTCTCACATACCTATAGTTTCCCTCACATAAGGGTGGGTATATAGAGAGGTTGGTATATCATCCTGGCAATGGTATATCGAAGGGGCGAGCAATTTGGGAGTCATAAGAGCCATCATATTGCATTTAAACATTCTTTACAAAAACCTTCAAAAACAAAAAAAAAACAAAAACCAAAACACACTAAACCAAGTTTAGGACACACTCTCAATCTTTAAACGAGATAATCACTACTTTGCGTGTGTGTGTGCTCTTTTTTGTTTAGTGTAGCATAAAAATAATAAAAAGAGATAAAAAATCTACTTAGCTTGTAGAAAAAAAACACCATGGTGTACACCCGTAGCCAAGCCCAATCAAGGGCAGAAGCTACGAAAAGTGTACAAGGGGCACAAGTCGCCTCCACTATAGCCCTAAGGACTTGATCATACCGCCTTGGCGACCTGACCCACAAGAGATTCCACATCATTCCATGTCAAGATGGAACTATAGGGACACCCCTTTAGAGGACATGCCCATTCATCATAGCCCCTTTTAGTAGGAGTCCTTACACGTGGCGCTCAACATAGACAAGAAAGCTCCCTTAGAAGATCGATATGAGTGGCCACTATGCAATGAAGTGCTAGAGTGGCATAGTGTCCATGAGGAGAGGCCACATGATTATGGCATCCCTCCTTTGCCCCCCATAACTGTTAGAACTAATAGACAAAACCCAGAGTGCAAGGCCCTTCAAGCAAGGCGAGCCAACTCTGCCCACCCCTTTCATACATATGAAAGGGAGCACAAGGAAGACCATTACATTCCTCAAGAGAAATGTATAGCATGGGAGCCATGCACTTCCACACCCACTATGTACCATGGTCACCCACTGAGGCCAGAGACTCAGGTAAATTTTGCCAACCTCGATAGAGGGAAGCAACCTATTGAGATCTCGAATCATCGCGATCAAACTAAATGCATAGGAGAGGCATTCAGGCCTCCAAGGCTCAAGATGGTGGAACAAATTGACCTGGAAGTAACCAGACATGCCACCCACTAAGTGCAGATCACATGGCTTGAGCAAGACCAACAGTAGCTAGAGCATCTATATTGCCTTAGCAAAGAACACATTCAGCACCAAATAGAAGAGCTGCTCCATAACCCAGTGCCTGAGATGGTTCCAACTCCTTGTACCTAAAGAGCGGAACCATATGAGAGGCATAATCCCTTTGTGTAAGATAGGTCTCCGTGACCTTATCAAGTGTTGCCTCCGAGACCCCCTAGACCTGAGCGGGAGGCCACTCCCTGGAACAACGATGGGTACCCTCCGCGGGGACCCACCCAGGGTCATAGGTCTCGTCTAGAGACTCCTCAGGAAGCTTACAAGGAGTATGAATAGGAAGAAGAGCAGGCCAAAACACCCTACCAAGGTAGAGGGGTTTCTATCCGGCCACCCCCCCATAGGCCTCAAGTCTCCCACAACACACAATGGGAGAAAACTAAAGAAGAAGAGATTAAATCTTCTAATGCATACAAAGCGCTACTGGAGCATTTGGAGTCTATGGAAACCAAAGCTTCTGGGCCCCAAAATCCCATGTTATGCCAACTCCGCATTCATCCTATGAATCCGTCAGTGACTGCACCCCCTTACCCTGAACACTTTAAGCTACCTCAGTTGGCAATATTTAAGGGTGAGGACGATGCCCAAGAGCATGTGACCAAATTCTTGAGCCAATGTTTTTGCATTTAGGACAATTATGCATTGTTGTTAAGGACATTTATAACCACATTCATGGGCCCTACCTCGGATTGGTTCACTCAATTGCTGAAGCACAACATTAGTAACTTGGATCAGTTAGTGGATGCATTCCTCGAACACTTCACCTTTAACACCAAGAAGAAGGTGTCACTAAGTGACCTGGCTAGCCTCAGGCAATATGAGGAAGAAACCATGGTAGCCTATGGGAATTGGTGGAGGACTCTGCCTTCCAAGATACCCTACCTCCCTCCTATGTCCGACCTTACACAAATGTTCTCATGAAGCTATTTGAGATTGATCTCTATGCTATTGCAGCAACAACAATATGCCACCTTAGAGGAAGCTCTGGCACAAGCCATAATCATCGAAGAGATCAAGATATAGGATGGCAAGATTGCCAAACCTAAGAAGAAATAATGGAACATGAACACAAAAACAAGGACTATGCAACTGAAACCCGCTGCGGTCAATCAAGTTGCTATAAATATCCCTAAGCCTACACAAGAAATACAGCCTCAAAATGCTAACTATTAGGAAGTGCCTCCTAATAATTATGAAAGAGAAAACCAGAAGCAGGAGCAAAATCAGTAGCGTCACCCTAGGTGACAGTACACACCTTATACGAAGTCTAGGGACTCCCTATTTGATCGCTTGTCAGTGACGAACTTGATCAACCTTCTAGAGATCCAAACCATAGATCCCAATGTGCTGAAGCCTAAGGGATATCGGGAGGACTTGTATTGTAGGTTCCACAGGCGGAGGGCACATGACTTGAATGTATGTTGGAAGTTAAAAGGTTTGATACAAGACCTGATTGACAATAAGACATTGGTAGTGGACAACCCCGCAGCACCAAACAACCAATAGATGGGAGTTTTCAAAGACCCCTTGCCTACCCATGAGGCACAGGCAAAACCCCTTCAAGTCAATGAGGTGCAACAGAATTGCCCCATGCAAGGGTATGTGGGAATGATAAGCATAGTGACTAGGAACAAGTGATACCCAAGAGTTGCCCCCAAGGTAGCCACAAGAGAGGTTCCATAAACGTCACAACCTCAACAGCACCCTATGCAACTACCTCCGCCTAGACCCACAACCATGATTCGGACCAAACTCACGTAGAGCTTGAGGACCACATTGGCTAGGCTCTCCATATACGAGCTTATATAGCAATCAACACCCCATCGGGAGGCTCTAATGGAGATATTGAAAGCCATCGAGTTGCAGCCCCATGAAGCGAATTCCTTCAAAAACTTTGTGGGACATGTCAAACGATGCATGGAGCTAGTCATCACCTTTCGAGAGGATGAATTTAAATCAATGTCTGATGACATGGCAGATCCACCCCTGCACATTATCGTGCGGGTCAACGAGATCCCGTATAATAGGGTGTTGGTAGACATTGGCTCGTCCAGTAACATCATTGTCACATCGACATTGAAACATCTAAAGTTTCTAGCCTCCCACATCACGGATTCCACCTATACACTGTGAGCATTCAATGATGTGATATGCTCGACAGTTGGCACAATTTTCCTACCCATTCAAGTAGGACAAAATATGATACCTACATTGTGCCATATTTTGGAAGGCGAGATGGCTTATAACATCTTGCTAGGGTGGCCATGGATCAGGGACATGAAGTGTGTCCCTTCGATAGCTCATAAGTGTTTGAAGTATACATTTGAAGGGGAAGTACATGTAGTCCCGATGGAATTGGAACCCTTCAAATATTGTAATGTGGTGCAGTTGATGCCACAATCGACCCTTCCATCGATGCACTTAGATTTTTAGTTAAATCCATCTTGACAGGGTCCAATTCCATAAGCATCCCTAGTGATAAATCCATCAAAACCCTAGCCAAGTACATCTTCATCGTCTGGTCCTTCACCAACAATGCCACCTATCGTGGCTAAGTAGAAGAACAAAGGGAAGCAAACCCTAGAAGAGGCTCAACCCCTAGAAGAGGCATTGTCAACAGTATCAACCATCTCTACTGAAGATATGCCTAGCAAAATGGAAGTTGAGGCTCCTAGTCCACCCAACATGGAGTGGATTCAGGAAGAGCTTTCGTTCCCCCCCCTCAATCGCCAATAATCACTGTTAAAATGGCCAATACGGGCATGGGGGAGTATCTGGTGCGGAATGTTGTAGCAACGACCGCACTAGAGTCCATGCAAGACATGGGGAGACCTCGTATCCCCATCGGTACAATTGTTCCTTTAGGATACCCACCAAACCAAAAAAACTTTATGTATGGGGGCCTTGATAATGGTACTGAGCCATGCATGCAAGAGGACAAATATGAAGAGCCCTTTGCAGAAGATTTCAACTATCTGTCTAACCTAGACTTTGCTTTGATATATCTTGGCCAATGCAATTGGCATGGATATGGGCTAGGCAGGTATGAGCAAGGAGTGTGTGTCCTTTGCCAACCAAGATACCAAATGCCTTTTGACAATTTGAGCGTGGGGTTCAACCACCCCCTACCCTTGGACATCTTCATAGAGAACATGCAAGACCTAGGGATAAGCAACAAGGGTGGATTGGCATCAGACCCTTATGCCAACCCAAACACAACATATACATTGGGATATTACCTCCCATGGTCAACAACCACCCTTTTTAACATCAATAACCCTTCCCCTTTTCTAGAGAGAGGCAAAATTTTAGGGACTCACTTTCAAGGAAGGTATAAATAGTGTCAAGAGGGATCTTCGGAGGATGAATTAGAATATGAACCAACATCATATGACCCTATAGACACCAAAATGGCACCAATCCAATTATGTGACTACAAACACTGATCGCATTGACACACACAGCCCCAAGGGCAGCCCCTAGAGGTTAAACAGTGGTCTTAACCACTCTCACAGCAGTTTTGGAAGGTCAAAGATCAATTTGGCACCTTCAAGAACTTTGCTCAATATTTGTTCCACCTTGGAACGAATTCAAGCTAGGATTTGCCCCACCCAGGGATGAATTTTGGATTCGCTCCAGGGTGGGGCGAATTGCAGTTTTGATAGGAAAAAAGTCAAATCTTGACAAATGGTAGCTCAGATTCGCCACTTAACGCTTCCTTCATCGCATGGGAGTATGGGTGAGCATTTTTGAGTGTTAGAAGCAAGTACAAGGGCAGTCATGAAGTCCCTATTCAGGGAGGAATCTCCTTCCCCATGAGAAGGCATGATTTTCAAGTGGCACCATTGCATGCCCATTTCAAGAGACCTCCAGGTCTATAAATTGGTGAGTTTCCTCAGCCCAAAAGAGAGAGAGAAGGAGCATTTTAGAGCAATGAAGTGTTGTCATTTTATTGTCATACCTCACACCTTTTGGATTTGCACCTTTCACATCCTTGATATCCTTTAGAGGGGAGGTCATTGGGTGACTATTGGGAGGATGAATCTTGAGCCCAAAACCTGAATTTTGGCCACAATATCCCACCAAAATTTTTGACAATACCACACAAGAGATTTTGAACCCATCCCAAGTGGATTGGTGTCGAAATCAAGCCTCAAATGGCGGGCAGCCTGCCCCATGAGCGCCCCCTCCCAAACTGCCACAGTCCTAATCGCCCCCCTTTGGAGCGATGGGAATTCCATGGTAGACTTGCTTTCTTTCATTTTTGCATTCAATTCTATGATGCTTAGATAGGTTTTCATTTAAATTTCATCTTGATTTGAACAATTTGGATCATATTTCTATATTTTCTCACTTCCACTAATCTATAGGTAGCATCATTAAATTCCTATTGATGGAGGCTAAATTAGGAAAATATGACCGTCTGAGTCTTCCCAAAATGCCCCCAATTAGCTAACCCCAAGTTTGCAGGTCTTTTGGAGCTTCCTAGGTAGGACATTTGGGACAGTACCTTTTCAGCATTTTATTGTAGGTGAATTTGTCCCACCCTAGAGTGAATTCAAATCGGTGAGGAATTTCTTGATTGTTATTTTTGCTAGGCATTCCTAGTGGTGTCTTGATGCCCCTGTCAAATTTTCAAATCATTTGGACCTATTTTAGTCATAGTTTAATTCATTTTTCTCATTCACTTATCGTAGGCTTGGGGATTGGATGCTTTGTTTTATTTGCAAGTGCTACTGACCGTTTCTTTTTCCTTTGAACGTAGGGTTTGGACATCGGAGGAGCAGCGAGGAGTCAAGACTAATCAACACAAGTGGCGGTGATGTTTGGTCCACCCATTTTATATGTGGGCACGCGAAAGAAGGAAAGGCACCCATAGATGTGACAAGAACTTATACTTAAATGCTCCTAACCCTTGGAAGGGGACGATGCACATTGTAACTAAGTTGTGAAACATATCAATAAAAAGGGTTGTCTTCTTTATTAATATTTGTTTCATTTTGATTTGCTCATGCTTTTCCCTCTTTTCCTGCGCTTTCAAATTCTTAGGATTTAGCGCTAAGTTCGGTTCTGTTTGCATCGCATATTCGCTTTCCTTTTTGCTTCTGTATCCTCGTGCTTTCAGTGGTGATCATGGTGGGACATTGTCCTCTATTTTTAAGATCAGAGATCTGATCCAAACTTGGTTGTTTTTGCTTGCAGGTACCGTGTTTTCATATGTTGACTGATGTTCGTTCCATCAGAGGGCGAATACAAAGTTGTAATTCGTCTCACCTAGGGATGAATGAGAATTCGCCCCACCCTATGACGAATACATTCCTGTAATTCATTCCCCACTGGGATGAATTCCAGTCTATGATGTTTTCAGGTAGAAACTCAGAACCGATAGATTCGGACAGAGAAGAGGTAAGAGTCCTAAACTTTTCTTGTCATTTTTTTTATTATTTTTCTGTTTTTTTGGTTTCTTTTTGCGTGCTTAGGAAAAGTTTTGCTGCATGTTTATTTTGTTCCATGCAAAATAAAAAGAACCCCACACACCACATGGAAAATTAAACACCAAGGAGTTGGTCGTAAAACCCCAACCCTTGATCAAGACCAACGATGGATTTCATCACCACCTTGGCTTGAATTTTGCATTCATAAACCCCGATCGCTATTGTTGCTAGATGTAATTCTCAATGAAATTTGACCAAGTGTAGCTGGGGTGATTCCCAGTGCACGAGGATAAGTCCTCTATGGTAGGTGTCATAAATAGGGTGATTCCCCTTCCGTATCGCCTACGTTCCATGTACCATCTGCTCTCATGTACCTATAGTTTCCCTCACATAAGGGCAGGTATATAGAGAGATTGGTATATCGGCCTGGCAATGGTATATCGAAGGGGCGACCAATTTTGGGAGTCATAAGAGCCCTCACTTTGCATTTAAATTTTCTTTACAAAAACCTTCAAAAAAAAACAAAACACACTAAACCAGTTTTTGGACACACTTTTAATCTTTAAACGAGATAATCACTGCTTTGTGTATGTGTGTGCTCTTTTCTGTTTAGTGTAGCATAAAAAATCATAAAAAGAGATAAAAATCTATTTAGCTTGTAGCAAAACAACACCATGGTGTACACCCGTAGCCAAGCCCAATCAAGGGCAGAAGCTATGAAAAGTGTACAAGGGGGCACAAGTCACCTCCGCTAAAGCCCTAAGGACTTGGTCATATCGCCTTGGTGGCCTGACCCACAAGAGAATCCACATCATTCCATTTCAAGGTGGAATTATAGGGACACCCCTTTGGGGGACACACCCATTCATCATAGCCCCTTTCAGGAGGAGTCCTTACACGTGGCACACAACATAGACAAGAAATCTCCCTTAGAATCTTGATATGAGTGTCCATGGCATGATGAAGCGCTAGAGCGGCATAGGGTCCATGAGGAGAGGCCACATGACTATGGCATCCATCATTTGCCCCCCATCACTGTTAGAACCAATAGACAAACCCCAGAGCATAGGGCTCTTCAAGTAGGGCGAGCTAACTCCACCCACCCCTTTCACACATACAAAAGGGAGCATGAGGAATACCATTTCATTCCTTGAGAGCAATGTACAGCACGGGAGCCATGCGCTTCCACACCCGCTATGTACCATGGTCACCTACTAAGGCCAGAGCCTCGGGTAAATGCCACCAACCTCGATAGAGGGAAGTGACCCATTGAGATCTCGAATCATCATGACCAAGGTAAATGCATAGGAGAGGCATCCAGGCCTCTTAGGCTCAAGATGGCAGAACAAATTGACCTAGCAGTCGCTAGACATGCCGCCTTCCAAGTCCAGATCACACGGCTTGAGCAAGATCAGCAATAGCTAGAGCATCTATACCGCCTTAGCAAGGAGCGCATTTAGTGCCAAATAGATGAGCTACTTCATAACCCAGCTGAGAGGGTTCCAACCCCTCGCACCCAAAGAGCGGAACCATATGAGAGGCATAATCCCTTGGTGTGAGATAGGTCTACGTGACCTTATCAAGTTTTGCCTCCGAGACCCCCTAGACCTGAGAGGGAGGCCACTCCCCAAAAAAATGATGGGTACCCTCCATGGGGACCTACCCAAGGTCATAGGTCTCATCTAGAGACTCCTTAAGAAGCTTACAAGGAGTATGAACAAGAAGCAGAGCAGACCGAAATGCCCTACCAAGTCGGAGGGGTTGCTATCCGACCACTCCCACATAGGCCTCAAGTCTCCCACAACCCACAACAGGAGCAAACTAAATAGGAAGAGATTAAATCTTCTAATGCATACAAAGTGCTGCTAGAATGTTTGTATTCTATGGAAACCAAAGCATCTGGGCCCCAAAATCCCATGTTACGCCAACTCTGTAGTCATCCTTTGCATCCGTTAGTGCCTGCACCCCCTTACCCTGAACAATTTAAGATGGCTCAGTTGGCAATATTTAAGGGTGAGGAGGATGCCCAAGAGCATGTGACCATATTCCTAAGCCAATGTTTTGGCATTCAGGACAATGATGCGTTGTTGCTAAGTGAAAGCACGAGGATACGGAAGCAAAAAGAAAAATGAATATGTGATGCAAATAGAACCGGACTTAGCGCTAAATCCTAGGAATTTGAAAGCGCATGAAAAGAGGGAAAAACATGAGCAAATAAAAATGAAAACATATATGAATAAAGAAGACAACCCTTTTTATTGATATGTTTCACAACTCGGTTACAATGCACATCCTCCCCTTCCAAGGGCTAGGAGCGTTTAAGTATGCGTTCTTGTTACATCCATGGGTGCCTTTCCTTCTTTCGCATGCCCACATGTAAAATGGGTGGACCAAACATCGTTGCCACTTGCGTTGATGAGTCTTGACTCCTTGCTTCTCCTCCGATGTCCAAACCCTATGTTCAAAGGAACAAGAAATGGTCAGTAGCACCTACAGATAAAACAAAGCATGCAATCCCCAAGCCTACGATAAGTGAATGAGAAAAATGAATTAAACTATGACTAAAATAGGTCCAAATGCTCTAAAAATTTGACAGGGGCATCAAGACACCACCAAGAAGGCCCTACAAAAAGAACAGTCGAGAAATTCCTCATCGATTTGAATTCGCTCCGGGGTGGGACGAATTCACCTACAACAAAATGTCGAAAAGGTACTGTCCCAAATGTCCTGCCTAGGAAGCTCCAAAAGACCTGCAAACTTGGGGTTAGCTAATTGGGGGCATTTTGGGAAGACCCAGATGGTCATATTTTCCCAATTTGGCCTCCATCAATGGGAATTTAATGATGCTACCTGTAGATTAGTGGAAGCGAGCAAAGATAGAAATATGATCAAAATTGTTCAAAACGAGACGAAACTTAAATGACAACCTATCTAAGCATCATAGAATTGAATGCAAAAATGAAAGAAAGCAAGTCTGCCATGGAATTCCCATCACTCCGAAGGGGGGCGATTAGGACTGTGGTAGTGTGGGAGGGGGCGCCCATGGGGCAGGCCACCCACCATTTGAGGCTTGATTTCGGCACCAATCCACTTGGGATGGGTCCAAAACCTCTTGTGTGGTATTGTCGACAAATTTGGTGGGATATTGTGGCCAAATGTTGGGTTTTGGGTTCAAGATTCATCCTCCCAATAGTCACCCAATAACCTCCCCTCTAAAGGAGATCAAGGATGTGAAAGGCACAAATCCAAAAGGTGTGAGGTATGACAATAAAACGATAGCACTTCGTTGCTCTAAAATGCTCCTTCTCTGTATATTTTGGGGTGAGGAAACTCACCAATTTATAGACCTGGAGGTCTCTTGAAATGGGCATGCAGAGGCGCCACTTGGCAATCATGCCTTCCCGGGGGAAGGAGACTCCTCCCTGAATAGGGACTTCATGACTGCCCTTGTAATTGCCTCTAATGCTCAAAAACGCTCACCCATACTCCCATGCAATGAAGGAAGCATTAAGTGGTGGATCTGAGCTGCCATTTGTCAAGATTTGACTTTTTGCCCGTCAAACCTACAATTCGCCCCACCCTGGAGTGAATCCAAAATTTGTCCCTGGGTGGGGCGAATCCCAGTTTGAATTTGTTCTAGGGTGGAACGGATATTGAGCAAAGTGCCTGAAGGTGCCAAATTGATCTTTGACCTTCCAAAACTATTGTGAGAGTGGTTAGGACCACTGTTTAACCTCTGGGGGCTGCCCTTGGGGCTATGTGTGTCAAAGCGATCAGTGTTTGCAATCACATAATCGGATTGGTGTTGTTTTGGTGTCTACAGATGCCCCTTTTTGGGATGCGCTATGCATGGCACAGCGTCGAGCAAAAATAGATAACCAAAGCACTAATGATTAGGGTTTCTTAATAACCTAACCAAATTTTGATGCCCCAAGTATGGAAAGGGCATGCATTCTTGAATCCTTGCTTCGACGAGCGAAGGAACTCAATTCAAGTGTTAACCTTTTTCGGTGAGGTGTTACTTGATCTTGGACATTGATCGGTCATGAATAGGCAAAGGGCGCAACCTTTTGTCTGTGAGAACCTTGAGTTCATGATTCACGAAATGCCAAGTGATTTGATCAGGTTGTGATTATTGCTTGTTTACTGCCCCAAGCGGGAGCGTAATTGTCTTTGTCAATGATTCTTTGAATGCATGTCATTTTCCTTAATTGGGTGTGTACTTGTTGGCTGGTGACTAAGTGTGACTACCCCCTCAAGCGACGAATCGATGAGGGAATGACCTTCATGAGAAAAGTGACGAGTCGCTTGACCCAAGATGACTTGTGTGAGGGTGCCTTTAGATGTTTTAGCGTTAAGCGTGTGCAGTTTTTCGACATTTAGACCTATTTTTGGTGGGTGTTAACCCTTTTGGTGACGCTTTTTGGAGCTAAAATTGGCAGAAATCCATCCTCCCGTGGAGCGGTCCGGCTATGGTAGCCTTCTTAGGGAGTAGGATGGTGACAATTTGTAGCCCCAACATCTATTTTGGATGCCAAGAATGTCAGGCGCAAAGGCGCCTTCGTTCGACAATGTTATTGCTATTTTTGGTTGGGTTTTGACCCTTTTGTTGACATCGTTTAGGGTGGAAATTCTCGAAAATTCATCTTCCCGTGGAGCGGTCCGGCTATGGTAGCCTTCTTAGGGAATAGGATAGTGAGGATTTGTGACCCCGAAATCTATTTTGCATGTCTAGAATGTCAAGTGCAAAAGCACTCTCATTGGACAGGTTTATTAGCTATTTTGGTGCATTTTTGTTCAATTTTTTTGTTGTTTTTTAAATTTTTGCCCTGAATTCGTTTTGGGGTGGGATGAATACCAGTTTAGTATTCATCCTAGGGTGGGACGAGTGCTAACCAGAGTGCTCATCCTAGGTAGGAACGAATATAAGCTCAAAGAGCCTATTTAAAGGCCAAAACTAGGGTTTGGGCTCATTTGCATTCGAATTTTCTTGCGATTTGGAGCTCTGGGGAGGAGGAGGTTAATTCTGCGAAGCGAAGCACTGCCAAATTTCTCTCGACATCATGAGTGCACAAACTGGATCGAGAAGCAGAGCCGACGGGAGACCAGTAAGTGCTCTTTAGCATTATTGCTTTTGTTATATGTTTTAAAACTGCAAGTGATTTGTTTAATTTTCTTTGTTATGCTATTTTCCAAAATTAAAATTGAAACCCTAAAACTGAGTTGAACACAAACCAAGACTTAGCTTAAAACTGAATGGAAAACGTAGTTAAAACCTAGGTGGAAATTTTTATTTTTCTTTTTAAAACGGAACAGAAATCTACTGTCCGGTTTGCACTAAAGTAAACCCTAGGAAAAATTTTGATTTTTACTAAACTAAAACCCTAGGATAAACGGAATGTAAAACCCTAGTTTTTTAGGTTGAGCTTGTCAGTTTTAAAACGTAGGTGAAAACCCTAGGTTAAAAAAACTATTATTTTAATTTTGTTTTGTTTGTGCAGACTTTATCAATTTGAAACTTAGAATACATAAACCCTAAGACTGACAACTGTAGTTAAAAAAGTTTTTGTGTTTTTATGTTGTTGTCAGTTTTAAACTTAGAGTACAAAAACCCTAAGACTGACAACTATTTTTGGAAAAAATGTTTTTGTGTTTTTATGTTGTTGTCAGTTTTAAACTTAGAGTACAAACCCTAAGACTGACAGACTATTCTTGCTGAATTGTTTTTGTATCTATTTTGAATTTTTGTGAATTTTGTTGTTTTTGAGTTGTACGTTGGTAGGCAGTACTATATATTCATGTTATTGTTGTACAATTTTTCATGATTTTAATGTTTTTGTGTTGTTTTATTTTGCAGGTTGTGAAGATCCGATATCGTGTACCTACTACTTTTGCTAAAGCATGGGGGCGCTAACTATGGCTGACTAGGAGTGGCTTGATGCCCTTGGGCTCAAGCAGGTGGCTCGACTGGAGCCTGTGGTCGAGGATCGGGCCTATCTGATGGCCCTGATCAACCTGTGGGATCCCCAGACCAACACCTTCCATCTCCCAATAGGGGAGATGACAATGACCTTGGAGGATGTCTATCGGCTTCTACGGATTTTGATAGATGGACTATCGATCAAAACGTCACCGCATGATCAGCGGATAGCTATACTGATATGATGCTTCAGGCATGGGGAGGAGCTAGGTGTGGAGAGCCCAGTGGAGAGGGTAGAGGGCGACTGCCAGATTGGCAGGATTTTGGTTCGATGGTGGCTTGAGAGAGGGGTGTTGGGAGTGAGGCACACAGTACTCATGGGCCTCATTTCCAACATGCTGCTACCTAACTCGTCAGGTGCGAGGTTCTCGTGGAACCTGTTGGATGTGGTCTGGCAGCTGGTAGAGTGCTCGACGGAGGCATCGCTGATCATGAGGTGGGGACAAATGTTGTTGGCACAGCTCTATGGTGAGTTGTACAAGATCTGCTACCAGAGGCATAAGGGGATTAGCTATAGCTATCTATTACAGAGTTGGGCTTGGAAGCACATAGCGATGGAGAGGCCAATAGGGTTACCATGGATGACTCGGACGAGAGATGGAGGATAAGGATATAGGCTATGTGGTTCTATGGCAGCGGTCTGAGGAGCAGGGACAGAGTCGATGGTGGGCAGGTGTCGTAGGGCACTATGTCGATGCCTTCGCTCGGCTTACTCCAGGGGAGGTGTTTTGGCACCCTTATTGGGATTGTCCAGCATGGTTGGAGGCTAGAGAGTGGCTTCGACGGGTACGCAGGGAGTAGTGGCTGATTGGGTGACATGGGACCGAGCATGAGTTCTTCCCTTATATTTGGGTGACATGACAGTTTGGGGTGCGCTAGGGGTTTCTTGGTGAGCCCGTGGTCTATCGGTGCTAGGGGGACGAGAGGACTCTAGATCGACCGGTCATCGCACCACTAGGCGAGGATTCAGATGCGGTGATCAACGTCCCGAACGTGGATGACATCGGGACTACCATGGAGTATGACCAGTGGTGGGTACTACGGTGATGGCGGGGAGAGGGGCCACTAGGAGGCATGGAGACAGCAGTAGTGGGTGAGGAGGGTGTCGAGGCACCAGGAGATGATTGGGGAGCTCCTCGGGAGGATGCAGACATGGTGGAGGTGGAGGATGAGGATGTGGATTTGGGGGTTTCAGATCATCCGAAGATGTAGGACATCACGGAGCAGTGGGAGCCAGAGCAGGATGCTATTCTAGAGATGCCTACACCTCAGGTAGATGTGGAGGACACGGAGTCTAGGCTACGTGCTAAGATTGCATGGTTGGAGGGGCTATTGCAGAGGTGCAATGAGGAGCTAGGGGACGCGCTGCAGGAGAGGGATCTCCTGTGCATGCAGCTGGCAGAGCGAGAGAATGCATTGGCTACCTACCACCGACAGGATGGGGGTACTGATGCTGCACGGGAGAGGGATCTCCTATGGATGTAGCTGGCAGAGAGGGATAGGGCTTTGGCACGGTGCAAGGAGAACTTGGCGACGTATCGCCAGTGGGAGATGGACTCGGTGCGGCAATGGTTGGAGCTAGAGGTAGAGATTAGCCACCTTGGTGGGTGGGTCCCTACATTCAGCGGAGGCGGATCATCATGCCGCTCGAGAGGGAGCGAGACTGAGCAATCAGCATCCTCTCGATGTAGGTGACTGGATGAGGTGGGGTGAGTAGGCATGATGCGGGGGCTAGCAACAGTCGCCCTGAGGGGTCTCATAGGACCCACACCACGGGGGTAGTTCTCGTCGCACCGATCTTGCATGATCATGGTGGTCGACGCCCTAGGCTTGGGGGTTTTTGAGCTTTTGGATTTTGTTGCGGGGTCACAGGACCAGTGCATTGTAGCCTACGGGCATTTTTGATGATATATATAGATGACTTTATTTTGTTTATGCGAGTGATGATTTGATTTTATGCATGATGAGTGATGAGTATGGATGTATGCATGTTAATTTATTTTGATGGATGCATATGTTATGATAAATGCAAATGTTTCTAAATTTTAGGATATGCAAATGTAATGGATGAATTGAATTTGTGTTGTTTGGCGAGAGCACCATAGACTGTTTAGACCTTTGTGGTTTTGGCGATTGCTGATGGCAATGCGAGGATGAACGATAGCGCAGTTGGTTTAGAAATGTAGCTAAGGTTTTCTGAGACTCAGACGGTTTTAACTAACTAGCCATGACTGTACTTTATCTTACCAGACTTTTGGACAAGGTATGAATCGGACTTGTCTTTGACCAAGTTATTTCACATCCCTGTGTGTGCAATTGAGTTCGTTTATGTGGTATTTGTCGGGATACCGCCAATGCCAGATAGGCTGTCAACCAAACCTGTACTGAGGATCACCTAATTAGCTCCACTAACTCCTTTGTTGTATTTAGCCAGATTAATCTGTGGTGCTATCTAGGATACCATAAGCTAGCTCATCCACATGCAAACATTGATCTATACATGAGTTAATGTGACAGATATATCGTCATGCGGGAGGTTTACCACCAGTGACCGATAGGCTATCCACCAAACCGGTACTGAGGTTTGCCTCATGACCTATCGGAATGCTGAGAGTTCCAGGGATTCAAGTTCGACTCCCTTCTTTTCTTCAATTGTATTGGGATACTTGCTCTTTTGTAGTGATAAAAATCACTGTTTATTTTTATATATTCTTCTTTTGAGCAAGGGATTTGAATTTTGAGTGATGAGAATCACTATTGTATGTGCCTTTTGATGTATGCACTTTGGTGGTGATGTCAAATTTTTTGGAGTTTTGACTTTTTGCAAAATTTTATGATGTTTGCAACTTTTTGGTAACTTGGGATTCTTGGGGAATTGGGTAGGGAGGATGCTTGTCCTTTTGCCAACTCTCAACATTCTTGGGGTCATTCGCACAGGGGGATGAGCAAGATAACCATTTCGCTTATGGTGACCTGGATTGTTGTGCAGGTTTCATCTTGCATTCACACAACTTGGGAATTTTTATGTGTTTTAATTTGTGTTGGGATGCTACGTAACAAGGTGTGATCCAAGTAGAACTCTACCTTTGTAAAATCTATCTGACTTGGTACAGTACATGGCTAGAAAGCTATATAACGACTGAAGGACAAAAACTCTTGATACATTAGAAGACCACTGACTCTGGTATGGTAAAAATAAGTGAATGGCATTTATGTTTGATGGACTGCTTATAAAATGGAGAAATGTGGAACAAGATGGATTGGCGGAGTAATTACAGTCTATGGTGCCTTTGACCTGTATGACCACAAATGTGCAATGTGTGGGTATGATGCTTAATGCAGCTACATATTTTTGTGTTTTTGATGGATTGATTTTTTTGTGAATATGAAGATGAGATGTGAAAAGAGCTCTTTATTGTTGTGATGAGTTGGAGTATGCCTGGAAATGAGATGCAAATTTTGGTTATTTTTGATGATTTTACTATTTTTGAATTTTCTTATTTTTGACCAAGTGGTAATGGGTACCTTTGGGGCATTTTGGGATTGACCAAGCGATTGTCGAAATCCTTGGAGCATTTTTGGGATTGACCAAGTGATTGTAGGAATCCTTGGAGCATTTTGGGATTGACCAAGTGATTGTAGGAATCCTTGGAGCATTTTGGGATTGACCAAGCGATTATAGGAATCCTTGGAGCATTTTGGGATTGACCAAGCGATTATAGGAATCCTTGGAGCATTTTGGGATTGACCAAGCGATTTTAGGAATCCTTGGAGCATTTTGGGATTGACCAAGCGATTGTAGGAATCCTTGGAGCATTTTGGGATTGACCAAGCGATTGTAGGAATCCTTGGAGCATTTTGTTTGGGATACGGCTCTTTAGATATGGAATGGTCGCAAATGACTGATGTTCAAGGGTTCTAGTTCCTTGATTCCATCAAGAGAGGCTAGCCGGTATGTCTCGGGTCCTATTTTGCTATCAATTACATATGGACCTAACCAATTTGCCATGAACTTGTCCCTTAGATGGGATGACAAACTAGAGTTCTGTTGGTTTTCTTTTAAGACCAAGTCACCAACCTGAAAATCCCTCAGGTGAACTTTCATGTTGTATGCTTTCTTAAGTCGCTCTTGATAGATACGTAAATGCTCGAGGGCATTAACATGTCATTCATCAAGCAACGTAAGTTGGTCTAACCGGGCCTACCACGCAGTGTCATCATCGATGAACTCTTGCATTGATATGCGCAAGGAAGGAATTTCCAACTCGAGAGGCATGACTACCTCGGAGCCATACACGAGCGAAAACGGAGTTGCCCCAGTGGGCGTCCGAATGCTAGTGCGATAAGCCCACAGGGCAAGTGGGATTTGGATGTGCCAATCCTTATGACTGTCTGCGACTATCTTTTTGAGGATAGCAACTAGCATTTTGTTTGACGCCTCTGCTTGCCCATTTGCCTGCGGATAATAGGGTGTCAAAAAACTATGCTGAATTTTGTACTTTGTGGTCAAAGCACGCACGTCTTTGTTCTTGAATGACGTCCCATTATCCAAGATTATTTTGGATGGAATACCAAAATGACATATGATGTTATGCAAAATGAACTCCACAATGCGGGGTCCTATCGTAGAGGTAAGTAGAACTACTTCCACCCACTTGGTGAAATACTCTGTGGCCGTTATGATAAACATGTGATGACCTAACGATGCAGGGGAGATATTTTCGATTAGATCTAAGCCCCACTACAAAAATGACCAAGCCGACTGGATCGGCTACAAGGCCTGGGAAGGTACATGTGTCAAATTAGCATGGTGTTGACACTTCACACACTTCCTAACATATGCGCAACAATCTCGCTCTAAATATGGCCAATAATAGCCCATGCAAAGAATGCGCTTTGCGATGGCCATACCACTGAAGTGGCCACCGCACGTACCATCGTGCACTTGGGCGATCGCCCAAGTGGACTCTTGTTGGTCCAAGCAATGAAGGAGGATTCCTTTGTAGCTACGACAGTACAAAATGTCTCCTAACAAGACATACTTAGCCGCTTTCTTATTGAATGCTCATTTTGTGGCATGTGTCAATCCAAGCGGGAGATTACCTAACTTGAGGTAGTCCCTTATGGGTGAATACCAATCCTGCTGATCAAAAGCCTTGATGGTATGAACAGCCAATCCCTCTTGAAGTTCATCCCTAGCAAACGCTGAGTGGGAGAGAACTTGTAAGAATAGCATTGTGTTGCTATTAATGGGAGTAGGGGAGAACAAGGACCCCCAGTTGGCATGTTTCAGACGATCGTGGATTCGAGAGAACTTATCCGAGGATGGTTCAATCTGGATCATGTGGATTCCTGGCGTCAAGTCAGAGCTTGCACGCTCCATCATGGATTGTGATAGTGTTTTGACTTGAATGGTTGTCATATCACTGGAAAGGTCTTGTGGGATTAGTGACCCCAAGGAGGCCATAGTATCTGTAAAATGATTCGATGATCAAGGGAGTGCCTCGATGTCGTACCACTCAAGATTTTCCAAGAATTTGTCCACAAGGGCTTTGTAAGCCTATAAAACTAGGCATTTACATTGGAATACCCCTTTGACTTGGTTGACAATTAATAGTGAATCACCAAAGATGTTCAGTCGTTTGATGTTCATGGTGATTGTTGTCTGAAGACCTATGAGCAAGGCTTCATACTCTGCATTATTGTTGGTGCATGGGAAGTCTAATTTAAAGGACAAGGGCACTGGAGCCCCTTGTGGTGTGAAGAATACAATTCCCATGCCACCACCTTGCTCACATTTAGAACCATCAAAAAATAGGGTTATGTCGGCCTGTGACTCAGACTCATCAGAATCTGGTGATTTTGAGACATGGAAGACCCCATCATCGGGTAGTTCTATGACCAAAGGCTGATCGTCTTCGAGAGGAGCCTCTGCTAGTTGATCGGCTATGACCTGTCCTTTGATGGATTTCTATCCAATAAACTCTATGTCAAATTCCATCAACAACATGATCCATTTCACCATGCGACTACTATGATAAGTACGACTCATCATGTACCGCAATGGATTCTCCTTAGACACAACATACGTAGTGTTGCTCAGCATGTAGTGGCGTAGCTTTTTGGTAGCAAACACCACTGCCAAGCAAAGTTTCTCGACGTATGCATAGTTAAGTTCATAACTAACTAGGGTGAGGCTAAGATAGTAAGTAGCCTGTTCTTTGTGAAGTTCATTCTTCTGGGATAGCATGATGCCCAGTGCCACCTCAGTAGCTAAGATGTATAAGTAGAATGACACTCCTGGTCTAGGTGGTGCCAATACTGGCGGTGAAGCCAAGTATTGTTTGATGTCATCAAAGGCTGACTGGCACTCATCATCCCAGTGAAATGCTACCCCCTTGTGCAATAATTTGTTCATGGGTCGGCACTTGTCAGATAGCTGCGCTATGAAGCGCTTGATTGACGTGACCTTTCCCTATAGACTTTTGAGTTGCTTAATGGTAGTTTGGGGAAGCATTTCAAGGATTGCCTTGACTTTGTTTGGGTCCACCTCGATGCCTCACTTTGAGACTATGAAACCCAAGAGTTTTCCAGATGTGACGCCAAATACACACTTCTTGGGATTCAGTCTGACTTTATGTTCCATGAGGCGATCGAGGATCTTTCTTAAGTCATCGAGATGATATGGGTGCAAAAGAGACTTGGCCAACAAATCATCCATGTAATATTCCAAAGTTTTATGCATGTAATCATGGAATATGTACGTCATGGCACGTTGGTAGGTGGTGCCAGCATTTTTAAGGCCAAAGGGCATGACCTTATAACAAAATGTCCCCCAAGGCATTGTGAACGCCATTTTTAGTTGGTCTTCGGGATTGATACGAATCTGATTGTATCCCAAGAAACCATCCATGAGGGATAGCATTTTGTGGCCTACTGTAGCATCTACCAATGCATCGATGCTTAGCAAGGGGAAATCATCCTTAGGACTCGCTTTGTTTAGATCTCAAAAATTAGTGCATATGCGAATCCTCTCGTCGGGCTTTTTGATGAGCACCATGTTGGATAGCCATGGTGGATAATCCACACAGATGACAAACTGTGCATCCAACAGCTTTTGTAATTCATCTTTGACCATCAAGGCCACTGTTGGGTGCATCTTACGTAGTTTTTGCTTAACTAGCTTGATTGTCGGATCAAGCGTTAGATTATGCGTGACTAGCTACGGATCTAGCCCCGACATGTCTCTGTATGACCATGCAAAAACCTCCTTCTTCTCTTTGAGAAGGGCAATGTAGTCGGCTTGCTCTTTAGGGGATAAGCTTACCCCCAGCTTGATGATCTATGGATTCATTGGATCCAAGCCAATGTCTACGTCAATCGTCTCCTCGACCGACATGTGGGATCCGTCCTCCAAATGATGTGGAGTTGGGATCAAATGGATATCATTTGCTGAGTTTAAATCTACATTGGGAACCTCGGGTTCCTCTTCGGCATGAAAGATATCCTGAGTTGTCCTTGGGGTAAAATGAAGCATTTTACCGAAATGCCAATACTTTGATGGGGATGGAGGTGAATTGACATGATCCCAGTCAATGGCATCTATGTCTAGATGCAAGGACCATGCTGGATCGGCTGGATTGTGGATGGGGGTGGTTAAGTCAATGGAGATCATGTTGATGAAATGATTTTGGTCTCCATTACTATGGGTGTGATGACTCAAACACTCTGGATGTTCTCTATGCTTCGGATCTGGCTCTAGAGGTATTGGCACGAATGGATCGGCCCTATGTGCTGATAGGAGGATAGGGTCTGCCCTCAACACTGATATCACCCTAGGGTCTCGGGGTGGAAGGTGCTCTTCATATACCTAGAGCGGCAGATCCAACACTTGGTCCCACCCCGCTGGGTCTATGTACCACTCGTGCCCTAGCACTATGCCCATCTATTCAAATATGTCATTAATCTCCAAGGGGTATGGTTGCGGCATCTACCACATGTGATTAAGATATGTCATTTTTGTTTCATCTTCGTAATCACTATCGAAGATCCAAAAGCCCTCGTTGGCTTCGATAACTATTTGAGGCATTACAGGCTCATCCTGCTCAAGAAAATTAATCTGGCCCCATTGTGGTTGTTCCACTCTCTATGGGGGGACCTGATTCTCTTGACGCGGCACTGGCTCGCTTGGAGCCTCTAGAGGGAACATTGTCAAGAGGCTCTCTTGACATTCATTCATGGGAATCACTTGTGAGTGATCACTATCGGATTCTAAGGGATCATATGATGTTGGTTCATATTCTGATTCGTCCTCCAAAGATCCCTCTTGACACTGTTTATACCTTCCTTGAAAGTGAGTCCCCAAACTTTCACCTCTCTCTAGCAAAGGAGAAGGGTTATTGAGGTTAACAAGGGTGGTTGTTGACCATGGGAGGTAATCTCCCAATGTATACGTTGTGTTTGGGTTGGCATAAGGATCTGATGCCAATCCACCCTTATTGCCTATCCCTAGGCCTTGCATGTTTTCCACCAAGATGTCCAAGGGCAGGGGTGGTTGAACCCTACTCCCGACTTGTCATAAGGCATTTGGTATCTTGGCTGGCAAAGGACACACACTCCTTGCTCATACCTGCCTAGCCCGTATCCATGCCAATTGCATTGGCCAAGATATCTCAGAGAAAATTTTGGGTTAGACAGATAGTTGACATCTTCTACAAAAGGCTCTTCATCTTTGTCCTCTTGCATGCATGGCTCAGTACCATGATCAAGGCCCCCATACACAAAATTTGTCTGGTTTGGCGGGTAGCCTAAAGGAACAATTGTACCGATGGGGAGGTGAGGTCTCCCCATTTCTTGCATCGACTCTAGTGCATTCGTTGCTACAACATTCCACACCAGATACTCCCCCAAGACCGTACTGGCCATTTCAACAGTGATTGTTGGTGATTGAGATGGAGGGAACGAAAGCTCTTCCTGAGTCCACTCCATGTTGGGTGAACTAGGAGCCTCAAATTCCATTGTGCTAGGCATCTCTTCGATAGAGATGGTTGATACTGTTGGCAGCACCTCTTCTAGGGGTTGAGCCTCTTCCAGGGTTTTCTTCCCTTTGTCCTTCTGTTTAGCCATGATAGGTGGCATTGTTGGTGAAGGACCGGATGATGAAGATGTACCTGGATGGGGTTTTGATGGATTTATCACCAATGGTGCTTGCGGCATCGGACCCTATCTAGATGGATTTAACTAAAAATCCAAGTGCGTCGATGGAAGGGTTGATTGCGGCATCAACTACACCGCATTGCAATATTTGAAGGGTTCTAAGTCTGCCAGGACATGTACTTCCCATTCAAATGTATACTTCAAACACTGATGAGCTATCGAAGGGACACACTTCATGTCCCTGATCCATGGCTGCCCTAGCAAGATGTTATAAGCCATCTCACCTTCCAAAATATGGCACAATGTAGGTATCATCTTTTGTCCTACTTGAATGGGTAGGACAATTGTGCCAACTGTCAAGCATATCGCATCATTGAATGCTCGCAGTGTATAGGTGGAAGTCATGATGTGAGAGGCTGGCAACTTTAGATATTTCAATGCTGTTGTGGTAATGATGTTATGGGATATGCCTGGTGTGTTTTTCGTGGTGTTTTTGGGGGGCTTTAGACGAGCCAATGTCTACCAACACCCTCTTATATGGGATCCCGTTGACCCGCATGATAACGTGTAGGGGTGGATATGCCATGTCATCATACACTGATTTAACTTCATCCTCTCGAAAGGTGATGACTGGCTCTATGCATCGTTTGACATGTCCCATGAAATTGTTGAAGGAATTCGCTTCATGGGGCTACAACTCGATAGCTTTAAATATCTCCATTAGAGCCTCCCGATGGGGTGTTGATTGTTTTATAAGCTCGTATATGGAGAGCCTAGCCGACGTGGTCCTCAAAATTTGTGTGAGTTTGCTATGAATCATGGTCACGGGTCTAGGCATAGGTAGCTGCATAGGGTGCTGTTGAGGTTGTGACATTGATGGAACCTCTCTTGTGGCTACCTCGGGGGCAACTCCTAGGTATCTCTTGTTACTAGTCACTATGCTTATCATTATTACATACCCTTACATGGGGTGATTCTGTTGCACCTCATTGACTTGAATGGGTTTTGTCTATGCCTCATGGGCAGGAAAGGGGTCTTTGAAAACTCCCATCTGTTGGTTGTTTGGTGCTACGGGTTTGTCCACTGCCAACATCTTATTGTCAATCAGGTCTTGTATCAATCCTTTGAACTTCCAACATGCATTCAGGTCATGTCCCCTCCACCTATGGAACCTACAATACAAGTCCTCCCTATACCCCTTAGGCTTGGGAGCATTGGGATCTATGGTTTGGATCTCTAGAAGGTTGATCAAGTTCACCGCTGACAAGCGGTCGAATAGGGAGTCTCTAGACTCTGTATAAGGTGTGTACTGTCACCTAGGGTGACGCTGCTGATTTTGCTTCTACTTCTAGTTTTCTCTTTCATAATTATTAGGAGGCATTGCCTGATAGTTAGCCTTTTGAGGTTGTATTTCTTGTGCAGGCTTAGGGAAATTTATAGCAACTTGATTGACCGTAGCGGGTTTTTGTTGCGTAGTCCCTATTTTTGTGTTCTTGTTCCATTCTTTCTTCTTAGGTTTGGCAATATTGCCATCCTGTATCTTGATCTCTTCAATAATTTTGGCTTGAGCCAGAGCTTCCTCTAATGTGGCATATTGATGCAGCTGCAATAACATAGAGATCGATCTCAAACAACTTTGTGAGAACATTTGAGTAAGGTTAGACATAGGAGGGAGGTAGGGTAGCTTGGAAAGTAGAGTCCTCCACCGATTCTTGTAGGCCACCATGGTCTCTTCCTCATATTTCCTGAGGCTGGATAGGTCGCTTAGTGATGCCTTCTTCTTGGTGTTGAAGGTGAAGCGTTTGAGGAATGCATCCACTAACTGATCCAAGTTACTGATGTTGTGCTTCGATAACTGAGTGAACCAATCCAAGGCAGGGCCCACAAATGTGGTTATAAATGTCCTTAGCAACAATGCATCATTGTCCTGAATGCCAAAACATTGGCTCAAGAATCTGGTCACATGCTCTTGGGCATCCTCTTCACCCTTAAAGATTGCCAACTGAGGCAGCTTGAAGTGTTCAGGGTAATGGGGTGCAGGCACTGACGGATGCACAGGATGACTACGGAGTTGGTGTAACATGGGATTTTGGGGCCCAGAATATTTGGTTTCCATAGACTCCAAATGCTCTAGCAGCACTTTGTATGCATCGGAAGATTTAATCTCTTCCTCTTTAGTTTGCTCTCGTTGTGGGTTGTGGGAGACTTGAGGCCTATGGGGGGGTGGTCGGATAGCAACCCCTCCACCTTGGTAGGGCATTTCGACCCACTATGCTTCTTGTTCATACTCATCATAAGATTCCTAAGGAGTCTCTGGATGATACCTATGACCCTGGATGGGTCCCCGTGGAGGGTACCCATCGTTGTTCCGAGGAGTGGCCTCCCTCTCAGGTCTAGGGGGTCTCAGAGGCAAAACTTGATAAGGTCACGGAGACCTATCTCACACCAAGGGATTATGCCTCTCATATGGTCCCACTATGATCACCACTGAAAGCACGAGGATACAGAAGTAAAAATGAAAGTGAATATGTGATGCAAACAGAATCGGACTTAGCGCTAAATCCTAGGAATTTGAAAGCGCATGAAAATAGGGAAAAGCATGAGCGAATCAAAATGAAAGCAGATATGAATAAATAAGATAGCCCTTTTTATTGATATGTTTCACAACTTGGTTACAATGCACATAATCCCCTTCCAAGGACTAGGAGCGTTTAAGTATGTGTTCTTGTTACATCCATGGGTGCCTTTCCTTCTTTCACGTGCCCACATGTAAAATGGGTGGACCAAATGTCACCACCACTTGCTTTGATGAGTCTTGACTCCTCGCTGCTCCTCTGATGTCCAAACCTTATGTTCAAAGGAACAATAAATGGTCAGTAGCACCTACAAATAAAACAAAGCATGCAATCCCCAAGCCTACGATAAGTGAATGAGAAAAATGAATTAAACTATGACTAAAATAGGTCCAAATGCTCTAAAAATTTTATAGGGTAATCAATACACCACCAGGAAGGCCCTACAAAAATAACATTCAAGAAATTCCTCACCGATTTAAATTCGCTCCGGGGTGGGACGAATTCACCTACAACAAAACATTGAAAAGGTACTGTCCTAAATGTCCTACCTAGGAAGCTCCAAAAGACCTGCAAACTTGGGGTTAGCTAATTGGGGGAATTTTAGGAAGACCCATATGGTAAGATTTTTCCAATTTGGCCTCCATCAATGGGAATTTAATGATGCTACCTGGAGATTAGTGGAAGCGAGCAAAGATAGAAATATGATCAAAATTATTCAAAACAAGACGAAACTTAAATGACAAACTATCTAAGCATCATAGAATTGAATGAAAAAATGAAATAAAGCAAGTCTACCATGGAATTCCCATCGCTCCGAAGGGGGGCGATTAGGACTATGGCAGTGTGGGAGGGGGCGCCCATGGGGTAGGCCGCTCATCGTTTGAGGCTTGATTTCGGCACCAATCCACTTGGGATGGGTCCAAAACCTCTTGTGTGGTATTGTAAACAAATTTGGTGGGATATTGTGGCAAAATTTCAGGTTTTGGGTTCAAGATTCATCCTCCAAATAGTCACCCAATAACCTCCCCTCTAAAGGAGATAAAGGATGTGAAAGGCACCAATCCAAAAGGTGTGAGGTATGACAATAAAATGACAGCACTTCGTTGCTCTAAAATGCTCCTTATCTATATATTTTGGGGTGAGGAAACTCACCAATTTATAGACCTGGAGGTCTCTTGAAATGGGCATGCAGAGGAGCCACTTGGAAATCATGCCTTCCTAGGGGGAAGGAGACTCCTCCCTGAATAGGGACTTCATGACTGCTCTTGTAATTGCCTCTAAAGCTCAAAAACGCTCACCCATACTCCCATGCAATGAATGAAGTGTTATGTGGTGGATCTGAGCTGCCATTTGTCAAGATTTGACTTTTTGCTCGTCAAACCTACAATTCGCCCCACCCTGGAGTGAATCCAGAATTCATCCCTGGGTGGGGCAAATTCTAGTTTGAATTCATTCCATGGTGGAACAAATATTAAGCAAAGTGCTTGGAGGCACCAAATTGATCTCTGACCTTCCATAACTACTATGAGAGTGGTTAGGACCATTGTTTAACCTTTGGGGGCTGCCCTTGGGGCTATGTGTGTCAAAGCGATCAATGTTTGCAGTGACATAATCAGATTGGTTCTATCTTGGTGTCTACACTAAGGACATTTATAACCACATTCATAGGCCCTACCTCGAATTGGTTCACTCAGTTACCGAATCATAGCATCAGTAACTTGGATCAATTAGTGGATGCGTTCCTCAAACGCTTTGCCTTTAACACCAAGAAGAAGGCGTCACTAAGTGACCTAGCCAACCTCAGGCAGTATGAGGAAGATACCATGGTGGCCTACGAGAATCGATGGAGGACTCTGATTTCCAAGCTACCCTACCTCCCTCCTATGTCTGACCTTACACAAATGTTCTCATGAAGTTGTTTGAGATTGATCTCTGTGCTATTGCAGCTGTAGCAATATGCTACCTTAGAGGAAGCTCTGGTGCAAGCCAGAATCATCGAAGATATCACGATATAGGATGGAAATATTTCCAAACCTAAGAAGAAAGAATGGAACAAGAACACAAAAATAGGGACTATGCAATAGAAACCCGTTGCGGTCAATCAAGTTGCTATAAATGTCCCTAAGCTTGCATAAGAAATATAGCCTCAAAAGGCTAACTATCAGGCAGTGCCTCCTAATAATTATGAAAGAGAAAACCATAAGTAGGAGAAAAATCAACAGCATCACCCTAGGAAATAGTACACATTTTATACAGAGTCTAGGGACTCCCTATTTGACCACTTGTTAGCAGTGAACTTGATCAACCTTCCAGAGATTCAAACCATAGACCCCAACACTCCCAAGCCTAAGGGGTACAGGGAGGACTTGTATTGTAGGTTCCATAGGTGGAGGGGACATGACCTGAATGCATGTTGGAAGTTCAAAGGATTGATACAAGACTTGATTGACAATAAGATGTTGGCAGTGAACAACCCCATAGCACCAAACAACCACCAGATGGGAGTTTTCAAAGACCCCTTGCCTGCCCATGAGGCATACGAAAAACCCCTTCAAGTCAATAAGGTGCAACAAAATTACCCCATGCTAGGGTATGTAGGAATGATAAGCATAGTGAATAGGAACAAGAGATACACTGGAGTTGCCCCCGAGGAAGCCACAAGAGAGGTTCCATCAACGTCACAACCTCAAAAGAACCCTATGCAGCTACCTCTGCCTAGACCCACGGCCATGATTTGGAGCAAACTCACACAAATTTTGAGGACCATGTTGGCTAGGCTCTCCATATATGAGCTTATACAACAATCAACACCTCATAGGGAGTCTCTAATGGAGATATTTAAATCCATCGAGTTGCAGCCCCACAAAGTGAATTCATTCAACAATTTCATGGGACATGTCAAACGATGCATAGAGCCAATCATCACCTTTCGAGAGGATGAAGTTAAATCAGTGTCTGATGACATGGCATATCCACCCCTACATGTTATCGTGCAAGTCAACGAGATCCCATATAAGAGGGTGTTGGTAGAAATTGGCTCGTCTAGTAACATCATTACCACAACAACATTGAAACATCTAAAGTTGCCAGCCTCTCACATCATGACTTCCACCTATACATTGCGAGCATTCAATGATGCGATATGCTCGATAGTTGGCACAATTGTCCTACCCATTCAAGTAGGACAAAAGATGATACCTACATTGTGCCATATTTTGGAAGGCGAGATGGCTTATAACATCTTGCTAGGGTGGCCATGGATCAAGGACATGAAGTGTGTCCCTTCGATAGCTCATCAGTGTTTGAAGTATACATTTGAAGGGGAAGTACATGTAGTCCCGATGGACTTATAACCCTTCAAATATCGCAATGCAGTGCAGCTGATGCCGCAATCGACCCTTCCATCGATGCACTTGGATTTTCAATTAAATCCATCTAGACATGGTCCGATGCCGCAAGCACCACTGGTGATAAATCCATCAAAACCCTAGCCAGGTGCATCTTCATCGTCCGGTCCTTCACCAACAATGCCACCTATCATGGCTAAATAGAAGGACAAAGGGAAAAAAACCCTGGAAGAGGCTCAACCCCTAGAAGAGGAACTGCCAACAGTATCAACCATCTCCACCGAAGATATGCCTAGCACAATGGAAGTTGAGGCTCCTAGTTCATCCAACATGGAGTGGACTCAGGAAGAGCTTCCATTCCCTCCCTCTCAATCACCAAAAATCACTTTTGAAATGGCCAGTACGGGCCTAGGGGAGTATCTGGTGCAGAATTTTGTAGCAACGACCATGCTAGAATCCATGCAAGACATGGGGATACCTCGCATCCCCATCAGTACAATTGTTCCTTTAGGCTACCCGCAAAACCAGACAAACTTTGCGTATGGGGACCTTGATCATGGTACTAAGCCATGCATGCCAGAGGACGAAGATGAAGAGCCTTTTGCAGAAGATGTCAACTATCTATCTAACCCAGACTTTGCTTTGAGATATCTTGGCCAATGCAATTGGCATGGATACGGGCTAGGTAGGTATGAGCAAGGAGTGTGTGTCCTTTGCCAGCCAAGATACTAAATTCCTTATGACAAGTTAGGAGTAGGGTTCAACCACCCCCTGCCCTTGGAAATATTGGTGGAAAACATGCAAGGCCTAGGGATAGGAAACAAGGGTGGATTGGCATCAGATCCTTATGCCAACCCAAAAATAATGTATACATTGGGAGATTACCTCCCATGGTCAACAACCACCCTTGTTAACCTCAATAACCCTTCTCCTTTGCTAGAGAGAGGTGAAAGTTCGGGGACTCACTTTAAAGGAAGGTATAAATAGTGTCAAGAGGGATCTTCGAAGGACAAATCATAATATGAACCAGCATCATATGATTCCTTCGAATCCGATAGCGATCACTCACAAGTGATCCCCATGAATGACTATCAAGAGAGCCTCTAAACAATGTTCCCTCTAGAGGCTCCAAGAGATCCAGTGCCACGTCCAGAGAATCAGGTCCCCCCACGGAGAGTGGAACAACCACAATGGGGCCAGATTAATTTGCTCAATCAGGATGAGCCTATAATGCCTCAAATAGTTTTTGGAGCCAACGACGGCTTTTGGATCTCCGATAGTGATTACGAAGACAAAATAGAAATGACATATCTTAATCACATGCGACAGGTGCCACAACCATATCCCTTGGAGATTAACAACATATTTGAATAAATGGGCATAGTTCCAGGGCATGAGTGGTACGTAGACCCAGCGGTGTGGGACCAAGTGTTGGATCCGTTGCTCCAGGTATACGAAGAGCACCTTCCACTCCGAGACCCTAGGGTGATATTAGTGCCGAGGGCAAACCCCGTCCTCCTATCAGCACATAGTGACAATCCATTCATGCCAATACCTCTAGAGCCATATCTGAAGCATAGAGAACATCTAGAGTGTTCGAGTCATCACACCCATGGTAATGGAGACCAAAATTATTTCAACATAATCTCCATTGACTTAACCACCCCCATCCATAATCTGGTCGATCCAGCATGGTCCTTGCATCTAGACATAGATGCCATTGATTGGGATCGCATCAATTCACCTCCATCCCCATCAGAGTATTGACATTTCGATAAAATGATTCATTTTACCCTAGGGAAAACTCAGGATATCTTTCTTGCTGAAGAGGAACCCAAGGTTCCCAACGCAGATTTAAACTCAGCAAATGATATCCATTTGATCCCAACTCCACATTAGTTGGAGGATGGATCCCACATGTCGATCGAGGAGATGACTAACGTAGACATCGGCTTGGATCCAATGAATCCATAGATCATCAAGCTGGGGGTAAGCTTATCCCCTAAAGAGCAAGTCGACTACATTGCCCTTCTCAAAGAGAAGGAGGTTTTTGCATGGTCATACAGAGACATGCCAGGGCTAGATCCATAGCTAGTCATGCATAATCTAATGCTTATCCGGCTAGCCTCTCTTGATAGAATCAAGGAACTAGAACCCTTGAACATCAGTAATTTGTGACCATTCCATATCTAAGAGAGTCGTATGCCAAACAAAATGCTCCAAGGATTCTGACAATCGCTTGGTCAATCCCAAAATGCTCCAAGGATTCCTACAATTGCTTGGTCAATACCAAAATGCTCCAAGGGTTCTGACAATCTCTTGGTCAATCCCAAAATTCCCCAAAGGTACCCATTACCGCTTAGTCAACCAAAAAGCTCCAAGGATTCCCACAATCGCTGGGTCAAAAATAAGAAAATTCAAAAATAGTAAAATCATCAAAAATAACCAAAATTTGCATCTCATTTCCAGGCATACTCCAACTCATCATAATAATAAAGAGCTATTTTCACATCTCATCTTCATATTCACAAAAAAATCAATCCATCAAAAACACAAAAATATGTAGCTGCATTAAGAATCATACCCACACATTGCACATTTGTGGTCATATAGGTCAAAGGCACCATAGACTGTAATTACTCTTCCAATCCATATTTTTCCACATTTCTCCATTTTATAAGTAGTCCATCAAATAGAAACGCCATTCACTTATTTTTACCATACCAGAGTTAGTGGTCTTCTAATGTATCAAGATTTTTCATCCTTTAGTCGTTATATAGCTTTCTAGCCACATACTGTACCAAGTCAGACAAATTTTACAAAGGTAGAGTTCTACTTGGATCACACCTTGTTACGTAGCGTCCCAACACAAATTAAAACACATAAAACATTCCCAAGTTGTGTGAATAAAAAATGAAACCTACATAGCAATCCAGGTCACCATAAGTGAAATGGTTATCTTGCTCATCCCCCTGTGTGAATGACCCCAAGAATGCTAAGAGTTGGCAAAAGGACAAGCATCCTCCCTACCCAATTCCCCAAGAATCCCAAGTTACCAAAAAGTTGCAAACATCATAAAATCCTACAAGTCAAAACTCCAAAAATTTGACATCACCACCAAAGTGCATACATCAAAAGGCACATACAATAGTGATTCTCATCACTCAAAATTCAAATCCCTTGCTCAAAAGAATAATATATAAAAATAAATAGTGATTTTTATCACTACAAAAGAGCAAATATCCCAATACAATTGAAAAAAGAAGGGAGTCAAACTTGAATCCCTGGAACTCTCAGCATTTCAAAAGGTCACGAGGTAAACATTAGTACCGGTTTGGTGGATAGCCTATCGGTTACTGGTGGTAAACCTCCTGCATGACGATATATCTATCACATTAACTTGCGTACAAATCAATTTTTGCATGTGGATGAGCTAGCTTAGGGTATCCTCGATAGCATCGCAGATTAATCTGACTACATACAACAAAGGAGTTAGTGGAGCTAATTAGGTTATCCTCAGTATAGGTTTGGTTGACAACCTATATGGTACTGGTGGTATCCTAACAAATACCACATAAATGAACTCAATTGCACACACAGGGATGTGAAATAACTTGATCAAAGACAAGTCCAATTAATACCTTATCCAAAAGTCTTGTAAGATAAAGTACAGTCGTGGCTAGTTAGTTAAAACCGTCTGAGTCTCAAAAAACCTTAGCTACATTCTAAACCAACTGTGCTATCGTTCATCCTTGCACTGCCATCAGCAATCACCAAAACCACAAAGGTCTAAACAGTCTATGGTGCTCTCGCCAAACAACATAAATTCAATCCATCCATTACATTTGCATATCCTAAAATTTAGAAACATTTGCATTTATCATTAGATATGCATCCATAAAAATAAATTAACATGCATACATCCATACTCATCACTCATCATGGATAAGATCAAATCATCACTTGCATAAATAAAATAAAGTCATCTATATATATCATCAAAAATGCCCATAGGCTACAATGCACTGGTCCTGTGACCCCGCAACAAAATCCAAAAGCTCAAAAACCCCCAAGACTAGGGCATCGGCCACCATGATCATGCAAGATCGATGCAATGGGAACTACCCCCCATGGTGTGGGTCCTATGAGACCCCTTAGGGCAACTGTTGCTAGCCCTCGCATCACGCCTACTCGCCCCCCCTCATCCTTTCACCTACACTGAGAGGATGCTGATTGCTTAGTATATCGCTCCCTCTCAAGCGGTGTGACGATCTGCCTCCATTGAATGTAGGGACCCACCCACCAAGGCAGCTAATATTTGCCTCTAGCTCCAACCACTACCACATCGAGTCCATCTCCCACTGGTGATACGTCACCAAGTTCTCCTTGCACCGTGCCAAATCCCTATCCCTCTTCGCCAACTACATCCATAGGAGATCCCTCTCCCATGCAGCATCAGTACCCCCATCCTACCGACGATAGGAAACCAATGCATTCTCTCGCTTTGCTAGCTACATGCATAGGATATTCCTCTCCTGCAGTGCATCCCCTAGCTCCTCATCGCACCTCCGTAATAGCCCCTCCAATCGTGCAATCTCAGCATGTAGCCCGAACTCTATGTCCTCCGCATTCGCCTTAGGTGTAGGCATCTCTAGAACAGTAGCCTACTCTGGCTCCGACTACTTCGTGATGTCCTGCATCTCTGGTTGATCTGGAACCCCCAAATCCACATCCCCATCCTCCACCTCCACCATGTCTGCATCCTCCCGAGGAGGTCCCCAATCATCTCCTAGTGCCTCGACACCCTCCCTACCTACTGTTGCCACCTTCGCACCTCCCAGTGGCCCCTCTCCTTGCCATCGCCGTAGTATCCACCACTGGTCATACTCTATGGTAGTCCCAATGTCATCCACATTCGGTATGTCGATCACTACATTTGAATCCTTGCCTAGTGGCACGATGACTAGTCAATCTAGAGTCCTCTCATCCCCCTAGCACTGATAGACCATGGGCTCACCAAGAAACCCTTGGTGCACCCCAAACTATCGTGTCACCCAGCTATAAGGGAAAAACCCATGCTCGGTCCCATGTCGCCCAATCAGCCATCGCTACTTGCGTACCCATCAGAACCACTCTCTAGCCTCTAGCTAGGCTGGATAGTCTTGATAAGGGTGCCAGAACACCTCCCTTGGAGTAAAGCCAAGCGAAGGCATCGACATAGTGCCCTAAGACACCTACCCATTGTCGACTCTATCCTTGCTCCTCAGATTTTCACCATAGAATCACATAGCCTATATCCTTATCCTCCATATCTGTCTAAGTCATCCATGGTAACCCTACTGGCCTCTCCATCGCTATGTGCTACCAAGCCCTGCTCTACAACAGATAGCTGTAGCTAATCCCCTTCCACCTCTAGCAACGGACCTCATACAGCTCACCATAGAGATGTTCTAGCAGTTTCTGTCCCCACCTCATGATCAGTGATACCTCCATCGGGCACTCTACCAACCGCTAGACCACATCCAACAGGTTCCATGAGAACCTCGCACCTTATGAGTTAGGTAGTAGCATGTTGGAAATGAGGCCCATGAGTACTGCATGCCTCACTCCCAACACCCCTATCTCAAGCCACCATCAGACCAAAATCCTACCAATCTGGAAGTCACCCTCTATCCTCTCTAGTAGGCTCTCCACACCCAGCTCCTCCCCATGCTCGAAGAATCATATCAGTACAGTTGTCTGCTGATCACACAATGATGTTCTGATTAGCAGTCCATCTATCAGAATCCGCAGAAGCCGATAGACATCCTCCAAGGTCACTGTCATCTCCCCTATTGGGAGATGGAAGGTGTTGGTCTGGGGATCCCACAGGTTGATCAAGTCTGTCAGATAGGCCCAATCCCCAACCACAGGCTCCAATCGAGCCACCTGCACACACGTTCAACAATAAGCATCTGAATGCACCCTTACTTAAGTCATCTTGGGTCAAGCGACTCGTCGCTTTTCTCATGCAGGTCATTCCCTCATCGATTCGTCACTTGAGGGGGTAGTCATACTTAGTCACAAATCAAAAAATACACACCCAATTAAGGAAAATGACATGCATTCAAAGAATCATTGACAAAGACAATCACGCCCCTGCTTGGGGCAGTAAACAAGCTAAAAGCATGAGATTTTGGAAGTTTTGAAAGGAAAACTATTATGATGCATTCAAAATCAAAATAAACGCTTAAGTCCTAAAATGTGAAATGCATGAAATGAAAGAGACGAATTGAAATGAGATACAAGAAATTAGAGAAATCACAGCCCTTTTATTTAACTCTCTTAATCTTAGTTACAAAGACTCCTCCTCCCTTTTTAGGTACTAGGAGCATTAAATGGATTTTGGTTACAATCATGACTTAGTATTCCTCCTTTCGCATGCCCATGTTTGAAATGGGCGGGCCAAAGTGTTGCCACCACTTGCGTTGATGAATCCATGATTCTTGCTGCTCCTCTTGCATTCAAAGAAACAACAAAGGTGTTAGTAGCACCTGCTGCAAATATGAAATGTTTGTTCTCTAAAACTAATGAAAGATGCATGCAAAATATTAGCTAAACCGGTGAATGAGATGAATCCAAATGACCTGCACATTTGATAGAGACTAGGAAAAATTACCAGAGGGCCACTACCATCGAAATAGTCGGCCAATTTGCATTCAACTGAAATTCGTCCCTAGTCAGGACAAATTCTACTGTAATTCGTCCTCGGGTAGGACAAATTCGACTGTGTTAAAACGCCGAGTTGATGCTGCTCAAATGTCAAGTCTCGAGGTCTCCAAAATACCTACAAGCATGGGGGTTAGCTAATTAGGGGAATTTTGGGACGACCCAGATGGTCAGATTCTCTCAATTTGGCCTCCATCCATAGGAATTCGACGTCGTTACTTGCAAGTTAGTGAGGGCCACAAAATTGACAAAGCATGATAATATTTAATCAAAATATTATGGAATCGAAATCATAAACTACCTAAATAGCATAACATGTAATGGAAGATAAACCAGTGATAACAGAATAGATTAAAATAAAACTAAAAAAAGCACGGGGCACCTGAGCAGGCCACCCATCGTTGGGACTTGCTTTTGGCACCAATCCACTTGGGATGGGCCCAAAATCTCTTGGAATGGGTTGTCGGCAAATTGGTAGATTACTGTGGTCAAATGTCGGGTTTGGGTCCGGATCCACACTTCCAAAAGCCACCCAATAACCTCTCTTGCAAAAGATATTAAGGATGTGGAAGAGATGAATCGAAAAGGGGTGCAATGGGGTGTTCAATTTGGCAGCACTTCGTTGCTTGAAAATGCCTCCAACCTTTTTCCTTTTTGGGTGGGAAAGTCCACCATTTTATAGACCCAAGGGGTCTTTTTTGAGGGGCATGCAGGGGTGCCATGTGGCGGCCATGCCTTCCCAAGAGGGAGGAGACTCCTCCCTGACTTGGGCTTCCATGACTGCCTTTGTGATAGTCCTCCAATGGCCAATCTACCCACCTACACGCGCATGCAAGGCAGGAGTCATAAATTGATAGTCTTCGGCTGCCACTTGGCACCATTCTTCTTTTTTCCCGTTAAACTTGGAATTTGTCCTGGCCAAATATGAATTCAGAATTCATCCCTAGGTGAGACGGATCCCAGTTAGTATTCATATTTGGGTGGGACAAATACTGAGCAAAGTGCCTGAATGTGCCAAATTGCCTTTTGACCTTCCAAAATTGCTATAAAAGTGGATAAGACCACTGTTTAACGTCTGAGGGCTGCCCTGGATGCTGCGTGTGTCAAATCGATCAGTGTTTGCAGTCACATAATCAGATTGGTGCTATTTTGGTGTCTATAGATGCCCCTTTTTGTGATGCACTGTGCATGGCACAACGTCGAGCAAAAATAGATAACCAAAGCACTAATGATTAGGGTTTCTTGGTAACCTAACCAAATTTTGATGCCCCAAGTATGGAAATGGCATGCATTCTTGAATCCTTTCTTCTGACGAACTAAGGAATTTGATTTCAAGTGTTAACCTATTTTGGTGAGGTGTGACTTGAGCTTGGACATTGATCAGTCATGATTAGGCAAAGGGTGCAACCTTTTGTCCACAGGGGAACCTTGTGTTCATGCTTCGAGAATGCCAAGTGTTTGATCAATTTGTGATAATTGCTTGTTTACTACCCCAAGCAGGAGCGTGATTGTCTTTGTCAATGATTCTTTGAATGCATGTCGTTTTCCTTAATTGGGTGTGTACTTGTTGATTGGTGACTAAATGTGACTACCCCCTCAAGCAACGAATCGATGAGGGAATGACCTTCGTGAGAAAAGCGAAGAGTCACTTGACCCAAGATGACTTATGCAAAGGTGCCTTCGGAGATTTAGCATTAAGCATGTGCAATTTTTTTGACATTTAGACCTGTTTTTGGTGGGTGGTAACCCTTTTTGCGACGCTTTTTGGAGCTAAAATTGGCAAAAATTTGTCTTCTCATGGAGCGGTCCAGCTAAGATAGCCTTCTTAGGGAGTAGGATAGTGACAATTTGTGACCCCAACATCTTTTTTGTATGCCTAGGATGTCAAGTGCAACAACACTCTCATCGGGCAAGTTTATTATCTGTTTTAGTGCATTTTTGTTCAATTTTTAATGTTTTTTGAATTTTTGGCCTGAATTCATCCCAGGGTAGGACGAATTCCATCCTAGAATTCATCCTTGGGAGGGATGAGTGCTAACCAAAGTGCTCATCCTAGGGAAAGATGAATTTAAGCTCAAAAGGCCTATTTATAGGTCAAAACTAGGGTTTGGCCTCATTTGCGTCTGATTTTTCTTGCGATCTGGAGCTCTGGAGAGGAAGAGGTTAATTTTGTGAAGCGAAGCGCTACCGAGATTTTCCCTGCCATCATGAGTACACAAAATGGTTCGAGCGGTGGAGCCGAAGCGAGACTAGTAAGTGCTCCTTAGAGTTTATTTTTTTTTTAAAACTGCAAGTGTTTTGTTTAATTATTTTTGTGATGATGTTTTTCAAAATTTTAAAACTTAAACCCTGAAACTGAACTGAAGACAACTAAAACTTAGTGTTCAACTAAACGTATCGAAAACCTAAGTAAAGAATTTTTATTGTTTTAACTAAACCCTAGGATAAACGAAACGTAAAACCCTAAGACTTAATGTTTGTTGTTTTTTGAATTTTTGTACTGTTTTTAAATTAATCAGTTAGGATTAGAAACCCTAAGACTAAAAAATTAATTTTTTAATTTTTTTTTTAATTTTGTTTCGTTTTATTTTTTTTGGAATTTATCAGTTAGGATTAGGAACCCTAGAACTGAAACATTTTTGAATTTTTGAATTTTTGTGTTTAAATTAATCAGTTAGGATTAGAAACCCTAGAACTGAAAATTTTAATTTTTGTTGGAATTTTTGTGTTTGTTTTTTGCTGTACCGTTCTTTTTTTATGATTTTAATGTTTTTGAGTTATTTTCTTTTGTAGGTTGTTAAGAGCCAGTACCGTGTACCCACTACTTTCATTGAGGCATGAGGGGCACTGACTGAGGCTGACTGGGAGTGGCTTGATGCCCTTGGGCTCAACCAGGTGGCTCGACTGGAGCCTATGGTCGTGGATCAGGCCTATTTGATGGCCCTGATCAATCTCTGGGATCCGTGGACCAACACTTTCCATCTCCCAACAGGGGAGATGACTGTGACTTTGGAGGATATCTATCGGATTTTGCAAATTTCGATAGATGGACTGCCCATCAGGACATTACCGCGTGATCAGTGGACAACTATACTGACGAGATGCTTTGGACATGGGGAGGAGCTGGGTGTGGATGATCCACTGGAGAGGGCAAAGGGCGACTACTAGATTGGCAGGATTTTGGTCAGATGGTGGTTAGAGAGGGGGTGTTGGGCATGAGGCACGCATTCCTTATGGGCCTCATGTCCAACATGCTACTACCTGATTCATCAGGTGCAAGGTTCCCATGGAACCTGCTGGATTTGGTGTGGCAGTTGGTAGAGTTCCTGATAGAGGCACTACTTATCCTGAGATGGGGACAGACATTGTTGGCACAACTCTATGGGTAGCACCAAGTGATTGTGGGAATCCTTAGAACATTTTGGGGTTGACCAAGCGATTATATGAATCCTTGGATCATTTTTGGGATTGGCCAAGCGATTACATGAATCCTTGGAGCATTTTTTTGGGATTGACCAAGCGATTACATAAATCCTTGGAGCGTTTTTGGGATTGACCAAGCGATTACATGAATCCTTGGAGCATTTTTTTTGGGATTGACCAAGAGATTATAGGAATCTTTGGAGCATTTTTGGGATTAACCAAGCAATTATAGAAATCCTTGGAGCATTTTTGGGATTGACCAAGCGATTATAGAAATCCTTAGAGCGTTTTTGGGATATGGCTCTCTTAGATATGGAATGGGCATAAATGACTGATGTTCAAGGGTTATGTTTCCTTGATTCTGTCAAGAGAGGCTAGCCGGTACGTCTCGGGTCCTATTTTGCTATCAATGACATATGGACCTAACCAATTTGCTGTGAACTTGTCCCTTAGGTGGGACGACAAACTAGAATTATATTGGTTTTCCTTCAAAACCAAATCACCAACCCGAAAGTCCCTCAGGTGAATTTTCATGTTGTAAGCTTTCTTAAGTCGCTCTTGATAAATACGTAAATTCTCGAGAGCATTAATGCATCATTCATCAAGCAACGTAAGCTGGTCTAACTGGGCCTATCATGCAGCGTCATCATCAATGAACTCTTGCATTGATATGCACAGGGAAGGAATTTCCAACTCTAGAGGCATGACTGCCTCGGAGCCATACACGAGCGAAAACGGAGTGGCCCCAGTGGGCATCCGAATGCTAGTGCGATAGGCCCATAGGGCAAGTGGTATTTGGATGTGCCAATCCTTATGACTGTCTACGACTATATTTTTAAGGATGACAACCAACATTTTGTTTGATGCTTCTACTTGCCCATTCGCTTGTGGATAATAGGGTGTTGAAAAACTATGCTGAATTTTGTACTTTGTGGTCAAAGCACACACGTCTTTGTTCTTGAATGGCGTCCTATTATCCGATACTATTTTGGATGGGATACCAAAATGACATATGATGTTATGCAAAATGAACTCCACAATGCAGGGTCTTGTCGTAGAGGTAAGCGAAACTTCTTCCACCCACTTGGTAAAATACTCCATGGTCGTTATGATAAATGTGTGACGCCTGACGACGTAGGGGAGATCTTTTCGATTAGATCGAAGCCCCACTACAAAAATGGCCAAGCATACTGGACTGTCTGCAAGGCCTGGGAAGGTACATGCATCAAATTGGCATGATGTTGACACTTCACACACTTCTTGACATATGCACAACAATCTCGCTCTAAAGATGGCCAATAATAGCCCATGCGAAGAATGCGCTTTGCGATGGCCATACCACTAAAGTGGCCACCGCATGTACCATCATGCGCTTGGGTGACTGCCCAAGTGGACTCTTGTTGGTCCAAACAATGAAGGAGGATTCCTTCATAGCTACGATGATACAAAATGTCTCCTATCAAGACATACTTAGCCGCTTTCTACTTGAATGCTCGTTTTGCGACATGCGTCAATCCAAGCGGGAGATTACCTAGCTTGAGGTAGTCTCTAATGGGTAAATACCAATCCTATTGATCGAAAACCTTGATGGTATGAACAACCAATCCCTCTTGAAGTTCATCCCTAGCAAACGCTGAGCGGGAAAGAACTTGTAAGAATAGCGTTGTGTTGCTATTAATGGGAGTAGGGGAGAACAAGGACCCCTAGTTGGCATGGTTCAGATGATCGTGGATTCGAGAGAACTTATTTGAGGATGGTTCAATCTAGATCATGTGGATTCCTAGCATCAATTCAAATCTTGCATGCTCCATCGCAGATTGCGATAGGGTTTTGAATTGAATGGTTGTTATATCACCAAAAAGGTCTTGTGGAATTAGTGACCACAGAAAGGCCATTGTGTCCGCAAAACGATTCGATGACCGAGGGAGTGCCTCGATGTCGTACCACTCAAGTTTTTCCAAGAATTTGTCCACAAGGGCTTTATAAGCCTACAAAACTAGGCATTTGCATTGGAATACCCCTTTGACTTGATTGACAATTAACAACGAATCACCAAATATGTTCAGTCATTTGATGTTCATGGTGATTGTTGTCTAAAGACCTATGAGCAAGGCTTCATACTCTGCATTATTGTTAGTGCATGGGAAATTTAATTTAAATGACAGGGGCATTGGAGCACCCTGCGGTGTGAAGAATACTATTCCTGTGCCACTACCTTGCTCACATTTAGAACCATCAAAGAATAGGGTTATGTCAGCCTGTGACTCAGGCTCATCAAAATATGGCAATTTTGAGACATGGAAGACCCCATCATCTGGTAGTTCTATGACTAGAGGCTGATCATATTCAAGAGGATCCTCTGCTAGTTGATCAGCTATGACTTGTCCTTTGATAGATTTTTGTCCAATAAACTCTATGTCAAATTTCATCAACAACATGATCCATTTTTCCGTGCGACTACTATGATAAGTATGACTCATCATGTATCGCAATGGATTCTCCTTAGACACAACATACGTAGTGTTGCTCAACATGTAGTGGCATAGCTTTTTGGTAGCAAACACCACTACCAAGCAGATTTTCTTGACATATGCATAGTTAAGTTCATAACTGACCAGGGTGCGGCTAAGATAGTAAGTAGCCTGCTCTTTGTGAAGTTCATTCTTTTGGGCTAGCATGGTGCCCAATGCCACCTCAATAGCTAAGATTTATAAGTAGAACGACACTCCTGGTCTAGGTGGTGCCAATACTGGCAACAAAGCCAAGTATTATTTGATGTCATCAAAGGCTGACTGGCACTCGTCATCCCAATGAAATGTAACCCCCTTGTGTAATAATTTGTTCATGGGTTGGCACTTGTCATATAACTGTGCTATGAAGCGTTTGATCAACGCGACCTTTCCTTGTAGACTTTTGAGCTATTTGATGGTGGTTGGGGGAACCATTTCGAGGATTGCCTTGACTTTCTTTGGGTCCACATCGATACCTCGCTTTGAGACTATGAAATACATGAAATGAAAGAGACAAATTGAAATGAGATACAAGAAATTAGAGAAAGCACAGCCCTTTTATTTAACTCTCTTAATCTCGGTTACAAAGATGCCTCCTCCCTTTTCAGGGGCTAGGAGCGTTAAATGGATTTTGGTTACAATCGTGACTTAGTATTCCTCCTTCCGCATGCCCACATTTGAAATGGGCGGGCCAAAGTGTTGCCGCCACTTGCGTTGATGAATCCTTGATTCTTGCTGCTCCTCCTGCGTTCAAAGAAACAACAGATGCATTAGTAGCACCTGCTGCAAATATGAAACATTTGTTCTCTAAAATTAATGAAAGATGCATGCAAAAGATTAGCTAAACCGATGAATAAAATGACTCCAAATGACCTGCACATTTGACAGAGACCAGGAAACATTACCAGAGGGCCACTGCCATCAAAAAAGTCGGCCAATTCGCATTCAACTGAAATTCGTCCCTGGTCAGGACGAATTCTACTGTAATTCGTCCCCGGGTAGGACGAATTCGACTGTGTTAAAATGCCGAGGTGATGCCGCTCAAATGTCAAGTCTCGGGATCTCCAAAATACCTGCAAACATGGGGGTTAGCTAATTGGGGGCATTTTGGGATGACCCAGATGGTCGGATTCTCCCAATTTGACCTCCATCCACGGGAATTTGACGTCGCTACCTGCAAGTTAGTGGGACAACAAAAGCGACAAAACATGATGAAATCTGATCAAAACATTATGAAATCGAATTTATAAACTATCTAGACAACATAAAATGGAATGGAAGATAAACAAATGATAAAAGAACAAATTAAAATGAAACTTAGAAAGTGCGGGGCGCCCAAGCGGGCCGCCCACCGTTGGAACTTGATTTTGGCACCAATCCACTTGGGATGGGCCCAAAATCTCTTGGAATGGGTTGTCGGCAAATTGGTAGATCAATGTGGTCAAATGTCGGGTTTTGGGTCCGGATCCACACTTCCAAAAGCCACCCAATAACCTCTCTTGTGAAAGAGATCAAGGATGTGGAAGAGGTGAATCAAAAAGGGGTGCAATGGGGTGTTCAATTTGGCAGCACTTCGTTGCTTGAAAATGCCTCCAACTTGTCTTCTTTTGGGTGGGAAAGTCCACCATTTTATAGACCCAAGGGGTCTCTTTGGAGGGGCATGCAGGGGTGCCATGTGGTGGCCATGCCTTCCCAAGAGGGAGGAGACTCCTCCCTGACTTGGGCTTCCATGACTGCCCTTGTGACAGTCCTCCAATGGCCAATCTACCCACCTACACGCGCATGCAAGGCAGGAGTCATAAATTGACAGTCTTCGGCTGCCACTTGGCGCCATTCTTCTTTTTGCCCGTTAAACCTGGAATTCATCCTGACCAAAGATGAATTCAGAATTCGTCCCTGGGTGAGACGGATCCCAGTTAGAATTCGTCCTTGGGTGGGACGAATATTGAGCAAAGTGCCTGAATGTGCCAAATTGCCTTTTGACCTTCCAAAATTGCTACAAAAGTGGTTAGGACCACTGTTTAACCTCCGAGGGCTGCCCTAGGGGTCTGTGTGTGTCAAAGCGATCAGTGTTTGCAGTCACATAATCGGATTGGTGCTTTTTTGGTGTCTACGGATGCCCCTTTTTGGGATGCGCTGTGCATGGCGCAGCGCCGAGCAAAAATAGATAACCAAAGCACTAATGATTAGGGTTTCTTGGTAACCTAACCAACTTTTGATGCCCCAAGTATGGAAAGGGCATGCATTCTTGAATCCTTGCTTCTGACGAGCTAAGGAATTTGATTTCAAGTATTAACCTATTTTGGTGAGGTGTGACTTGAGCTTGGACATTGATCAGTCATGATTAGGCAAAGGGCGCAACCTTTTGTCCATAGGGGAACCTTGTGTTCATGCTTCGGGAATGCCAAGTGTTTGATCAATTTGTGATAATTGCTTGTTTACTGCCCCAAGCAGGAGCGTGATTGTCTTTGTCAATGATTCTTTGAATGCATGTCATTTTCCTTAATTGGGTGTGTGCTTGTTGATTGGTGACTAAGTGTGACTACCCCCTCAAGCGACGAATCGATGAGGGAATGACCTTCATGAGAAAAGCGACGAGTCGCTTGACCCAAGATGACTTGTGCAAGGGTGCCTTCAGATGTTTTAGCATTAAGCATGTGCAATTTTTCTGACATTTAGACCTATTTTTGGTGGGTAAAATCCCTTTTGGTGATGCCATAATGGGGTGAAATCGTCAAAAGCCCGTCTTCCCGTGGAGCGGTCCGGCTATGGTAGCCTTCTTGGGGAAGTAGGAGAGTGACAATTTGAGCCCCGACATCGATTTTCTATGCCAAGAGGTTAAGTGCAAGAGCACTTGTGTCCGGCAATGCTTATTGCTTTGTGTTTGTGTTGCATTTTTTTGTTGTTTTTGATTGGTTTTTTGTTATTTTTTGTGACGCCGTTTGGGGATGAAATTGTCGAAAATCCATCCTCCCGTGGAGCGGTCCGGCTATGGTAGCCTTCTTAGGGAGTAGGATAGTGACAATGTAAACCCCGACATCAGTTTTGCTATGCCAAGAGGTTAAGTGCAAGAGCACTTGTGTCTGGCAATGTTTATTGCTTTTTTGTTTGTGTTGCATTTTTTGTTTTTTTTGTTGTTTTGTTTTTTTTTGTGACACCATTTGGGGATTAAATTGTCAAAAATTCGTCTTCCCGTGGAGCGGTCCAGCTATGGTAGCCTTCTTAGGGAGTAGGGTAGTGACAATGTAAACCCTGACATCGATTTTGTATGCCATTGAATGTCAGGCACAAAGGTGCCTTTGTTCGGCAATTTTATTGCTATTGTTTGTGGATATTTGTTGTTTTTGTTGTTTTGATTTTCTTGCTTTGTGTATATGTCATAATTTCATGTTATGCACAATGATTGATGTTGATGGATGCATGCTACTTTATATTGATGGATGCATATGGTATGATAAATGCGAATGTTGTTGATTTATATGTATAGGTAAAATGGAATGGATGAAATGAATTTGTTGATAAACTTGCATTGGAACCATAGACTATATGAGAACTTAGTGATTTTGTGTTTAGGTGATTGTTGTGGTAAATGACTTTGTATGTATATATGTGGTTTTTTTTTTTATTTTTTTATGGTATTTGTAAGGATGAAAAGTAGCGTAGTTGGTTTAGAAATGTAGCTAAGGTTTTCTGAGACTCAGACGGTTTTAACTCACTAGCCACGACTGTACTTTATCTTACAAGACTTTTGAACAAGGTATGAATCGGACTTGTTTTTGACCAAGTTATTTCACATCCCTGTGTGTGCAATTGAGTTCATTTATGTGGTATTTGTCAGGATACCGCCAGTGCCAGATGGGCTTTCAACCAAACTTGTACTGAGGATCACCTAATTAGCTCCACTAACTCCTTTATTGTATTTAGTCAGATTAATCTGCGGTGCTATCTAGGATACCATAAGCTAGCTCATCCACATGCAAACATTGATCTGTACACAAGTTAATGTGACAGATATATCGTCATGCGAGAAGTTTACCGCCAGTGACCGATAGGCTATCAACCAAACCGATACTGAGGCTTGCCTCATGACCTGTCGAAATGCTGAGAGTTCCGGGGATTCAAGTTCGACTCCCTTCTTTTCTTCAATTGTATTGGGATACTTGCTCCTTTGTAGTGATAAAATCACTGTTTATTTTTGTTTTATTTGTTTTTCTTTTGAGCAAGGGATTTGGATATGGAGTGACGAGAATCACTATTGTATGTGCTTTTTGATGTATGCACTCTGGGGATGATGTCAAATTTTTGGAGTTTTGACGTTTTGCAAATTTTTGATGTTTTGCAACTATTGAGAACTTGGGATTCTTGGGGAATTGGGTAGGGAGGATGCTTGTCCTTTTGCCAACTCTCAGCATTCTTTGGGTCATTCGCACAGGGGGATGAGCAAGATAGCCATTTCGCTTATGGTGACCTGGATTGCTTTGCAGGTTTCATCTTTCGTTCACACAACTTGGGAATTTTTATGTGTTTTAATTTGTGTTGGGATGCTACGTAACAAGGTGTGATTCAAGTAGAACTCTACCTTCGTAAAATATTTCTGACTGTGTACAGTTTTGGCTAGAAATTTAATGACATCTAAATGACGAAAACTCTAGATACATTAAATGACAACCTGACTTATGATATGGTGACTCTATGTATGGTGTTGTTTTTGCGATATTGTATGGAAAATGTGAAAAATGGTATGCTTGCTAAGTAATGACAGTCCATGGTGCCTTTGACTTCTATGATCAACAAATGTGCGATATATGGATGTAATGGTTAATGCAACTATTATGTAGTGCTTTGATTGATGAAGTATGCATGAGAATGAGATGCAGATTTCTTTTTGAGATTTTGATGGTTTTTGTTGTTTTTGAATTTTCTTGATGGTGACCAAGGGATTTCGAGAATCCTTTGGGGCATTTTTGGGGTGACCAAGCGATTGCGATAATCCTTGGAGCTTTTGGGGTGACCAAGTGATTGCGATAATCCTTGGAGCTTTTGGGGTGACCAAGTGATTGCGATAATCCTTGGAGCTTTTGGGGTGACCAAGTGATTGCGATAATCCTTGGAGCTTTTTGGGTGACCAAGTGATTGCGATAATCCTTGGAGCTTTTGGGGTGACCAAGTGATTGCGATAATCCTTGGAGCTTTTGGGGTGACCAAGTGATTGCGATAATCCTTGGAGCTTTTGGGGTGACCAAGTGATTGCGATAATCCTTGGAGCTTTTGGGGTGACCAAGTGATTGCGATAATCCTTGGAGCTTTTGGGGTTTTGACCAAGTGATTGCGATAATCCTTGGAGCTTTTGGGGTTTGACCAAGCGATTGCGATAATCCTTGGAGCTTTTGGGGTGACCAAGCGATTGCGATAATCCTTGGAGCTTTTGGGGTGACCAAGCGATTGTGATAATCCTTGGAGCTTTTGGGTGCGATTGGTAATCCTTGGAGCTTTTGGGTTGACGATTGATCCTTGGAGCTTTTGGGGACAGGATTGTCCTAGTTTATCCTTGCATTTGTGGGTGACATGTAATCCTTGGAGCTTTGGGTGACCAAGCGATTGCGATAATCCTTGGAGCTTTTGGGGTGACCAAGCGATTGTGATAATCCTTGGAGCTTTTGGGGTTTGACCAAGTGATTGCGATAATCCTTGGAGCTTTTGGTGCGGTTGACTGACCAAGTGATTGTGATAATCCTTGGAGCTTTTGGGTTGACCAAGCGATTGTGATAATCCTTGGAGCTTTTGGGTTTTGACCAAGTGATTGCGATAATCCTTGGAGCTTTTGGCTTGCTCTTCAGGGGATAGATGTACCCCCAGCTTGATGATATTTGTGCTCCGGATCTGGCTCTGGAGGTATGGGCATGAATGGATCGGCCCTATGCATGGATAGGAGGACAGGGTCTACCCTCGGTACTGATATTGCTATGAGGTCTCTGGGTGGAAGTTGATCTTTGTGTGCCCAAAGTGGTGGATGTAATGCTTGGTCCCACTGCGGTGGGTTAACGTGCCACTCATGCCCTAGTATTATGTTTATCTGTTGAAGTGCTTCATCGATATCTATGGGATGTTGATGTTGTCACATGTGATTGCTGTGGGCCATCTCTGTTTTATCCTCACCTTCGGCCAGTGAGTCCAGCTCATCAGAATCTGGCGATTCTGAGACATGGAAGACTGCATCATCAGGTAGCCCTACGGTCAGAGGTTGATCCTCTTCGAAAGGAGCCTCATGTAAGTTGGGCCTTGGGAGCTCCAAAATCTTGGTCTCTATCGACTCTAAGTGCTCTAGCGCTTTGCATGTATCAGGGGATTTGAGCTCCTCCTCTTTGGTTGGTTCTTGTTGAGGAACTTGGGGCCTATGGAGGGGTGGCCAGATAGCACCCCCATGCCTTGGTAGGGCATTTCATCCCGCTCTTCTTCTCGCTCTGATTCCTTAGAGGCTTCTTGATGAATTTCTAAGGGTGGCCCATAAACTTGAGTGGGTTCCTGAGGAAGGCGCCCATCATTGGTTATAGGAGTTGCCTCCCGCTCATGTCTAGGAGGCATTGGGGGTGGTGCTCGATAAGGTCACGGAGACTTGTCTCGCACCCAGGGGTTGTGCCTCTCATAATGTTTTGTCTTATGCGTGTGAGGGGTTGGAGTCCTCTCCTGCATAGTGTGTTGGAACAACTCATCCTTCTGGCATTGAAGGTGCTCTTTATTTAAAAGATACCGTTCCTCTAAATGTAGTCGTTCTAGCTCAAGTAGCGTGAATTGCATCCAGTGTGCGATATGCTTGGCAGATTCTAAGATAGTTGGTCTTGTCATCTCATGTCTAGAAGGCCTAGATGCCTCTCCTAGATATCTATCTCGGTCATAGTGATCCAAGATCTCTATAGGCCGCCTCCCTCTGTTGGGGGTAGCGGCATTCCCTCGAGGCTTTGGCCTCAGTAGGTGATCTTGATAGTTAGCATTTGCAGAGGCATATTGCTCCCATGATGTATATTGTTCTTGAGGAAGGTAAGGGTTTTCCTCATGCTCTCTTTCATAAGTGAAAAAGGAACGGGCGGAGTTGGCTCGCCTCGCCTGAGGAGCCTTGTGCTCTGGATTTTTCCTTGTAGTCCTGACAACTAGAGGGGGTGAAGGAGGGATAATGTAATCATGTGGTTCCTCTCGTCGAACCCTATGTTGACCTAGCACTTCATCGCGTGGTGACCACTCATAGCGAGCATCTAAGGGAGCTCTCCTACGGATGTACCCCTCATGGAAGGGTGTGTGTTGGGTGCTATGCTGAACAGGAGTGCCCCTAGAAGAGGTGCCCCTATAGTCCCTTTCCGTTAAGGTGTGGAGGGGACTGCCTTGTGTGTCAGGCCGCCAAGGTGGTATGACCAAATCCTTGGGGCTATACCGGAGGTGACTTGTGCCTCCTTGGATATTCCCCACAGCATCCGCCCGTGATTGGGCTTGGCTGCGGGTGAGCACCATGACGATGTCTCTCTAAAAACCCTAAAATTGAAAATGAGTCATATGGGGCCCAAAATTGGGGTGCGCATCCCTCTTACAATAGATAAGCCATAAATAAAGTTTCAAGTCCTAACTCTAAATACATTAGGAGAGATTAACCTTCGAACAACTCAAAAAGCATAAAAAATTAGGTGAGCAATTTTAAAACCTAATTTCGGGGCCCTAGATGATGGAATTTGGCCTCGAAAACTGGTTTAAAAATCTCCCAACTAGCTCCCTGTAAAATTTCACGTCAATCGGAGCTACGGTTGAGAAGTTATGGCCCCGACAAAATGCACTAAAATTTAGGGAAAAAAATAAGATTTCCCATATTTTGTTGGATGCTCCTGCATCACTTATGGGCACCTTTGGGGCACTTTTGGGTTGACCAAAGGGTTCATGGACACCTTTGGGGCATTTTGGAGTGACCAAGCGATTGCGGGAATCCTTGGAGCTTTTGGAGCGAGTGACAAAATGCGTAGATTTTTATCTTTTGTTTATGATTTTTTTGATTTTTTTTTGTTACACTAAGCAGAAATGAACACACACATACACAAACGGTGATTATCTCTTTTAAAGATTAATGGTGTGTCCTAGACTGGTTTTAGTGCGTTTTGATGATTTTGTTTTGTTTTTGAAAGTTTTGAAGAACGTTTAAATGCATAATGAAGGCTCATATGACTCCCATAAATGGTCGCCCCTTCAATATACCATTGCCTGGCCGATATACCAACCTCTCTATATACCCGCCCTTACGAGAGGGAAACTATAGGTACGTGAGAGCAGATGGTACGTGGTACATAGGCGGTACGGAAGGGGGATTGTCCTGTTAATGACACCTACCATAGAAGACTTATCCTCGCAGCATTGGGAATCACCCCAGCGACACTCGGTTAGCTTTCGTCAGGATTTACGCCTAACAACAGTGACAATCGGGGTAAATGGATGCAAAAATCAAGCCAAGGTGGTGATGAACCCACCGTTGGTCTTGATCAAGGGCTGGGGTCTTACGACCAGCTCCTTGGTTTAAAATGTGCCGCGTGATGTGTGTGTGGTTCTTTTTATTAAAAAATGAAATAGGCAAAAGCAACTACTTTCTTTAAGAAGGCAAAATTGACAAAAACAGAAACAGAAAAAGCAGAAAATTACAGGAATAGTTTAGAACCTTTACCTTTCTCTGCCTAGACCTACTGTTTCTGATCCTCGGCTCTAAAAATTCATAGACAAAAATTCGTCCCTCTGTGAGACGAATTACAGAACAGAATTCGTCCCTGTCTGAGACGAATTAGAATTCGTCTCAGGGTCAGACGAATTACAGTAAAGTATTCGCCACAGGCAAAGACGAATAACAGTCAGATTTCGAAAAATGGTACCTGTAAGCACAAAACACAAATTTTTGATCAGTTTCTCGATCTTAAAAAACTAGGGGACAGAGTCCCACCGTGATCGCCACTGAAAGCACGAGATTTCGGAAGTTTTGAAAGGAAAACTATTGCGATGCATTCAAAATCAAAATAAACGCTTAAGTCCTAAAATGTGAAATGCATGAAATGAAAGAGACGAATTGAAATGAGATACAAGAAAGTAGAGAAAGCACAGCCCTTTTATTTAACTCTCTTAATCTCGGTTACAAAGACGCCTCCTCCCTTTTTAGGGGCTAGGAGCGTTAAATGGATTTTGGTTACAATCGTGACTTAGTATTCCTCCTTCCGCATGCCCACATTTGAAATGGGCGGGCCAAAGTGTTGCCGCCACTTGCGTTGATGAATCCTTGATTCTTGCTGCTCCTCCTGCGTTCAAAGAAACAACAAAGGCGTTAGTAGCACCTGCTACAAATATGAAACGTTTGTTCTCTAAAATTAATGAAAGATGCATGTAAAAGATTAGCTAAACCAGTGAATGAAATGACTCCAAATGACCTGCACATTTGACAGAGACCAAAAAACATTACCAGAGGGCCACTGCCATCGAAACAGTTGGCCAATTCGCATTCAACTGAAATTCGTCCCTGGTCAGGACGAATTCTACTGTAATTCATCCCCGGGTAGGACGAATTCGACTGTGTTAAAATGCCGAGTTGATGCCGCCCAAATGTCACGTCTCGGGATCTCCAAAATACCTGCAAGCATGGGGGTTAGCTAATTGGGGGCATTTTGGGATGACCCAGATGGTCGGATTCTCCCAATTTGGCCTCCATCCACGGGAATTTGACGTCGTTACCTGCAAGTTAGTGAGGGCCACAAAATCGACAAAGCATGATAATATTTAATCAAAATATTATGGAATCGAAATCATAAACTACCTAAACAGCATAACATGTAATGGAAGATAAACAAGTGATAACAGAATAGATTAAAATGAAACTAAAAAAGTGTGGGGCGCCCGAGCGGGCCGCCCACCGTTGGGACTTGATTTTGGCACCAATCCACTTGGGATGGGCCCAAAATCTCTTGGAATGGGTTGTCAGCAAATTGGTGGATTAATGTGGTCAAATGTCGGGTTTGGGTCCGGATCCACACTTCCAAAAGCCACCCAATAACCTCTCTTGCGAAAGAGATCAAGGATGTGGAAGAGGTGAATCAAAAAGGGGTGCAATGTGGTGTTCAATTTGGCAGCACTTCGTTGCTTGAAAATGCCTCCAACTTGTCTTCCTTTTTGGGTGGGAAAGTCCACCATTTTATAGACCCAAGGGGTCTCTTTGGAGGGGCATGCAGGGGTGCCATGTGGCGGCCATGCCTTCCCAAGAGGGAGGAGACTCCTCCCTGACTTGGGCTTCCATGACTGCCCTTGTGACAGTCCTCCAACGGCCAATCTACCCACCTACACGCGCATGCAAGGCAGGAGTCATAAATTGACAGTCTTCGGCTGCCACTTGGCGCCATTCTTCTTTTTGCCCGTTAAACCTGGAATTCGTCCTGACCAAAGACGAATTTAGAATTCGTCCCTGGGTGAGACGGATCCCAGTTAGAATTCATCCTTGGGTGGGACGAATACTGAGCAAAGTGCCTGAATGTGCCAAATTGCCTTTTGACCTTCCAAAATTGCTACAAAAGTGGTTAGGACCACTGTTTAACCTCTGAGGGCTGCCCTAGGGGTTGTGTGTGTCAAAGCGATCAGTGTTTGCAGTCACATAATCGGATTGGTGTTGTTTTGGTGTCTACACAAGCAATAATCACAAACTGATCAAACCACTTGGCATTTCGTGAATCATGAACTCAAGGTTCTCACAGACAAAAGGTTGTTCCCTTTGCCTATTCATGACCAATCAATGTCCAATATCAAGTAACACCTCACCAAAAAATGTTAACACTTGAATTGAGTTCCTTCACTCGTCAGAAGCAAGGATTCAAGAATGCATGCCCTTTCCATACTTGGGGCATTGAAAGTTGGTTAGGTTACTAAGAAACCCTAATCATTAGTGCTTTGGTTATCTATTTTTTCTCTGCGCTGTGCCATGCACAACGTATCCCAAAAAGGGGCATCTGTAGACACTAAAACAGCACCAATCCGATTATGTGATTGCAAACACTGATCGCATTGACACACACAGCCCCAAGGGCAGCCCCCAGAGGTTAAACAGTGGTCCTAACCACTCTCACAACATTTTTGGAAGGTCAGAGATCAATTTTGCACCTTCAAGCACTTTTCTCAATATCCGTTCCACCCTGGAACGAATTCAAACTAGGATTTGCCCCACCCAAGGACGAATTTTGGATTCACTCTAGGGTGGGGCGAATTGCAGGTTTGATGGGAAAAAAGTCAAATCTTGACAAATGGTAGCTCAGATCTGCCACTTAACACTTCCTTCATCACATGGGAGTATGGGTGAGCATTTTTGAGCGTTAGAAGCAAGTACAAGGGCAGTCATGAAGTCCCTATTCAGGGAGGAATCTCCTTCCCCCTGAGAAAGCATGATTGCCAAGTGGCACCTCTGCATGCCCATTTCAAGAGACCTCTAGGTCTATAAATTGGTGAGTTTCCTCATCCCAAAAGAGAGAGAGAAGGAGCATTTTAGAGCAACGAAGTGCTATCATTTTATTGTCATACCTCACACATTTTGGATTTGCGCCTTTCACATCCTTGATCTCCTTTAGAGGGGAGGTCATTGGGTGACTATTGGGAGGACGAATATTGAGCCCAAAACCCAACATTTTGCCACAATATCCCACCAAAATTTTTGACAATACCACACAAGAGGTTTTGGACCCATCCCAAGTGGATTGGTGCCGAAATCAAGCCTCAAACAATGGGCGACCTGCCCCATGGGTGCCCCCTCCCACACTACCACAATCCTAATCGCCCCCCTTTGAAGTGATGGGAATTCCATGGAAGACTTGCTTTCTTTCATTTTTGCATTCAATTCTATGATGCTTAGATAGGTTGTCATTTAAATTTCGTCTCATTTTGATCATATTTCTATCTTTGCTCGCTTCCACTAATCTACAAGTAGCATCATTAAATTCATATTTATGGAGGCTAAATTGGGAAAATATTACCATTTGGGTCTTCCCAAAATTTCCCCAATTAGCTAACCCCAAGTTTGCAGGTATTTTGGAGCTTCCTAGGCAAGACATTTGGGACAGTACCTTTTCAACGTTTTGTTGCAAGTGAATTCGTCCCACCCCAGAGCAAATTCAAATTGGTGAGGAATTTCTTGACTATTATTTTTGTAGGGCCTTCTTGGTGGTTTCTTGATGCCCCTATAAAATTTTTAGAGCATTTGGACCTATTTTAGTTATAGTTTAATTCATTTTTCTCATTCACTTATCGTAGGCTTGGGGATTGCATGCTTTGTTTTATCTGCAGGTGCTACTGACCGTTTCTTGTTCCTTTGAATGCAAGGTTTGGACATCATAGGAGTAGTGAGGAGTCAAGACTCATAAACACAAGCGTCGGTGATGTTTGGTCTGCCCATTTTACATGTGGGCACGCAGAAGAAGGAAAGGCACCCATGGATGTGACAAGAACGCATACTTAAATGCTCCTAGCCCTTGGAAGGGGAGGATGTACATTGTAACCGAGTTGTGAAACATATCAATAAAAAGGGTTGTCTTATTTATTCATATTTTTTTTTTTTTATTCACTCATGCTTTTCCCTCTTTTCATGCGCTTTCAAATTCTTAGGATTTAGCGCTAAGTCCGGTTCTGTTTGCATCGCATATTGGATTTCCTTTTTTCTTCCATATCCTCGTGCTTTTAGACCCCTTCAAATTAGATAGTGATCACTCACAAGTGATCCCCATTAATGACCTTCAAGAGAGCCTCTTGACAATGTTCCCTCTAGAAGCTCCAATCGAGCCAGTGTCGCGTCAAGAGAATCAGGTCCCCCACGGAGAGTGGAAAAACCACAATGGGGCCAGATTACTTTTCTCGAGCAGGATGAGGCTGTAATGCCTCAAATAGTTGTCAAAGCCAACAAGGGATTTTGGATCTCCGATAGTGATTACGAAGATGAAACATAAATGACATATCTTAATCACATGCGACAGATGCAGCAACCATACCCCTTGGAGATTAACGACATATTTGAACAGCTGGGCATAGTACCAGGGCATGAGTGGTACGTAGACCTAGCGGGGTGGGACCAAGTGTTGGATCCACCACTCCAGGTATATGAATACCACCTTCCACCCCAATACCCTAGGGTGATATCAATGCCGAGGGTAGACCTTGTCCTCCTATCAGCACATAGGGTCGATCAATTCATGCCAATACCTCTAGAGCCAGATCTGGAGCATAGAGAACATCCAAAGTGTTTGAGTCATCACACCCATGGTAATGGAGACCAAAATAATTTCATCAACATGATCTCCATTGACTTAACCGCCCCCATCCGCAATCCGATCGACCCAGCACGGTCATTGCATCTAGACATAGATGTCATAGATTGGGATCGCATCAATTCACCTCCATCCCCATCAGAGTAATGGCATTTCAGTAAAATGCTTCATTTTACCCTAGGGTCAAGTTAGGATATCTTTCATGCAGAAGAGGAACCCGAGGTTCCCAATGCATATTTAAACTCCACACCAACTAGAGGATGGATCCCACATGTCGATCGAGGAGACAACTGATGTAGACATCGGCTTGGATCCAATGGATCCACAGATCATCAAGCTGGGGGTAAGCTTATCCCCTGAAGAGCAAGCCGACTACATTTCCCTTCTCAAATAGAAGGAGGTTTTTGCATGGTCATACAGAGACATGTCGGGGCTAGATTCGTAACTAGTCACGCATAATCTAACGCTTGATCAGACAATCAAGCCAGTTAAGAAAAAACTACGTAAGATGCACCCAAAAATGGCCTTGATGGTCAAAGGTGAATTGTAAAAGCTATTGGATGCACAGTTTGTCATCTGCATGGATCATCCGCCATGGCTATCCAACATGGTTCCCATCAAAAATCTTGACGGGAGGATTCACATATGCACTAATTTTTGAGATCTAAACAAAGCGAGTCCTAAGGATGATTTCCCCTTGCCAAGCATTGATGCATTGGTAGACGCTACAGTGGGCCACGAAATGCTATCTCTCATGGATGGTTTCTTGGGATACAATCAGATTCGTATCAATCTTGAAGACCAACTAAAAACGGTGTTCACAACGCCCTAGGGGACATTTTGTTATAAGGTTATGCATTTTGGCCTTAAAAATGCTGGCTCCACCTACCAACGTGCCATGACGTACATCTTCCATGATTACATCCATACAACTTTGGAAGATTACATGGATGATTTGCTGGCCAAATCTCTTTTGCGCCCAGATCATCTCGATGACTTAAGCAAGATCCTCGACCGCATCATGGAACATAAAACATGTTCATGTACCCAAAATTGATTGTTTTTTTAATATAAATTAATTAAAATAAATAGAGCAAATACTTTTATTTTATTTATTTATTTTTCACGTAGAGGGAACCATAAGCAGCCTCGGTGAAAACTCGACCCTGGATTTTAACCGTTAGGCCAAGCCCTATGGGCTGTAGAGTAAATATTTCATCTAGAATTTTTTTTCCATTATTATTTATATTATATTGTAGATATTAAAGTGAATCACTACAACGTCAAGCATTTTATAGACAATCATTAATGAAAAAAATGCACGTAGCGGAATAAATCCACCAATGAGCATAGAGGAATAAGCATTGAGCAAAGCGATTGCGATAAAAATCGCTTAATCCAAATTCCGCAAATGTCTTTTTCCAAAATCTAGGAGGAGAATTTGAAAGGAACATAAATTAACAAGGTAATTTATGAGCGAAAATTAATAAAATTTTGCCAACGAAAATTGACCAAGATGTGCAATCTGCTTAATTCTACGAGTGGAAAAATAAAATACTTGAGCGGAATTTTCTTGCAAACGGATTTTAATAAAAGAGATGAATTTTCAGGAATTTAATAAAGGAGAGTGTTTTCGGAAATTTATTCAAGCGGAGTTTAATAAGGAATGGGCTGCCGGAGTTTTAAGAAAGGCAATTGTATTATGGAACTTAATTTATTCAACCCTAAAAGAACAAATCTACTCACCGGAATAGAGAGTGTATGAACAAAATAAAATTTAAGTAAAATATGTTAAAGGACATCAATGAGCGAAATTGAAATAAAATGAAACCTTAACTTTGCAAAGTATATTTATTTAATATATTTCAATATCATAAAAACAAAACACATTCAAGGTATTATATTGTTTAATATGGAAAGACATCCACATACATGTGCAACTTAGAAAAAATTGCATGAAAAATTAAATCCAAAGATTTTTGAAGACTACATCTTCAATATTTGGTTCTTTTGCATTCACCTTTTTTGTCTGTTTTTTCTCCAACTTCAATCTCTCTCACAAAATGATACTAGTAGATCATATATATAGCTGAGAATGGGGAAAAATCTCACTAGCATTTTGGTATGCATTAATTTAAAAAATATGGTTTCTATCCAATAATCGTCGAATAATTCCAACCACCAGTAATAACTTTGAACATTTTAAAGTAAGACGATTAGATATGGAAGATAAAATCTGTCATAGATCTATCATGTGAAATCTGATTTAATTTCTATCATCCTCTTTTATATCAAATTTCACAAAAACTTTGACACCAAACATTTCCATTTTAAATCAAGTGTTGAGGTTTTACGATCAACTCCTCAATGTTTAAATTACCACGTGGTGTGTAGGGTTCTTTTTGCTTGCGCACAGAAGGAAAACATGCAGTAAAAACTTTTTTTTTTATGCAAGCAAAGAAACTAAAAATTACAGAGACAGAAAATAGAAAATGGTAGAGGATGCTCAGAAAACCTACCTCTTGTCTACCCAAATTGGATGCCTCTGAGTTTCTATTCAAAAAGTGCACATAGAGCTAATCATCTCGAGGTGGGATGAATAATAGATCTGTATTAGTCATAGGGTGGGACAAATGCCCATTCATCCCTGGGTGACACGAATTCCAGCTTTGTATTTGCCATAGGATGGAACGAGCAGCAGTCCAACTCTTAAAATATTGACACTTGCAAGCAAAACACACAACTTTTGATAAAAAATTTGATCCCAAAATCAGGGGACAGCGTCCCACCGTGATCGCCACTAAACTTATGAGGATACGGAAGTAAAATGGCGTATCAGGTGCGATGCAAACAAAAGCAAAATGTAACGCTAAGTCCTACGAATGAAAATGCATGGAAAGGGGAAAACAAGCGAAATGAAATGAGACATAAAGAAAATGTAAAGTGCAGCCCTTTTATTTTATTAATTTTCTTGAGATCATGTTACAATACGTCTCCTCCCTTTTCAGGAGCTAGGAGCGTTAAACATAGTTTTGTCACACCACGGATGGTACGCTTTCTTTCGCGTGCCCACATGTGAAATGGACGGGAAAAATGTCACCGTCGCTTGTGTGAATGTGTCTATGCTTCCTTGCTGCCCCTCCGATGTCGAGATCCTACATTCAGAAAAGCAAAAAATGATTAAAAGCACCTGCGGATGGAGGGAAACATGCGGTCCCCAAGGCCTCTGGTTAATGCATGAATAAAATTATTAAAACTATAATCGAAACATATCATAATGAGCTGAGATTTAGACAAGGCATGAAAACATTACCAAAAACACACTGCAAAAGGAATAGTCGAGAAATCTACCACAGGTTTCTAATCACTCCGGGGTGGGACGATTAGGACTGTCACAAAATGTCAGAAAGTGACCTCCTAAATGTCCAGGGGCCTACAAAACACCTGCAATTTGGGGTTAGGCAAAACGGGGCATTTTGAGGCGACCCAAAATGTCGAATTTTGCAAATTCTGCCTCAATCACCCTGTATCTGATGATGCTCCTTGTATGTTAATGAAAGCGAAAAACACTGAAAACACAGCCATTATTCATCAGAATGACATAAAATTTGAATTGCAACCTATATGAATGACCTAAAATGAAATGCAAATGAAACAATAAATAAATCTACTACAAATTTCTAATCGCTCTGGTGTGGGGTGTTTAGGACAACAACAGTGCGGGGGGCGCCCGGGGGGCAAGACGCCCACCATTTGGGGATTTGTTTTGGCACCAATCCACTTGGGATGGGCCCAAAACCTCCTAGGGGGTTGTGTTAGAAAATTGGGTGGGGTATTGTGTCCAAATATTTGGGTTTTGGGTCCGAATTACGCTTCTAATGATCACCCAATAACCTCCCTTCCAAAAGAGAGATCAAGGATGTAAGAAGCACAAGCAATGAGTGATGATGTAATTTGGAAACACTCCATTGCTCCAAATGCTCCTACTCTATCCTATTTTGGGGTGAGAAGACTCACCATTTTATAGACCTGAGGGTCTCTTGTGAATGAGCATGTAGAGGCACCACTTGGCCATCATGACTTCCTAGGGAAGAGAAGATTCCTCCCTGATTAAGGGCTCCATGACTACCTCTATGACTACCTCCTTGAGCTCAAAAATCCTCACTCGCACTCCATGCATTGAAGGTGGATTTAAGTGGTGGATCTGAGCTGCCATTTGTCAAGGTTTGACCTTTTGTCTATCAAACTTTCTATAAACCCCACCCTGGAGCGAATACTACTAATCGTCCCAGGGTGGGACGAATACCAGTTTGTAATCATCCCAGGGTGGAACGAATAAGGAGTAGGGTGCCTGAAAGGTGCCAAATTGACCTCTAACCTTCCAAAATTGTTGTGGGAGTAGTTAGGACCACTATTTAACCTCTAGGGGCTACCCTGGGGGCTATGTATGTCAATTTGGTCAATGTTTGTAGCCACATAATCAGATTGGTGCTTTTTTGGTGTCTACAGTGAGGAGATTCCATATTGCATTGGTAAACCACATTTGGTGGAAAATTATTATGAATATATCTATATTCCTCTATAAATATTTGGAAAGAGCAGCTTTAAATGTTCAACAAGGTAATTCTTCTTTCCCAAATCATCAAGTATGATTTAAGCCCATTTTCAATTATGTTTCTCTAAAGAAAAATAATTGCCTCTGCCCAAAATTCATGCAACAATCCCTTCGCCTTCATCATGCTTCGTGCCATTTCCATGATGGTTTGGTTCTTCCTCTCAGCTACGCCATTCTGCTATGGCGTGTATCTGGCAGTGAACCTGTCTTCGAATTCCATGCTGCTTGCAAAAGTTGTGGAATTCGTTGGAGATGTACTCTCCACCTCCATCAGTTCTGAGAGTCTTCACATAATAATTGCTTTGTTTCTCCACCAGAGCCTTGAACTCCTTGAATCTGGCAAATGCCTCTGACTTCAGCTTGATGGCATAAATCCAAGTCTTCCGGCTGAAGTCATCTATGAATGTCAAGAAGTATTTGTTGCCGGCAAACGTGGTGGTCTGCATCGGACCGCAAATGTCTGAGTGCACCAGCTCCAATGGTCGTGATGCTCTCCAAGACTGTCCTACAGGGAATGCATCCCCCGTGTCGCTTACCGACTAGGCAACCTTCACACACTTGGTTTGGTTGCTCTATCGGGGTAGACCCTTCACCATTTGCATCTTGTGCGGTTGATTCGAAGCCATCGAAGCTCGGGTGACCGAATCCGATATGCCACGACCAGGTAGCATCTTTCTCAACCGCACTCAGAGACATCAAAGATTCATTCCGAATCTGCAGTGAAAACATTTTGTTTTTCATCATGGACACTCGTTGCGATTTGTCCATGCACTTTGTCTCTGATGGAACAGACACCATCTTTGAACAAGATACAGTGTGCCCCTTCGCACAAGCTGTCCAACACTTAGCAGATTATGCTTCAACCCGAGCACATAAAAAACATCTTGAATTGTTTTTCTATCACCGTGTCAGGTGCGGATGAGGATCTTTCCTTTCCCCATCATAGGAACTTTGTTGTTGTTCCCCATCTTGACTTCGGACTGGACTGTTTCATCCAGTTGTGAGAACATCTCTCTGTTCCCAGTCATGTGGTTGCTGCAACCACTGTCAAGATACCAGATGTTTTTCTTGCTATCCTCTTCAATACTGCAAGTCAGTAATACATTACCTCCTGTCGCATTTTTGGGTTCCTCCGTATAATGGGCTTGCTGCTGATTCTCGTTCGCCATCTTCTTCTTGCATTGTGAGGCATAATGGTCGAACTTACTGCAGTAGTAGCATTGGACCTTTGACATGTCCTTCTTCTGCTGAGAGCTTCCTTGCTAATTTCTTCCAGTGCCTCTTCCTCCTTGCTGATGAAAGTTGCAACTTGGCTCAACGTCATGAGGGTTTGATCTCCCTCCTTGCTTGTTACTTCTCCCACGCCTGCTTCTGCCTCTTCCTCCTTGAGAACTAGAAGCGCTGTGGTGGGAGTCTTGTCTGCCGCTGTCTCGGACTGAGGCTTGAGCCCGAAACGCTTGCTCCAGAGAGGTCTGAGATGAACGGCTCAGCCTCTGTTCATGGGTCTGCAATGAACCCATGAGTTCGTCTGTCGAGAGGGTTGTCAGATCCCTCGACTCTTCGATTACTATCACAACCGAGTCGAACTTCGCAGGCAGACTTCTGAGAATCTTTTCCATGATTCTCTGGCTCTGGACATTTTCTCCATTCAACCGCATCTGGTTGATAATGTCAGTCGTCCGGGTGAAGAAGTCACTCATCGACTCGGACTCGGTCATCTGCAGGTTCTCAAACTGTCTCCTGAGCATCTGCAGTTTCACCAACTTTACTTTGTCGATGCCCTGATACGAACTTGCTAGGGTTTCCCAGGCCTGCTTGGCCTTGGTGGCTGATGCAATCCACGGGAATATGGTCTCCTCAACCGCTTGCATGATGTAGAAGAGGGCCTTCTGGTCCTTCTTCTTGTGCTCTTTCAACAGATCCTTGTCTGCTCGAGAGAGGGCGGCCGGTCTGTCTTGCATCTCGTCGGTTCTGGGTAGCCGTTCTCGACTAACTCCCATAGCTCCTGAGATCCGAATAGGATCTTCATCTGGATGCTCCAGTAGTCGTAATTCTTGCCATTAAATCGTGGGATCTGCAACTACAGCGATTTTCTCTCGGAAGCCATGCTTCTATCTCCGTGTCACGGCACTATAAGCTCTGATACCAATTTGAATAATTAAATTTTTTCTTTTATTTTTGTCGAAGTCTGCATGGCGCTGTTCGGACAGCGCAGTGCGCAAGTCGGGGGCCCGACGGACTTCGCCCAAACTAGGGTGAAGTGCGAACGTCGGCCACGCCGACGGACTTCACCCGAACTAGGGCGAAGTTCGAACTTCGGCCGCGTCGACGGACTTCGCCCGAAATTGGGCGAAGTTCGAACTTCGGCTGCGCCGACGGACTTCGCCCTAACTTGGGCGAAGTTCGCACTTCGGGGCCGCAACCGGACTTCGCCCGAAACTGGGCGAAGTTCGCACTTCGCAGCTGCGACAGACTTCGCCCGAAATTTGGGCGAAGTTCGCACTTCGCGACTGCGACGGACTTCGCCCGAAACTTGGGCGAAGTTCGAACTTCGCGGCTGCGACGGACTTCGCCTGAAACTTGGGCGAAGTTCGAACTTTGGGCAGCCAACGAACTATGCAGGGTGAAGAGGGGACTGAGGCCAACTTCGGACTTCTCGTGCACTCGAGCTGCTCCAGTATTAGCCGCGAACTTTGGAAGCAAACTTGGAAAGCCGCTTTAGACTTGTTCTTCTTCCTCGTTGCCTACTGGGTTTGCTTGGATTGGCAACACCCGTATGAGAAGAGAGAGACGCCGAAACAGAGAGCAACAAACTGCAAACCCTAAAAGATGCCGAAAACAAATAGCAAACTTTATTTATGTTAAACGGGGGTTACAGAGTTCCTCAACCGAGGAAATTACAATCATCTGCAGGCTGCTCTGCAGGATAAGTTAAACAGACAAAATGTCGAGTCGGCTGCTCAGACATTAATCAGCTGAGTCAAACTGCTCGCTGAGATACTTTTCTTTGCCTCTGCTCCTTCTTGCTCCTTCTCTTTTTCTTCCTCTTACCATCTGAAATACCCGAGACGCCTTATATAGCCGCGGGAAGAGGAGGATTGGGGTTTGTCCTCTGACAGGTCCTGACAAGCCCTCAACTAGGGTTTCTGATCAATCTCCGCACAAGCGTCACATCTGTCAGAGAGTAGGTGCGGCGTCATGTCAGCCCTTTGCCGGGATCCCGGACTGCGGCAGTGCAGTCCGACTTCGCCCATGTCTGGAGCGCAATCCGGTTTCGCCCAAGGTTCGGAGCGCAGTTGGGCACAAGCATGAAATCTGGGTTAATTTTTCTAACAATATTAAGCAAGACTAAGAGATTCATGCATAATGTCTTCCATGAAGGTAAAATGTGATTGCCGAGTGCATGTGCAAATGCATCTCAACAAATGCATTTTGTATTTTCTATTGTGCATTAAGGAGGCGTCTTCTGTGAAAATTCTAGGTTTGCGAGGAAGTGACTATGGTCAGGTTTATTTGAATTTCCAGAAATTTTTGAGCTAACACGACATGATCTAATACTATAATGATATAGGAGGCCGGGATAAAAGAAGATGGTCAAACAAAGAAAGCCACCTATAGCCACCTACTACCGGAACGACGCGAAGTAGAAAGCCAATAATAAACAAAGAAGACCTGTTCAATCGGCTAAACGCCTCTATCTCCAGCACCGACCCGTCAGACAACTCAAATAATCAAGAGAGGTTGAATCCAAAGTGGACCTTTGTAGCGGGAAATTCGTGAACGAATTACACCTCCATTTCTTACATATCAAGCAAGACCACGAAATTCATGCATAATATCTTCCAGGAAGGTAAAATGTGATTGCCCAGAACATATGCAAAGCATCTCAAGAAATTCGTTTTTGGGTTTCCTATTGTGCATTAAGGAGGCGTCTTCTGCGAAAATTCCACGTTTCTTAAGAGCTGGCTATGGTCAGATTTATTTGAATGTCTAGGTAGTTGTGAATTTTTCCAAATCTAACACGACATGATCTAATACTATAATGATAGATAATGATAGAGAAGGCACGGATAAAAGAAGATGGCCAAACATGGTAGCAGTGCTAATAAATTAATGGAATTAAAACATTTTTAAGGACTATGGACAAGCTTTAAAAAACCACATTTATATATACATTTAGAATTACAATTAGTAGCTGCGGATGCAAATGCCTATGAAATGAACAAACCGTCCGCTCAACGCGTCGAAGAGCTTCCATAGACAATACATAATTTGTCAAACGGAACGAAACTGAGATCCACCATCCACACAACTTCACCGCTTCTTCTTTTAACGTGCATTACACGCTCGTGATTCCTATAAATCATGCTGCCCTATTCTATTTGACATAAAACAATTGAACTATCATCTGAATCCGAAATTGATTCTGCAATTGATCCTGTAGGGTTGCATTATTTGAACCGTTCTCAGAAGACTGAAGAAGAAGAAGACTACATCATCATAACCATTATGTCGCAGAAAAAAACAACATTAAATGTTGAGGGAATTTATTCCGAAGGCGATAAAGACAAGATCAAGACATCACTGAGGAACGTAAGAGGAGTTCAAGACGTTCAGGTTAATGGAAGGACAAGTGTCACAGTAGATCGCGGCCTAAACTCGCCTCATGAATCCGAATTAAGTATGTATCATGCATTCTTTTTTTTCTATTTTTTTTTCATTATTAGTTTTTTCTAGACTGGATTGTGAATTGTCGGAATAAATCTCCTCATGAATCTGAATTAGGTATATATCATGCATTCTTTTTTTTCCTTTCTTTTTTTCATTAATAGTTTTTTCTAGACTTGATTGTGGATTGTCTGTGCTATCAGATGATGGCCATATTATACTGTGAAAATTGCACTTTCACTAATACTTGTGCTGGTTATAGGGTAGCCGTTGATGAAATTCTATAAACCTACAGATATTTTTTTGTATGAAAGGAGTTATGACCATTTTTGTTTGACAATGTTGTGTTCAGTTGAAAAGCTTAAGGAGATTGGATTCACCGCCAGTGTTAAGAAGACGCAGGACTAGAGGCATATAAAATGCCTCAGATACATTGATTTTCTGATATGAGTGGAAGGATATCTCTGATAATGTTTACTCAAGCGTATTTGAATAATAATAATAATGGATTCATATTTGAATCTGAACATAATTTCTACCCTAAACATGTTCATGTACCCAAAATTGATTGTTTTTTTTAATATAAATTAATTAAAATAAATAGAGCAAATACTTTTATTTTATTTATTTATTTTTCATAAGCAGCCCCGGTGAAAACTCGACCCTGGGTTTTAACCGTTAGGCCAAGCCCTATGGGTTGTTGAATAAATATTTTTATATTATATTGTAGATATTAAGTGAATCATTACAACGTCAAGCCTTTTAAAGACAGTCATTAATGAAAAAAATGCACGTAGCGGAATAAATCCGGCAATGAGCGCAGCGGAATAAGCATTGAGCAAAGCGATTGCGATAAAAATCGCTTAATCCAAATTCCGCAAATGTCTTTTTCCAAAATCTAGGAGGAGAATTTGAAAGGAACAGAAATTAACAAGGTAATTTATGGGCGGAAATTAATAAAAGTTTGCCAGCGAAAATTGACCAAGATGTGAAATCTGCTTAATTTTGCGAGTGGAAAAATAAAATACTTGAGCGGAATTTTCTTGCGAACGGATTTTAATAAAAAGAGATGCTTTTTTCGGGAATTTAATAAAGGGGAGTGTTTTCGGAAATTTATTCGAGCGGAGTTTAATAAGGAATGGGCTGCCGGAATTCTAAGAAAGGCAATTGTATTCTGGAACAAAAAAAAATTTCAACCCTAAAAGAACAAATCTACTCACCGGAATAGAGTGTATGAAAAAAATAAAATTTAAGTAAAATATGTTAAAGGACATCTATGAGCGGAATTGAAATAAAATGAAACCTTAACTTTGCAAAGTAGATTTATTTAATATATTTCAATATCATAAAAACAAAACACATTCAAGGTATTATATTGTTTAAGATGGAAATACATCCACATACATCTGCAAACTTAGAAAAAATTGCATGAAAAATTAAATCCGAAGATTTTTGAAGACTTCATCTTTAATCTTTAGTTTTTTTTTATTCACCTTCTTCGTGTTTTCTCCAACTCTAATCTCTCTCATAAAATGATACTAGCAAATCATATATAGCTGAGAATGGGGAAAAATCTCACCAGCATATTGGTACGCATTAAATTAAAAAATATGGTGTATATCCAATAATCGTCGAATAATTGCAACCACCAGTAATAACTTTGAACATTTTAATGTAAGACGATCAAATATGGAAGATAAAATCTGTCATAAATCTATCATGTGAAATCTCATCCTCTCTTAAATCAAATTTCACAAAAAATTTGACACCAAACATTTCCCTTAACTTTTTAAAGTTTTTTTTTTTTTTTTCATTAATGGTTTTTTCTAGACTGAATTGTGAATTGTCTGTGCTATCGGATGACGGGCATATTATATTGTGAAAATTGCACCTTCACTAATACTTGTGTTGGTTCAGATATTTTGGTTTTTTTTTTTTTTTTTGACAATGTTGTGTTCAGTTGAAAAGCTTAAGGAGATTGAATTTACCGCCAGTGTTGTAAAAACGCAGGAATATTTTCTGAAATGCCTTAGATACATTGATTTTCTGATATGAGGGGAACCAGCACTATTTTTGCATTATTAGCTTATTTCAGATACTTACCTGCACTATTTTTGCATTATTAGCTTATTTTAGGATACTTTGATAATGTTTCCACAAGTATATTGAATAATAATAATAATGGCTTCATATTTGAATATGAACATAACTTATAATTTCTAAAGTTGTTATATAACAACCAAGTAGTTGGTCTTCAATTTTTGTGACGGTTCAACTTCTATAATGGCAGTTCATTCGAATGCTCCCACATCATAAAGCTATAATGCATCTTATTAGGTCTAAATAAATATAAATAATATCATACTTATAACAACTTAGATCATTGACTATAATAATCATAAAGTGAAAAATTACAACTAACCATAACTTCTCCTATCTATTTATAATTCTTAAAATTGTATGATTTAAAGGTACAAATATCACATATCTTTACTCCAATATACAACAACTAAAGTTGAAATTCACATTATTATTCATTGAAATTATTGTATAAGATGCTTGTATTAATAAGTAAATTCTCATCGAGTTTTTATACTTTTATGAACTTTTTCATCATATGAATATTTGAATGTGTGTTACATGAATACTTCCATGCATTTTATTATTTTTATGTTTGATGTGTTATTTGTTCATAGTAAAATCTTATTTACGTTTATATAATAATTTTGTCATGAATAAAAATTAGTGTTTTATATAATACTACTAAATTAAAGATATAAGGAATATAATATTTTTAGACACTAATCATATCTTTGAGTAATTTCATTTTCATTCATGTAGTATTTTCTTGTATGCAATATTGGTTTGCAACTCATGTAAAAAAACCATGCTTGTAATAGTAATAAATCTTACTTTAATTGGGATTTCTCTAGTCCAAATGGAGGTTCTTTTGGAGGTGAACTTAAGACCTATGTGGTGTATCATTTTTATTCTACATTGGGTATTGAAATGTATATTTGGGTTGGATACCTCATATATCAATAAATATAGTGAAAATAACCCCTTATTATTTTGTTTTCCCATGATGAGCGATGATTCATATCTAGATGTTCACCTTGTTTTTTTTAGCCTGAGCTGGAGGAAGTTCATATGATGCTGGTTTAGAACTTGGTGAGACTCATGGGTGTCCTTTAAATACTATTATCCCTTGTCTAGAATCGAGTGCCATTATAGATTGTGTATGCCCTATTCTTCATCCTAGTAATTTGTTCCATGTTAGTCCTTTCAAGGCTTTCGATTGGCAACAATTACTACTTGGAATATTTACCCTTTTAGTGTGTTATCAACATGGATTTTTTGTTGACCTCCTTTGGTCCCATGGTTGAATTTTAGAAGGAGCTAGAAGGCATCTAGGTGGTATTGGTAGATGTGCTTTTAAGGGCCTTTTAATTAAGGAAAGTATGCAGTTTTCAAAAAGTAATTTAAAGATGTTTAGGATTTCTTCTACTAGTGAGAAGTGTCCTTTTGTCTACATTTAAGCTGAGATTGAAAGTTGGGTGGCACACAAATTTTGAAGGTGTACGAAAGAAGGTCACTATAGAGGAAGAGTGTAAAGGTGTTGAGATTTCTTGTCTTACCTTGGATAGGGATGTTTTAGAGATTCTTGAAAGAGGTGGAATTCTAAGATTTTTGAAATAATTTAATGGTCATGATATTGATCTAGCCAAAGAGATGGCTTTTTCATGGAATAAATGTGTTGTCTTGGTTGGAGTATTGGATATTGTAATCACCATTCTACTCCACTTTCATATCACTAGTACTCTAGTGGGTGGAGATTGTGTTGATATGGAAATGCATTCCCTTGCTAAGCAGTTGGATTTGTTCAAATGCAAAGGTGGATATCCGATAAAGTACCACAATAGCTTTCAAAGGAACTTGTTCCGAGCCCCTTGGGATAGGGTGATTCTTGCTATAATGGATTCCTTCACTCCAAAGTACAATCAGGAGGTTGTGAGGAGCTTCCATCTTACATTGGTAAACCACATTTGGTGGAAAATGATTATGAATATACCTATATTACTCTATAAATATTTGGAAAGAGCAGCTTTAAATGTTTGACAAGGTAATTCTTCTTTCCCAAATCATCAAGTATGATTTAAGCTCATTTTCAATTATGTTTCTCTAAAGAAAAATAATTGCCTTGGGGAAGAGTGGTGCTAGTTCGAGTTTGACTTGCAATACCTCTTACCTTGGTAAGGATATGGTAAATTGCTTACTAAAAATCCTATTTTAGATACTTGTCCAGAGAAAATTTGTTTAGAAAAAGCTTATGTAGGTAATGCATAAGATACCCCTTTGGAGTCTGATACTAGAAATATTGAGTTGAATAAGGTTATTTAAAAATGGATGCTAGTGAAATTATAGTTTCAAATATGGGAGGTGGTGTTTTTAAGAGTTTGAAATATGGTGAGACCCCTTGGGGTCTTCAAGGTAATGTTATCAATTCCCCCTCCTATCTTGGCTAGGAATGTGAAGATTGGTGATTCATCTTCTTTAGAGGAAAAAAATTCAGAGTTGAAGAAAAATTCAAATATTTTGAAGAATCCTAAGTTAGAGATGAAAGGAATGAGGATATTTAACTATTTGAAGTCTAACTTGAATAAAAAATAAAATACCTCTCATGTTATTCAGGACTCAAAATATTCTGAGGAATTGATCCCGACTTGTAATTCAAATAAGAGTCTGAAGATTTCTAGAATATCGATGATTAATCACAGCTTTCAAGTAGAGACCAAAGGTTCTCTAAGTAAGACCTTTGATTCAGTTAAATATTTGGTGAGATATCTCAAGAGATCGGTGAAGATGTGAACTTTTTATGCAAATGAAATCTCTTGGAGATTGAAGTATGACTAGGATCCAAATACTCCAGAGTTGAGAATAGATCTCTTTAAGGAAAAATCTCAAGATTAATTTATCCCTTTGGCCAAGTTTGTCCATTCCCATCAAGTTCGATGGTCACCTAGGTTCTTTCTAGTAGTTGGTCTATTAAGTGGATATTTTAATGATTTCTCGTGATTCGAGTATGTTGGATGCTTGTCTCTTTTAGAGCCTTTCCTTTTTCTAGATCTTGTTGTAAATAATTATGTTTAATGTTTCAATTTTGGTATTTGTCTCTTTTAGAGACTTTCTTCTTCTTGGTTCTTGATGTAAAAGGTTTGGAACTCCTTTCAAAACCCTTTTTGTTTCGTCTAATAAAAAATAAATAAATCTTAAATCTTCTTAACCTTAAGTATAAAATATTCTAATTACTAATTATGTCCAATAAAACCTTTCATGAAAAGCATAAAAATGAGACTTATACCTTTATATCATGAATGAAATTTTATTTAATCAAATCATTCATATTAAATAATTTGTTACCAATATTAAAAGCTTACTTCTATGCTAAATTGAATTCGTAAGTATATATCATTGTAGTAAAATTAAACAAGGGATAATCAATAATCATATCGTTAACATTATAAAAATGAATTATATGAAAAGTTGTATAGTTTCAATCACGAAGACTTGAACATTAAATTATTTTTTGTTTTTCGTTTACATGATTCCAATTCAGACATCAGTGAACCGAGATTCATCAATCGGCTAAACGGTTCTACCTCCAGCACCGACGCATCAATCATGAAACTCAAATAATCAGGAGACGCTGAACCGAAAGTTGACCTTTCTAGCCAGAATCCGTGAATGAATTACGTCAACCTTCGTTTCTTTCATATTTGAAGAATTAAATTTTTTTTTTTTTTTTTTTTTTGGCGAAGTCTGCACGGCGCTGTTCGGACAGCGCAGTGCGCAATTCGGGGCCGACGGACTTCGCCCAAACTAGGGCGAAGTGCGAACGTCGGCCACGCCGACGGACTTCACCCGAACTAGGGCGAAGTTTGAACTTCGGTCGCGCCGACAGACTTCGCCCGAAATTGGGCGAAGTTCGAACTTCGGCCGCGCAGCCGGACTTCGCCCTAACTTGGGCGAAGTTCGCACTTCGGGGCCACAGCCGGACTTCGCCTGAAACTGGGCTAAGTTCGCACTTCGCGGCTACGACAGACTTCGCCCAAAATTTGGGCGAAGTTCGAACTTCGCAGCTGCGACGGACTTCGCCCGAAACTTGGGCGAAGTTCGAACTTTGGGCAGCCAACGAACTGTGCAGGGTGAAGAGGGGACTGAGGCCAACTTCGGACTTCTCGTGCACTCGAGCTGCTCCAGTCTTAGCCACGAACTTTGGAAGCAAACTTGGAAAGCCGCTTTAGACTTGTTCTTCTTCCTCGGCTGCCACTGGGTTTGCCTGGATTGGCAACACCTGTATGAGAAGAGAGAGACGCCGGAACAGAGAGCAACAAACTGCAAACCCTAAAAGATGCCAAAAACAAATAGCAAACTTTATTTATATTAAACGGGGGTTACAGAGTTCCTCAATCGAGGAAATTACAATCATCTGTAGGCTGCTCTGCAGGATAAGTTAAACAGACAAAATGTCGAGTCGGCTGCTCAGACATTAATCAGCTGAGTCAAACTGCTCGCTGAGATACTTTTCTTTGCCTCTGCTCCTTCTTGCTCCTTCTCTTTTTCTTCCTCTTACCCAGTTTGAAATACCCAAGATGCCTTATATAGCTGCGGGAAGAGGAGGATTGGGGTTTGTCCTCTGACAGGTCCTGACAAGCCCTCAACTAGGGTTTCTGACCAATCGCCGCACAAGCGTCACATCTGTCAGAGAGTAGGTGCGGCATCATGTCAACCCTTTGCTGGGATCCCAGACTGCGGCAGTGCAGTCCGACTTCGCCCATGTCTGGAGCGCAATCCGGTTTCGCCCAAGGTTCTGAGCGCAGTTGGGCACAGGCATGAAATCTGGGTTAATTTTTCTAACACCCTCCATTAAGCCTGATTTCACGAGCGCTTTGACTCCAAGCTGCTCTCGTAATCTGCTGAAGTCTTCCTACTTCAAAGGCTTCGTGAAGATGTCGACCAGCTGCTCCTTGGACCTGCAAAACTGTAGTTGTACTTCGCCAAATTTCACCAGCTCTCTGATGAAATGATACCGGATGTCTATGTGCTTTGTCCGGCCATGGAACACAGGATCCTTTGAGAGTGCAATGGCCGAATTGTTATCACAAAAAATTTTTGTCGCACCATCCGAAGGAAAGTTCAGTTCACTCAGAACTCTTCGCAGCCAAACTGCCTGGCATGCGGCTGACGTGGCAGCGACATATTCTGCTTCGACTGTGGACAACGCAACGATGGGTTGTTTCTTGGACGCCCATGATATCGCCTCCGATCCGAGATGGAAAGAATACCCGGAGGTGCTCTTCCGATCGTCGGTACTGCCAGCCCAGTCACTGTTCGTGAAGCCCACTAGCTCCAACTGGTCTTGTCTGGCGTAAAATAGGCCATGGTTTCGTGTCCCGTTGACATAGCACAAGATCCTCTTGCCTGCTTGCCAGTGCGTGTCTTTTGGAGTCTCCATGAAATGGTTGATCAGACTGACTCTGAACATCAGATCTGGCCGAGTTGTAGTCAAATACATCAGACTGCCAACTAGCCTCTTGAACAGGGTTGGGTCGACATTCCTCCCTGTATCCAACTTACTCAGCTTCAAACCTGTGGCTGCAGGTGTGATGGCAGGTTTACTGTCCTCCATCTTGAAGCGCTTCAGGACATCCTTCGCATACTTTCCCTGAGAAATGAAGATGCCATCTGCCGATTGGTCAACTTCAATGCCGATAAAATACTTCATCAGCCCTAAGTCCGTCATCTCAAACTCGGACTTCATGGCTATTCTGAACTGGTCGAACAGGACATTGTTGTTGCCGGTATAAATCGGATCGTCCACATACGAGAAGATGATAATGAGCTCACTCGCTGCATTTGTCTTCATGTACGGGGTGTGCTCATATGGGCATTTCCGAAACCCATTCTCCCGAAAATAGTCTGTCAATCCGGCTGTACTCAAGCTCGGGGCGCTCGCTTCAAACCGTACGAGGCCTTCTTCAGCTTCAGGACTTTGCCCTCTTGGACTTCAATTTCGTAACCTGGTGGCTGGTCAATGTAGACCTCTTCCTCCAACACTCCGTTGAGGAAGGCTGACTTGACATCCATCTGGTACATCTTCCAACCTTGTTGGGCTGCGAGTGCCAGGATCATCCTGACTGTGTCAAGTCGGGCTACAGGTGCATATACCTCATGGTAATTGATGCCTGACTTCTACTTGTAACCCTTCGCCACCAATCTGGCTTTATGCTTGTCAACATCTCCTTGGGCGTTGAACTTTGTCTTATAAACCCACTTGACCCCAATGGTCTTCTTCCCTGCTGGAAGATCTATCAGCTGCCATGTTTCATTCTTTTCAATGGCTGCTATCTCTTCATCCATCGCATGCACCCACTTCTGATTCTGACTTGCATCTTCAAACTCTACTGGATCAACTTCAGTAAAGAATGCAAATTCAGGGTGCTCTTCATCTATGTGGGTTTGGGTTGCCTCATAAATGTCTTGCAAGCTCCGAGTCTTCGCAGGAGTCCTCAGATTTTGAATTCTGCTTACAAGTGGAGGCGACCGTGATGGAGTGGCTGTGCTATTTCTGGCATCGCTGTTGCTGTTGGAAGTTGCTGGTGGCTGCACACTTCCTTCTTCCAAGTCAACAGACTGAACTTCTGCTGGCTTTAACTGGCCAGTCTCGGACTTCCCGTTCCAGGCTTGATCTTCAAGAAACTTCACATCACGGCTGATGATGAGCTTCTTCGTCACAGGGTTGTACAGCCTATATGCCTTCGCCGCTCACTTGTACCCCGTGAAAATGCACTTCTTCGCTCGATCATCCAACTTCGCCGCTTCTCTTCCGGAACATGTGCATATGCTATGCACCCGAACACACGCAAGTGAGCCACACTTGGCTTCACTCCGCTCCGAGCCTCCTGAGGGATTTTGTCCTTCACGCTTTTGGTGGGACATCTGGTCAGCAAGTAGACTGCACATGTTACAGCCTCTGCCCAAAATTCATGCGACAATCCCTTCGCCTTCATCATGCTTCGTGCCATTTCCATGATGGTTCGGTTCTTCCTCTCAGCTACGCCATTCTGCTGTGGCGTGTATCTGGCAGTGAACTGTCTTCGAATTCCATGCTGCTTGCAAAAGTTGTGGAATTCGTTGGAGATGTACTCTCCACCTCCATCAGTTCTGAGAGTCTTCACATAATAACCGCTCTGTTTCTCCACCAGAGCCTTGAACTCCTTGAATCTGGCAAATGCCTCTGACTTCAGCTTGATGGCATAAATCCAAGTCTTCCGACTGAAGTCATCTATGAATGTCAAGAAGTATTTGTTGTCGGCAAACGTGGTGGTCTACATCGGACCGTAAATGTCTGAGTGCACCAGCTCCAATGGTCGTGATGCTCTCCAAGACTGTCCTACAGGGAATGCATCCCCTGTGTTGCTTGCCGACTAGGCAACCTTCACACACTTGGTTTGGTTGCTCTATCAGGGGTAGACCCTTCACCATTTGCATCTTGTGCAGTTGATTCAGGCCACTGAAGCTCAGGTGACCGAATCTGATATGCCACAGCCAGGTACCATCTTTCTCAACTGCACTCAGAGACATCAAAGATTCATTCTGAATCTGCAGCGGAAACATTTTGTTTTTCGTCATGGACACTGTTGCGATTTGTCCATGCACTTTGTCTCTGATGGAACAGACATCGTCTTTGAACAGTACAGTGTGCCCCTTCTGCACAAGCTGTCCAACACTTAGCAGATTATGCTTCAACCCAGGCACATAAAAAACATCTTGAATTGTTTTTCTATCACCGTGTCGAGTGCGGATGAGGATCTTTCCTTTCCCCATCACAGGAACTTTGTTGTTGTTCCCCATCTTGACTTCGGACCGGACTGTTTCATCCAGTTGTGAGAACATCTCTCTGTTCCCAGTCATGTGGTTGCTGCAACCACTGTCAAGATACCAGATGTTTTTCTTGCTCTCCTCTTCAATACTGCAAGTCAGTAATACATTACCTCCTACCGCATTTTCGGGTTCCTTCGTATAATGGGCTTGCTGCTGATTCTCGTTCGCCATCTTCTTCTTGCATTGTGAGGCATAATGGTCGAACTTACTGCAGTAGTAGCATTGGACCTTTGACATGTCCTTCTTCTGCTGAGAGCTTCCTTGCTGATTTCGCCGCGTGCCTCTTCCTCCTTGCTGATGAAAGTTGCAACTTGGCTCAGTGTCATGAGGGTTTGATCTCCCTCCTTGCTTGTTACTTCTCCCACGCCTGCTTCTGCCTCTTCCTCCTTGAGAACTAGAGGCGTTGTGGTGGGAGTCTTGTCTTCCGCTGTCTCGGACTAAGGCTTGAGCCCGAAACGCTTGCTCTAGAGAGGTATGAGATGAACGGCTCAGCCTCTGTTCATGGGTCTGCAATGAACCCATGAGTTCGTCTGTCGAGAGGGTTGTCAGATCACTCGACTCTTCGATTACTATCACAACCGAGTCGAACTTCACGAGCGGACTTCGAGAATCTTTTCCATGATTCTCGCGCTCGAAATTTTCTCCATTCAATCACATCTGGTTGATAATGTCAGTCGTCCGGGTGAAGAAGTCACTCATCGACTCGGACTCGGTCATCTGCAGAGTTCTCAAACTGTCTCCTGAGCATCTGCAGTTTCACCAACTTCACTTTGTCGGTGCCCTGATACGAACTTGCTAGGGTTTCCCAGGCCTGCTTGGCCTTGGTGGCTGATGCAATCCGCGGGAAGATGGTCTCCTCAACCGCTTGCATGATGTAGAAGAGGGCCTTCTGGTCCTTCTTCTTGTGCTCTTTCAACAGATCCTTGTCTGCTCGAGAGAGGCGGCCGGTCTGTCTCCGCATCCGTCGGTCCTGGTAGCCGTTCTCGACTAACTCCCATAGCTCCTGAGATCCGAATAGGATCTTCATCTGGATGCTCCAGTAGTCGTAATTCTTGCCATTAAATCGCGGGATCTGCAACTACAGCGATTTTCTCTCGGAAGCCATGTTTCTATCTCCGTGTCATGGCACTATAAGCTCTGATACCAATTTGAATAATTAAATTTTTTCTTTTATTTTTGTCGAAGTCTGCATGGCGCTGTTCGGACAGCGCAGTGCGCAAGTCGGGGGCCCGACGGACTTCGCCCGAACTAGGGCGAAGTTCGAACGTCGGCCGCACCGATGGACTTCGCCCGAAATTGGGCGAAGTTCGAACTTCGGCCGCACCGACGGACTTCACCCGAAATTGGGCGAAGTTCGAACTTCGGCCGCGCCGACGGACTTCGCCCTAACTTGGCGAAGTTCGCACTTCGGGGCCGCAGCCGGACTTCGCCCGAAACTGGGTGAAGTTCGCACTTCGCAGCTGCGACAGACTTCGACCGAAACTTGGGCGAATTTCGAACTTCGCGGCTGCGACGGACTTCGCTCGAAACTTGGGCGAAGTTCGAACTTTGGGCAGCCAACGAACTGTGCAGGGTGAAGAGGGGACCGAGGCCAACTCGGACTTCTCGTGCACTCGAGCTGCTCCAGTCTTAGCCGCGAACTTTGGAAGCAAACTTGGAAAGCCGCTTTAGACTTGTTCTTCTTCCTCGGCTGCCGCGCTGGGTTTGCCTGGATTGGCAACACCTGTATGAGAAGAGAGAGACGCCGAAACAGAGAGCAACAAATTGCAAACCCTAAAAGATGCCGGAAACAAACAGCAAACTTTATTTATATTAAACGGGGGTTACAGAGTTCCTCAACCGAGGAAATTACAATCATCTGTAGGCTGCACTGCAGGATAAGTTAAACAGACAAAATGTCGAGTCGGCTGCTCAGACATTAATCAGCTGAGTCAAACTGCTCGCTGAGATACTTTTCTTTGCCTCTGCTCCTTCTTGCTCCTTCTCTTTTTCTTCCTCTTACACTGTCTGAAATACCCGAGACGCCTTATATAGCCGCGGGAAGAGGAGGATTGGGGTTTGTCCTCTGACAGGTCCTGACAAGCCCTCAACTAGGGTTTCTGACCAATCGCCGCACAAGCGTCACATCTGTCAGAGAGTAGGTGCGGCGTCATGTCAGCCCTTTGCCGAGATCCCGGACTGCGGCAGTGCAGTCCGACTTCGCCCATGTCTGGAGCGCAATCTGGTTTCGCCCAAGGTTCGGAGCGCAGTTGGGCACAGGCGTGAAATCTGGGTTAATTTTTCTAACAATATTAAGCAAGACTAAGAGATTCATGCATAATGTCTTCCATGAAGGTAAAATGTGATTGCCGAGTGCATGTGCAAATGCATCTCAACAAATGCGTTTTGTATTTTCTATTGTGCATTAAGGAGGCGTCTTCTGCGAAAATTCCAGGTTTGCGAGGAAGTGACTATGGTCAGGTTTATTTGAATTTCCAGAAATTTTCGAGCTAACACGACATGATCTAATACTATAATGATATAGGAGGCTGGGATAAAAGAAGATGGTCAAACAAAGAAAGCCACCTATAGCCACCTACTACCGGAACGACGCGAAGTAGAAAGCCAATAATAAACAAAGAAGACCTGTTCAATCGGCTAAACGCCTCTATCTCCAGCACCGACCCGTCAGACATGAAACTCAAATAATCAAGAGAGGTTGAATCCAAAGTGGACCTTTGTAGCGGGAAATTCGTGAACGAATTACATCGACCTCCATTTCTTACATATCAAGCAAGACCACGAAATTCATGCATAATATCTTCCAGGAAGGTAAAATGTGATTGCCCAGAACATATGCAAAGCATCTCAAGAAATTCGTTTTTGGGTTTCCTATTGTGCATTAAGGAGGCGTCTTCTGCGAAAATTCCACGTTTCTTAAGAGCTGGCTATGGTCAGATTTATTTGAATGTCTAGGTAGTTGTGAATTTTTCCAAATCTAACACGACATGATCTAATACTATAATGATAGATAATGATAGAGAAGGCACGGATAAAAGAAGATGGCCAAACATGGTAGCAGTGCTAATAAATTAATGGAATTAAAACATTTTTAATGACTATGGACAAGATTTAAAAAACCACATTTATATATACATTAAGAATTACAATTAGTAGCTGCGGATGCAAATGCCTATGAAATGAACAAACCGTCCGCTCAACGCGTCGAAGAGCTTCCATAGACAATACATAATTTGTCAAACGGAACGAAACTGAGATCCACCATCCACACAACTTCACCGCTCCTTCTTTTAACGTGCATTACACGCTCGTGATTCCTATAAATCATGCTGCCCTATTCTATTTGACATAAAACAATTGAACTATCATCTGAATCCGAAATTGATTCTGCAATTGATCCTGTAGGGTTGCATTATTTGAACCGTTCTCAGAAGACTGAAGAAGAAGAAGAAGACTACATCATCATAACCATTATGTCGCAGAAAAAAACAACATTAAATGTTGAGGGAATTTATTCCGAAGGCGATAAAGACAAGATCAAAACATCACTGAGGAACGTAAGAGGAGTTCAAGACGTTCAGGTTAATGGAAGGACAAGTGTCACAGTAGATCGCGGCCTAAACTCGCCTCATGAATCCGAATTAAGTATGTATCATGCATTCTTTTTTTTCTATTTTTTTTTCATTATTAGTTTTTTCTAGACTGGATTGTGAATTGTCGGAATAAATCTCCTCATGAATCTGAATTAGGTATATATCATGCATTCTTTTTTTTCCTTTCTTTTTTTCATTAATAGTTTTTTCTAGACTTGATTGTGGATTGTCTGTGCTATCAGATGATGGCCATATTATACTGTGAAAATTGCACTTTCACTAATACTTGTGCTGGTTATAGGGTAGCCGTTGATGAAATTCTATAAACCTACAGATATTTTTTTGTATGAAAGGAGTTATGACCATTTTTGTTTGACAATGTTGTGTTCAGTTGAAAAGCTTAAGGAGATTGGATTCACCGCCAGTGTTAAGAAGACGCAGGACTAGAGGCATATAAAATGCCTCAGATACATTGATTTTCTGATATGAGTGGAAGGATATCTCTGATAATGTTTACTCAAGCGTATTTGAATAATAATAATAATGGATTCATATTTGAATCTGAACATAATTTCTACCCTAAACATGTTCATGTACCCAAAATTGATTGTTTTTTTTAATATAAATTAATTAAAATAAATAGAGCAAATACTTTTATTTTATTTATTTATTTTTCATAAGCAGCCCCGGTGAAAACTCGACCCTGGGTTTTAACCGTTAGGCCAAGCCCTATGGGTTGTTGAATAAATATTTTTATATTATATTGTAGATATTAAGTGAATCATTACAACGTCAAGCCTTTTAAAGACAGTCATTAATGAAAAAAACGCACGTAGCGGAATAAATCCGGCAATGAGCGCAGCGGAATAAGCATTGAGCAAAGCGATTGCGATAAAAATCGCTTAATCCAAATTCCGCAAATGTCTTTTTCCAAAATCTAGGAGGAGAATTTGAAAGGAACAGAAATTAACAAGGTAATTTATGGGCGGAAATTAATAAAAGTTTGCCAGCGAAAATTGACCAAGATGTGAAATCTGCTTAATTTTGCGAGTGGAAAAATAAAATAACGGATTTTAATAAAAGAGATGCTTTTTTCGGGAATTTAATAAAGGGGAGTGTTTTCGGAAATTTATTCGAGCGGAGTTTAATAAGGAATGGGCTGCCGGAATTCTAAGAAAGGCAATTGTATTCTGGAACAAAAAAAATTTTCAACCCTAAAAGAACAAATCTACTCACCGGAATAGAGTGTATGAAAAAAATAAAATTTAAGTAAAATATGTTAAAGGACATCTATGAGCGGAATTGAAATAAAATGAAACCTTAACTTTGCAAAGTAGATTTATTTAATATATTTCAATATCATAAAAACAAAACACATTCAAGGTATTATATTGTTTAAGATGGAAATACATCCACATACATCTGCAAACTTAGAAAAAATTGCATGAAAAATTAAATCCGAAGATTTTTGAAGACTACATCTTTAATCTTTGGTTTTTTTTATTCACCTTCTTCGTGTTTTCTCCAACTCTAATCTCTCTCACAAAATGATACTAGCAGATCATATATAGCTGAGAATGGGGAAAAATCTCACCGGCATTTTGGTACGCATTAAATTAAAAAATATGGTGTATATCCAATAATCGTCGAATAATTGCAACCACCAGTAATAACTTTGAACATTTTAATGTAAGACGATCAAATATGGAAGATAAAATCTGTCATAGATCTATCATGTGAAATATCATCCTCTCTTAAATCAAATTTCACAAAAACTTTGACACCAAACATTTCCCTTAACTTTTTAAAGGTTTTTTTTTTTTTTCATTAATGGTTTTTTCTAGACTGAATTGTGAATTGTCTGTGCTATCGGATGACGGGCATATTATATTGTGAAAATTGCACCTTCACTAATACTTGTGTTGGTTCAGATATTTTGGTTTTTTTTTTTTTTTTTGACAATGTTGTGTTCAGTTGAAAAGCTTAAGGAGATTGAATTTACCGCCAGTGTTGTAAAAACGCAGGAATATTTTCTGAAATGCCTTAGATACATTGATTTTCTGATATGAGGGGAACCGGCACTATTTTTGCATTATTAGCTTATTTCAGATACTTACCTGCACTATTTTTGCATTATTAGCTTATTTTAGGATACTTTGATAATGTTTCCACAAGTATATTGAATAATAATAATAATGGCTTCATATTTGAATATGAACATAACTTATAATTTCTAAAGTTGTTATATAACAACCAAGTAGTTGGTCTTCAATTTTTGTGACGGTTCAACTTCTATAATGGCAGGTCATTCGAATGCTCCCACATCATAAAGCTATAATGCATCTTATTAGGTCTAAATAAATATAAATAATATCATACTTATAACAACTTAGATCATTGACTATAATAATCATAAAGTGAAAAATTACAACTAACCATAACTTCTCCTATCTATTTATAATTCTTAAAATTGTATGATTTAAAGGTACAAATATCACATATCTTTACTCCAATATACAACAACTAAAGTTGAAATTCACATTATTATTCATTGAAATTATTGTATAAGATGCTTGTATTAATAAGTAAATTCTCATCGAGTTTTTATACTTTTATGAACTTTTTCATCATATGAATATTTGAATGTGTGTTACATGAATACTTCCATGCATTTTATTATTTTTATGTTTGATGTGTTATTTGTTCATAGTAAAATCTTATTTATGTTTATATAATAATTTTGTCACGAATAAAAATTAGTGTTTTATATAATACTACTAAATTAAAGATATAAGGAATATAAGATTTTTAGACACTAATCATATCTTTGAGTAATTTCATTTTCATTCATGTAGTATTTTCTTGTATGCAATATTGGTTTGCAACTCATGTAAAAAAACCATGCTTAAAATAGTAATAAATCTTACTTTAATTGGGATTTCTCCAGTCCAAATGGAGGTTCTTTTGGAGGTGAACTTAAGACCTATGTGGTGTATCATTTTTATTCTACATTGGGTATTGAAATGTATATTTGGGTTGGATACCTCATATATCAATAAATATAGTGAAAATAACCCCTTATTATTTTGTTTTCCCATGATGAGCGATGATTCATATCTAGATGTTCACCTTGTTTTTTTTAGCCTAAGCTGGAGGAAGTTCATATGATGTTGGTTTAGACCTTGGTGAGACTCATGGGTGTCCTTTAAATACTATTATCCCTTGGCTAGAATCGAGTGCCATTATAGATTGTGTATGCCCTATTCTTCATCCTAGTAATTTGTTCCATGTTAGTCCTTTCAAGGCTTTCGATTGGCAACAATTACTACTTGGAATATTTACCCTTTTAGTGTGTTATCAACATGGATTTTTTGTTGACCTCCTTTGGTCCCATGGTTGAATTTTAGAAGGAGCTAGAAGGCATCTAGGTGGTATTGGTAGATGTGCTTTTAAGGGCCTTTTAATTAAGGAAAGTATGCAGTTTTCAAAAAGTATTTTAAAGATTTTTAGGATTCCTTCTACTAGTGAGAAGTGTCCTTTTGTCTACATTTAAGCTGAGATTGAAAGTTGGGTGGCACACAAATTTTGAGGGTGTATGAAAGAAGGTCACTATAGAGGAAGAGTGTAAAGGTGTTGAGATTTCTTGTCTTACCTTGGATAGAGATGTTTTAGATATTCTTGAAAGAGGTGGAATTCTAAGATTTTTGAAATAATTTAATGGTCATGATCTTGAGCTAGCCAAAGAGATGGGTTTTTCATGGAATAAATGTGTTGTCTTGGTTGGAGTATTGGATATTGTAATCACCATTCTACTCCGCTTTCATATCACTAGTACTCTAGTGGGTGAAGATTGTGTTGATATGGAAATGCATTCCCTTGCTAAGGAGTTGGAGTTGTTCAAATGCAAAGGTGGATATCCGATAAAATACCACAATAGCTTTCAAAGGAACTTGTTCAGAGCCCCTTGGGATAGGGTGATTCTTGCTATAATGGATTCCTTCACTCCAAAGTACAAACAGGAGGTTGTGAGGAGCTTCCATATTGCATTGGTAAACCACATTTGGTGGAAAATGATTATGAATATACCTATATTACTCTATAAATATTTGGAAAGAGCAGCTTTAAATGTTCGACAAGGTAATTCTTCTTTCCCAAATCATCAAGTATGATTTAAGCTCATTTTCAATTATGTTTCTCTAAAGAAAAATAATTGCCTTGGGGAAGAGTGGTGCTAGTTCGAGTTTGACTTGCAATACCTCTTACCTTGGTAAGGATATGGTAAATTGCTTACTAAAAATCCTATTTTAGATACTGGTCCAGAGAAAATTTGTTTAGAAAAAGCTTATGTAGGTAATGCATAAGAGACCCCTTTGGAGTCTGATACTAGAAATATTGAGTTGAATAAGGTTATTTAAAAATGGATGCTAGTGAAATTATAGTTTCAAATATGGGAGGTGGTGTTTTTAAGAGTTTGCAATATGGTGAGACCCCTTGGGGTCTTCAAGGTAATGTTATCAATTCCCCCTCCTATCTTGGCTAGGAATGTGAAGATTGGTGATTCATCTTCTTTAGAGGAAAAAAATTCAAAGTTGAAGAAAAATTCAGATATTTTGAAGAATCCTAAGTTAGAGATGAAAGGAATGAGGATATTTAACTATTTGAAGTCTAACTTGAATAAAAAATAAAATACCTCTCATGTTATTCAGGACTCAAAATATTCTGAGGAATTGATCCCGACTTGTAATTCAAATAAGAGTCTGAAGATTTCTAGAATATCGATGATTAATCACAGCTTTCAAGTAGAGACCAAAGGTTCTCTAAGTAAGACCTTTGATTCAGTTAAATATTTGATGAGATATCTCAAGAGATCGGTGAAGATGTGAACTTTTTATGCAAATGAAATCTCTTGGAGATTGAAGTATGACTAGGATCCAAATACTCCAGAGTTGAGAATAGATCTCTTTAAGGAAAACTCTCAAGATTAATTTATCCCTTTGGCCAAGTTTGTCCATTCCCATCAAGTTCGATGGTCACCTAGGTTCTTTCTAGTAGTTGGTCTATTAAGTGGATATTTTAATGATTTCTTGTGATTCGAGTATGTTGGATGCTTGTCTCTTTTAGAGCCTTTCCTTTTTCTAGCTCTTGTTGTAAATAATTATGTTTAATGTTTCAATTTTGGTATTTGTCTCTTTTAGAGACTTTCTTCTTCTTGGTTCTTGATGTAAAAGGTTTGGAACTCCTTTCAAAACCCTTTTTGTTTCGTCTAATAAAAAATAAATAAATCTTAAATCTTCTTAACCTTAAGTATAAAATATTCTAATTACTAATTATGTCCAATAAAACCTTTCATGAAAAGCATAAAAATGAGACTTATACCTTTATATCATGAATGAAATTTTATTTAATCAAATCATTCATATTAAATAATTTGTTACCAATATTAAAAGCTTACTTCTATGCTAAATTGAATTCGTAAGTATATATCATTGTAGTAAAATTAAACAAGGGATAATCAATAATCATATCGTTAACATTATAAAAATGAATTATATGAAAAGTTGTATAGTTTCAATCACGAAGACTTGAACATTAAATTATTTTTTTTTTTTCGTTTACATGATTCCAATTCAGACATCAGTGAACCGAGATTCATCAATCGGCTAAACGGTTCTACCTCCAGCACCGATGCATCAATCATGAAACTCAAATAATCAGGAGACGCTGAACCGAAAGTTGACCTTTCTAGCCAGAATCCGTGAATGAATTACGTCAACCTTCGTTTCTTTCATATTAAGCAAGACTAAGAGATTCATGCATAATGTCATCCAGGAAGGTAAAATGTGATTGCCGAGTGCATGTGCAAATGCATCTCAACAAATGCGTTTTGTATTTTCTATTGTGCATTAAGGAGGCGTCTTCTACGAAAATTCCAGGTTTGCGAGGAAGTGACTATGGTCAGGTTTATTTGAATTTCCAGAAATTTTCGAGCTAACAAGACATGATCTAATACTATAATGATATAGGAGGCCGGGATAAAAGAAGATGGTCAAACAAAGAAAGCCACCTATAGCCACCTACTACCGGAACGACGCGAAGTAGAAAGCCAATAATAAACAAAGAAGACCTGTTCAATCGGCTAAACGCCTCTATCTCCAGCACCGACCCGTCAGACATGAAACTCAAATAATCAAGAGAGGTTGAATCCAAAGTGGACCTTTGTAGCGGGAAATTCGTGAACGAATTACATCGACCTCCATTTCTTACATATCAAGCAAGACCACGAAATTCATGCATAATATCTTCCAGGAAGGTAAAATGTGATTGCCCAGAACATATGCAAAGCATCTCAAGAAATTCGTTTTTGGGTTTCCTATTGTGCATTAAGGAGGCGTCTTCTGCGAAAATTCCACGTTTCTTAAGAGCTGGCTATGGTCAGATTTATTTGAATGTCTAGGTAGTTGTGAATTTTTCCAAATCTAACACGACATGATCTAATACTATAATGATAGATAATGATAGAGAAGGCACGGATAAAAGAAGATGGCCAAACATGGTAGCAGTGCTAATAAATTAATGGAATTAAAACATTTTTAAGGACTATGGACAAGCTTTAAAAAACCACATTTATATATACATTTAGAATTACAATTAGTAGCTGCGGATGCAAATGCCTATGAAATGAACAAACCGTCCGCTCAACGCGTCGAAGAGCTTCCATAGACAATACATAATTTGTCAAACGGAACGAAACTGAGATCCACCATCCACACAACTTCACCGCTTCTTCTTTTAACGTGCATTACACGCTCGTGATTCCTATAAATCATGCTGCCCTATTCTATTTGACATAAAACAATTGAACTATCATCTGAATCCGAAATTGATTCTGCAATTGATCCTGTAGGGTTGCATTATTTGAACCGTTCTCAGAAGACTGAAGAAGAAGAAGACTACATCATCATAACCATTATGTCGCAGAAAAAAACAACATTAAATGTTGAGGGAATTTATTCCGAAGGCGATAAAGACAAGATCAAGACATCACTGAGGAACGTAAGAGGAGTTCAAGACGTTCAGGTTAATGGAAGGACAAGTGTCACAGTAGATCGCGGCCTAAACTCGCCTCATGAATCCGAATTAAGTATGTATCATGCATTCTTTTTTTTCTATTTTTTTTTCATTATTAGTTTTTTCCAGACTGGATTGTGAATTGTCGGAATAAATCTCCTCATGAATCTGAATTAGGTATATATCATGCATTCTTTTTTTTCCTTTCTTTTTTTCATTAATAGTTTTTTCTAGACTTGATTGTGGATTTTCTGTGCTATCAGATGATGGCCATATTATACTGTGAAAATTGCACTTTCACTAATACTTGTGCTGGTTATAGGGTAGCCGTTGATGAAATTCTATAAACCTACAGATATTTTTTTGTATGAAAGGAGTTATGACCATTTTTGTTTGACAATGTTGTGTTCAGTTGAAAAGCTTAAGGAGATTGGATTCACCGCCAGTGTTAAGAAGACGCAGGACTAGAGGCATATAAAATGCCTCAGATACATTGATTTTCTGATATGAGTGGAAGGATATCTCTGATAATGTTTACTCAAGCGTATTTGAATAATAATAATAATGGATTCATATTTGAATCTGAACATAATTTCTACCCTAAACATGTTCATGTACCCAAAATTGATTGTTTTTTTTAATATAAATTAATTAAAATAAATAGAGCAAATACTTTTATTTTATTTATTTATTTTTCATAAGCAGCCCCGGTGAAAACTCGACCTTGGGTTTTAACCGTTAGGCCAAGCCCTATGGGTTGTTGAATAAATATTTTTATATTATATTGTAGATATTAAGTGAATCATTACAACGTCAAGCCTTTTAAAGACAGTCATTAATGAAAAAAACGCACGTAGCGGAATAAATCCGGCAATGAGCGCAGCGGAATAAGCATTGAGCAAAGCGATTGCGATAAAAATCGCTTAATCCAAATTCCGCAAATGTCTTTTTCCAAAATCTAGGAGGAGAATTTGAAAGGAACAGAAATTAACAAGGTAATTTATGGGCGGAAATTAATAAAAGTTTGCCAGCGAAAATTGACCAAGATGTGAAATCTGCTTAATTTTGCGAGTGGAAAAATAAAATACTTGAGAGGACTCTGGATCGACCGGTCATTGCGCCACTAGGCGAGGATTTAGACGCAGTGATCGACATCCTGGATGTGGATGATGTCGGGACTACCGCAGAGTACGACCAGTGGTGGGTACTACGATGATGGCGGGGAGAAGGGCCACTGGGAAGTGCAGAGGTAGTAGCAACGGGTGGGGAGGGTGCCGAGGCACCAAGAGATGATTGGGGAGCTCCTTGGGAGGATGTAGATATGGTGGAGATGGAGGATGAGGATGTGGATTTGGGGGTTCCAGATCAGCCGGAGATGCAAGACATCACAGAGCGATGGGAGCCAAAGCAGGTTGCTATTCTAGAGATGCCTATGCCTCAGGCAGAATCAGAGGACATAGAGTCTAGGCTACACGTTGAGATTGCACGGTTGGAGGGGCTGTTGCAGTGGCATGATGAGGATTTGGGGGACACACTATAGGAGAGGGATCTCCTGCGCATGTAGTTGGTGGAGTGATAGACTGCATTGGCTGCCTACCGCCAGTAGGATGGGGGTACTGATGCTGCATGGGAGATGGATCTCCTACGAACACAGTTGGTAGAGAGGGATAGGGCTTTGGCATGGTGCAAGGAGAACATGGTGACATATCGCCAGTGGGAGATGGACTCGGTGCGGTAGTAGTTAGAGCTGGAGGTAGAGATTTGCCACCTTGGTGGGTGGGTCCCTACGTTCAGCAGAGGTGGATCATCGCACCGCTCAAGAGGGAGTAAGACTGAGCAGTCAGCATCCTCTCAGCACATGCAACTGGATGAGGGGGGGCGAGTAGGCATGATGCAAGGGCTAGCAGTAGACGCCCTGAGGGGTCTCATAGGACTCACACCACAGATGGGTAGTTCCTGTCACACCGATCCTACGTGATCATGGTGGCCAATGCCCTAGGCTTAGGGGTTTTTGAGTTGTTGGATTTTGTTGCGGGGTCACAGGACCAGTTCATTGTAGCCTGCAGGCATTTTTGATGATATATACAGATGAATTTATTTTATTTATGCGAGTGATGATTTGATTTTATGCATGATGAGTGATGAGTATGGATGTATGCATGTTAATTGATGGATGCATATGTTATGATGAATGCAAATGTTTTTTATTTATATGTGATATGCAATATGGAATGGATGAATTGAATTTGTGTTGTTTGGCAAGGGCACCATAGACTGTTTAGAACTTTGTGGTTATGGCGATTGCTGATGGCATTGTGGGGATGAAAGATAGCGCAGTTGGTTTAGAAATGTAGCTAAGGTTTTCTGAGACTCAGATGGTTTTAACTCACTAGCCATGATTGTACTTTATCTTCCAAGACTTTTGGATAAGGTATGAATCGGACTTGTCTTTGACCAAGTTATTTCCCATCCCTATGTGTGCAATTGAGTTCGTTTATGTGGTATTGGTCATGATACCACCAATGCCAGATAGGCTGTCAACCAAATCTGTACTGAGGATCACCTAATTAGCTCCACTAACTCCTTTGTTGTATTTAGCCAGATTAATCTGCGATGCTATCTAGGATACCATAAGCTAGCTCATCCATATGCAAACATTGATCTGTACATTAGTTAATGTGATAGATATATCGTCATGTGGGAGGTTTACCACCAGTGACCGATAGGCTATCCACCAAATCGGTACTAAGGTTTGCCTCATGACCTGTCAGAATGCTGAGAGTTCCAGGTATTTAAGTTTGACTCCCTTCTTTTCTTCAATTATACTGGGATACTTGCTCTTTTGTAGTGATAAAAATCATTGTTTATTTTATTTTATTCTTCTTTTGAGCAAGGGATTTGAATTTTGAGTGATGAGAATCACTATTTTACATGCTTTTTGATGTATGCACTTTGGTGGTGATGTCAAATTTTTGGAGTTTTGACTTGTTGCAGGATTTTATGATGTTTGCAACTTTTGAGAACTTAGAATTCTTGGTGAATTGGGTAGGGAAGATGCTTGTCCTTTTTCCAACTCTCAGCATTCTTAGGGTCATTCGCACAAGGGGATGAGCAAGATAACTGTTTCGCTTATGGTGACTTGGATTGTTGTGTAGGTTTCATCTTTCATTCACACAACTTGGGAATTTTTATGTGTTTTAATTTGTGTTATGACACTACGTAACAAGGTGTGATCCAAGTAGAACTCTACCTTTGTAAAATCTATCTGACTTGGTACAATACGTGGCTAGAAAGCTATATAATGACTGAAGGACAAAAACTCTTGATACATTAGAAGACCACTGACTCTGGTATGGTAAAAAGAAGTAAATGGCATTTATGTTTGATGGACTGCTTATAAAATGGAGAAATGTGGAACAAGATGGATTGGCAGAGTAATTATAGTCTATGGTGCCTTTGACCTGTATGACCACAAATGTGCAATGTGTGGGTATGATGCTTAATGCAGCTACATATTTTTGTGTTTTTGATGGATTGATTTTTTTGTGAATATGAAGATGATATGTGAAAAGAGCTTCTTTATTGTTGTGATGAGTTGGAGTATGCATGGAAATGAGATGCAAAGTTTGGTTATTTTTGATGAATTTACTATTTTTGAATTTTTTTATTTTTGACCAAGTGATTGTGGGAATCCTTGGAGATTTTTGGTTGACCAGGCGGTAATGGGTACCTTTGGGGCATTTTGGGATTGACCAAGCGATTGTAGGAATCCTTCGAGCATTTTGGGATTGACCAAGCGATTGTAGGAATCCTTAGAGCATTTTGGGATTGACCAAGCAATTGTAGGAATCCTTGGAGCATTTTGAGATTGACCAAGCAATTGTAGGAATCCTCGGAGCATTTTGGGATTGACCAAGTGATTGTAGGAATCCTTGAAGCATTTTGGGATTGACCAAGCAATTATAGGAATCCTTGGAGCATTTTGGGATTGACCAAGCGATTATAGGAATCCTTGGGGCATTTTGGGATTGACCAAGTGATTGTAGGAATCCCTGGGGCATTTTGGGATTGACCAAGTGATTGTAGGAATCCTTGGAGCATTTTGGAATTGACCAAGCGATTGTAGGAATCCTTGGAGCATTTTGGGATTGACCAAGCGATTGTAGGAATCCTTGGAGCATTTTGGGATTGACCAAGCGATTGTAGGAATCCTTGGGGCATTTTGGGATTGACCAAGTGATTGTAGGAATCCTTGGAGTATTTTGGGATTGACCAAGTGATTGTAGGAATCCTTGAAGCATTTTGGGATACGGCTCTCTTAGATATGGAATGGCCACAAATGACTGATGTTCAAGGGTTCTAGTTCCTTGATTCCATCAAGAGAGGCTAGCTGGTATGTCCTGGGTCGTATTTTGCTATTAATTACATATGGACCTAACCAATTTTCCATGAACTTGTCCCTTAGATGGGATGGCAAACTAGAGTTCTGTTGGTTTTTTTTAAGACCAAGTCACCAATCTGAAAGTCCCTCAGGTGAACTTTCATGTTGTAAGCTTTCTTAAGTCACTCTTGATAGATACGTAAATGCTCGAGAGCATTAATGCATCATTCATAAAGCAACATAAGTTGGTCTAACCGGGCCTACCACATAGTGTCATCATCGATGAACTCTTGCATTGATATACGCAGGGAAGGAATTTCCAACTCGAGAGGCATGACTGCCTTGGAGCCATACACGAGCAAAAATGGAGTTGCCCTAGTGGGCGTCCAAATGCTAGTGCGATAAGCCCATAGGGCAAGTGGGATTTGGATGTGCCAATCCTTATGACTGTCTACAACTATCTTTTTAAGGATGGCAACTAGAATTTTGTTTGACACCTCTGCTTGCCCATTTGCCTATGGATAATAGGGTGTCAAAAAACTGTGCTAAATTTTGTACTTTGTGGTCAAAGCACGCACGTCTTTGTTCTTGAATGACATCCCATTATCCAAGATTATTTTGGATGGAATACCAAAATGACATATGATGTTATGCAAAATGAACTCCACAATGCGGGGTCCTGTCATAGAGGTAAGCGAAATTGCTTCCACCCACTTGGTGAAATACTCTGTGGCCGTTATGATAAATATGTGACAACCTGACGACATAGGGGAGATCTTTTCGATTAGATCTAAGCCCCATTGTGAAAATGACCAATCCGACTGGATCGACTGCATGGCCTAGGAAGGTACGTATGTCAAATTAGCATGGTGTTGACACTTCACACACTTCCTTACATATGCGCAACAATCTCACTCTAAAGATGGCCAATAATAGCCCATGTGAAGAATGCACTTTGTGATGGCCATACCACTAAAGTGGCCACCACACGTACCATCATGTGCTTGGGCGATCACCCAAGTGGACTCTTGCTAGTCCAAGCAACGAAGGAGGATTCCTTCATAGCTGTGATGATAAAAAATGTCTCCTAACAAGACATACTTAGCCACTTTCTACTTGAATGCTCATTTTGGGGCATGTGTCAATCCAAGTGGGAGATTACCTAACTTGAGGTAGTCCCTTATGGGTGAATACCAATCCTGCTGATTGAAAGCCTCGATGGTGTGAACAGCCAATCCCCCTTGAAGATCATCCCTAGAAAATTTTGAGTGGGAGAGAACTTGTAAGAATAGCATTGTGTTGCTATTAATGGGATTAGGGGAGAACAAGGACCCCCAGTTGGAATGTTTCAGATGATTATGGATTCGAGAGAACTTATCCGAGGATGGTTCAATCTGGATCATGTGGATTCCTGGCATCAAGTCAGAGCTTACACGCTCCATCGTGGATTGCGATAGTGTTTTTACTTGAATTGTTATCATATCACCAAAAAGTTCTTGCAGGATTAGTGACCCCAAGGAAGCCATAGTGTCCGCAAAATGATTTGATGATCGAGGGAGTGCCTCGATGTCGTACCACTCAAGCTTTGCCAGGAATTTGTCCACAAGGGATTTATAGGCCTACAGAACTAGGCATTTACATTGGAATACCCCTTTGAATTGGTTGAAAATTAACAGTGAATCACCAAAGATGTTCAGTCATTTGATGTTCATGGTGATTGATGTCTGAAGACCTATGAGCAAGGCTTCATACTCTACATTATTGTTGGTGCACGGGAAGTCTAATTTAAAGGGCAAGGGCACTAGAGCCCCTTGTGGTGTGAATAATACGATTCCCACACCACCACATTGCTCACATTTAGAACCATGATCACCACTAAAATCACAAGGATACAAAAGCAAAAAGGAAAGCGAATATGCGATGCAAATAGAACCGAACTTAGTGCTAAATCCTATGAATTTGAAAGTGCATGAAAAGAGGAAAAAACATGAGTGAATCAAAATGAAACATAGGTGAATAAATAAGACAGCCCTTTTTATTGATATGTTTCACAACTTGGTTACAATGTGCATCCTCCCATTCCAAGGGCTAGGAGCGTTTAAGTGTGCGTTCTTGTTACATCCATGGGTGCCTTTCCCTATTTCACATGCCCACATGTAAAATGGGTGGACCAAATGTCACTTCCACTTGTGTTGATGAGTCTTAACTCCTCGTTGCTCATCTGATGTCCAAACCCTGCATTCAAAGGAACAAGAAACGGTCAGTAGCACCTGCGGATGAAACAAAGCATGCAATCCCCAAGCCTACGATAAGTGAATGAGAAAAATGAATTAAACTATGACTAAAATAAGTCCAAATGCTCTAAAAATTTGACAGAGGCATAAAGACACCACCAAGAATGCTCTGCAAAAATAATAGTCAGGAAATTCCTCACCGATTTGAATTCGCTCCGGGGTGGGACGAATTCACCTACAACAAAATGTCGAAAAAGCACTATCCAAATGTCCTCCCTAGGAAGCTCCAAAAGACCTACAAACTTGGGGTTAGCTAATTGGGTGCATTTTGGGAAGACCCATATGGTCATATTTTCCAATTTTAGCCTCCATAAATGAGAATTTGATGATGCTACCTGTAGGTTAGTAGAGGCGAGCAAAGATAGAAATATGGTCAAAATTGTTCAAAACGAGACGAAATTCAAATGACAACCTATCTAAGCATCATGGAATTGAATGCAAAAATGAAAGAAAATAATTCTACTATGGAATTCCCATCGCTATGAAAGGGAGCGATTAGGATTGTGGCAGTGTGGGAGGGGGCGCCCATGGGGCAGGTCGTCTGTCGTTTCATGCCTGATTTTAGCACCAATCCACTTGGGATGGGTCCAAAACCTCTTGTGTGGTATGTTGTAATCACAGTGACACTGAGAGGGGGGTGAATCAGTGTGATCTTTAAAATTTCTAATATATATAGTTTTAAATCCAGCAGCTATTTAAAACTGATAAAAGAAATATCAAATGCAGCAAGAAAGCATGACACACAACACAGTAATTTAACGAGGTTCACCAATGTGGCTACTCCTCAAAATGACTGCTTGGACTACCATCCAAATCCAGCCAATGCAAAGCTACAACTTTACAATATCTTTTACCAGCACCAACTGGAAGGAGCACCAACCCCTTAGCTTTATCTGTTTCAAACAGAATGGAGCACCAACTCCTAATTTACCAGCACCTACTGGAAAGAGGCACCAACCCCTTATGCCAAGCTGCAACTTGGAAGTCAATAATGATAATGAAAATTATAGAATAAAACTTTCACCTTATTTCTCACAGTCTGTTGTTTCTCTGCATTCTGTTGCTTCTATGCAAAATGCTTCGCACTATCCGACCGCTTCTATGAACTTCTTTGCACTCTCTACTGCAATCAGATGATCGATCACTTCTACTGTCTACGCGCTATCACTTCGCACTTAGAACTCAACCTCTACACATCGCGCTCTTAATTCATGCAATCACGATATGCACACTTCGCTTCAACTCGAACTACGACTTCGCACTCAGCTTGAAACGATATGACTCAACATCTGCACCCCGTGCACCTCATTCGCACAAGTTCGATACGACTCGCTCTCTGCTCGACACGAACTTCACTTGCGCAAACACTCTACTCGCATTCGCACATTATCTTCACACCGCATCTCTCAAACTCGAAGTACCCCTCCTTTTATAGAAGAAATTTTAGGAACAAATCTTAAACAACAGTCGGCTGTAACCCTAAGAATGTCGGCTGCAAAACCCTAGAAATTGTCAGCTGCAAACCCTAGAAATTGTCGGTTGCAAACCCTAGAAATTGTCGGCTGCAAACCCTAAAATCTGTCGGCCCAGATTCAACTTTGTCGGCCTCAACTGCTACTGCCACCTCTGTCACCTTCCTGTAACTATTGCCACGAAATAGAAACATGTCGCGATATCGCGACACTTTTTGTAGCCGTACGCCTTCTTGTCCTTGTTGTCGCGAAATCGTGACCCTTTTGGCCTTTGATAGCTTTGCCACCGTTCTTGTCATGAAATCGTGACACTTCAAACTTTTGCTGACGTCATCCTCATTCTTGTCATGAAATCATGACGCTTTCGGCTTCAGAGGCTTTTCTTGCAACTGTCAAAATCGATGACACTTTAAAGTCATCCTCATTTTTGTCATGAAATCAATAGACTTTTGACTTCATGAAATCGTGACACTTTCAACTTTCGGACGATCATCCTCATCTTTGTCATGAAAATCATCGATGCTTTAGCTTCGTACATTTCTCGCTTCATGCACTAGCGAAATCGCTACAACTTTGTGCCTTGTGCTTCCAACTTTGCTTCGACCCGTGAAACTTTGACTTGTAGCGAAATCGCTACACTTTTGTGCCTTGCACTTTCGACTTGTAGCATAATCGCTACACCTTTGTGTTCTGCACTTTTGACTTGTAGCGAAATCGCTACACCTTTGTGTTGTGCACTTTTGACTTGTAGCGAAATCGCTACACCTTTGTGTTGTGCACTTTTGACTCGTAGCGAAATCGCTACACTTTTGTGTTCTTTACTTGTGGAAATCGCTACACCTTTGTGTCTTGGTTTCGACTTGTAGCGAAATCGCTACAACTTTTCACTTAACACTTTCTCCTTGCTTCCGAAATTCAACATGTAGCGAAATCGCTACAACTTTTCCTACCTTTCTCCTTCGAAATCAACATGTAGCGAAATCGCTACAACTTTTCCACTTAACGCTTTCTCCTTGCTTCGCCAAAATCCAACATGTAGCGAAATCGCTATAGTTTCTCGACTTAGCTTCTTGGCCTCCAACATGTCGCGAAATCGTGACAGTTTGCCTTGCGCCTTCTCTCTCCTCATTTTTGTCATGAAATCATGACATTTTTGGTTGTGCCTTCTCTCTCCTCATTTTTGTCATGAAATCATGACATTTTTGGTTGCGCCTTCTCTCTCCTCATTTTTGTCATGAAATCATGACATTTTTGACTACGCCTTCTCTCTCCTCCGACTTGTCATGAAATCGTGATAGAAAACATGTCGCGATATCGCGACAGTTTTCTAACTTGTCTTTTTCTTCGAATTTTTGAAACTGGGTCACTTCTATTTTCTTGGAATTGCACTTTACATAATCTGACTATCCTTTGAACTTCTGTCCTCTGCATCTGAATGACTCCTGAACTGTCTGTCCACTGCATCATTAGATCTAACTGCCTGTGTTGACAACAATGACAAACTTCTTGCAACACCTTGCTCAACAATCTCCCCCTTTGGAATTGTTGGCAACACCTGTGTACATTCCTGTAACTCTTCTCCCCCTTTGTCAATAATACCAAAGGGCTGCTGCAGACTCCCCCTGAGTCCATCCTCACACTTCTCGGGCACAATTTGTTGCATCTAGCACAAATTATGATCATGAGCAAAAGAATAGTCAAATACTCAAATGCTCCCCCTGAGAAAGTGATCCCCGTAGCTAGTCACTTCTTAGGAAGTGTGACTACTCCTAATTTGCTTCGAAGGTACTCAAACACTTCCTTGGGCAATGGTTTTGTAAAAATATCTGCTACTTGTTCTGTAGTTGGGACAAAATCCAATTTAACTTCTCCTTCTGCAACTTTCTCCTTCAAGAAATGATACCTTATAGCAATGTGTTTTGTCCGTGAGTGCATAACTCGGATTCTTGGAGATGTTAATTGCACTCGGTGTTATCACACTTAACCGATATTGGTTCACTGAAATTAATACCAAGATCTTTCAAAGTTTGTTTCATCCACAAGACTTGTGTACAACATGTTGTTGCTGCAATATATTCTCGCCTCACCTGTTGATAAAGAAACCGACTCTTGCTTCTTATTGTGCCAAGCAACCAACCTCGTCCCCCAGATAGAATGCACCTCCACTTGTACTCTTTCTGTCATCAACACATCCAGCCCAATCTGCATCTGAATATGATATAAGAGTGAAGTCTTTGCCTTTTGGATACCACAACCCATACTCCATGGTGCCCTTGAGATACCGAAAAATCCTTTTAACTTCTGTCACATGAGTCTCTTTGGGATCGGCCTGAAATCTAGCTACCATGCAAACTGCCTACAGAATATCAGGTCTAGTAGCTGTTAAATATAGTAAACTTCCAATCATAGATCTGTACATGGTTTGGTCTACAGGTGGAGATTTGTCTTCTTTACTCAATTTGCAGCCTGTTGTCATGGGAGTGCTAACTGGCTTACAGTCCTCCATAGTGAACCTCTTTAGCATTTCTTTCACATATTTGATTTGGGAAATGAATATGCCTTTCTCATTTTGATTAACTTGTAGCCCAAGAAAGTAAGACAGTTCACCAATCATAGACATTTCAAATTCATTCTGCATCTTATTTGCTAAGTCTTTACAAGATTCATCTTTGTTGCTCGCCAAATATGATATCATCTACATAGACAACTAGAACAATGAGATGCCCACCTTCTGTTTTCACATACAGATTACTGTCCACTAAACCTTTCTTGAATCCCTATTGAGAGAGATAGTTATCTAGCCTTGCATACCATGCCCGTGGTGCTTGTTTTAATCCATACAATGCTTTCTTTAATTTGCAGACAAGGTTAGGATCCTCACTAATTTGAAAGCCATCTGGTTGTTCAATATAGACCTCTTCTTCGAGTTTCCCATTTAAAAAGGTAGATTTTACATCCATCTGATAAACTCTAAAGTTTTTGTGAACTGCTAAGGCCAGAAACATTCTAATTGCTTCTAATCTGGCCACTGGTGCAAAAGTCTCTTCAAAATCAATGCCTTCGACCTGTGCATATCCTTTACAAACCAGTCTTGCTTTGTTCCTAATGACCTGTCCGTCTTCATTTAATTTGTTTCGAAATATCCATTTGGTGCCGATTACATTCTTATTCGCAGGTCTAGGTACTAATTCCCAAGTTCTGTTCTTTTCAATCTGATCTAACTCTTCATTTATTGCCTTCATCCAGCTATCATCTTTGCTTGCTTCATCTATGTTTTTGGGCTCAATGCTAGATAAAAGAGAGTAATTACTTATTACTTTCCTTCTTGTCTGAATACCAACTGTGGGATCTCCAATTATTTGGTCTCTTGGATGATTTTTCTGCCACTGCCTGTTTTGAATTTCTTGTTTTCTTGCACCTCTGAGTCATCGACTAATTCATCTGAATCAAACGTAGATTTATTTTCTGTTTCATTCACCTCATCTCCTTCAATGACTTCTTCATAGATTGGGTAGTTTTCCTCAAAGTCAGCTAATCGTTTCCCACCTTCATCGAATTTAACATCTGCACTGTCCACAATTTTCTTGAGTCTCTTGTTGTAGCATTTGTAAGCTTTGCTTTTTGATGAATACCCAACAAAAACACCTTCATCTGCTCTATCTTCAAACTTCCCAAGGTTGTCATCGGTTTTTCTGATGTAGCACCTACAACCAAATACTTTGAGATGTTTTGTTGTTGCTTTTCTACCAAACCACAACTCATAAGGTGTTTTGCATTCATGAGTTCTTAACATATATCTGTTTTGGATGTATACTACAGTGTGAACTGCTTCTTTCCAGAATCTATCTGCTATTTTGTTTTCTGCCAGCATGGTGCGTGCCATTTCCTGTATAGTTCTGTTCTTTCTTTCTACTACGCCATTCTGCTGTGGAGTTCTAGCTGCTGAATATTGTCTCCTGATACCATGTTTTTCATAGTATTCTATAAATTCATTCGAAATGAATTCTCCTCCTCTCGTCCCGATCGTAAGCATTTGACCCTTTTTCCTGTTTCATTCTCAACTAGCTGTTTGAAGGATCTGAACATTTCAAAAGCTTCTGTTTTATCTTTTAGGAAAAATATCCATGTCATTCTGGAATAATCATCGATACACAAGCATAAAGTATTTGTCGCCATTTATGCTTTGAGTTCTCATGGGTCCACATAAGTCTGTATGAATAAGTTCCAAGGGCCTCGCTAGTGTGGTATTCTTTTGTTTTAAATGAGACTCCGGTTTGCTTTCCCTTCCGACATGAAGCACAAACATTGTTTGAAGGTTTTTTAATGGTTGGAATATCTCTCACTGCTTGTTTCGAGCTGATTTTCACCAAATTATCAAAACTTATGTGTCCAAGCCTCTTGTGCCACAGCCAGTTCTCTTCTTCTTGTCCAATGAAACACGTACCTTCTGAAGTTTCTGAGAGTGTGTACAAATTTCCAGACGTCCTTGAACCAGTTGCTATCAATTTCCCACTGTTTATTTTTCTGACTTCACAACCCTACTTTTTGAAGACTACTTCATGTCCTTTATCACAGATTTGACTGACACTTAATAGGTTGTGTTTCAAACCATCCACAAATAAAACTTCTTCTGACTTGATTTTCCCTTCACTAATTTTGACAGATCCTTTTCCTATTATTTTGGCTCCATCATTATTTCCAAACTTCACAGAGCCACCCTCATATTTCTGTAGTTTTTCAAATTTTTGTTTATCACCTGTCATATGACTTGAGCAACCACTGTCAAGAATCCACGGTACACATTTATTCTGAGCCCTGAAAGTTGTCTGCACTATTAAAGATTCCTTTTCTTCCCTGAGTTGTTCTTTCTGTTTCCATTCTGTTTTGACTATGGTATTGGGTTCTAACTTGGATTTCCCCTTTTCAGAATCTTGCACATATCTTTCAGAAATATTTCTATTCTGTTTTGCCCTATATGGTTGAATTCTTCTTTTCTGAGATTGATTTGAAATAGAAGTACTATGACAGTTTCTAGCAATGTGCCCAAAGTTGTGACAATTAAAGCATTCTACTGCATAACTCATTAGAGGAGCAAAGGTATTTCTACTAGTGAAACTTCTTGGACCTACATTATACTTGCAATTAGCAATTTTATGCCCATAACCATTACATTTGAAACAGAAACCATAAAAGTAATGATTGAACCTGAAAGATGGTCTTTGCCAAGATGTTGCAGGAGCCTTAGATCTTCTTTTCTTTTGATGTGTGACCTTGGTAAAGCCATCATTGTCAGTTCCTATTTTAGGACTGGCATTACTGCTTTCTTTTGCCTGATTTGTTTTTCTTTCAACAACCTGTTTCTTGTCTTTACTCTTTTCACATTCAACATTGCTTGCCTTTGGTCCGTTTGATGATTCTCCTTCAATAAAGCCTAGACCGAATTTGATACCTGCGGGTCTTTGATCGCTTAGGATTTTGTCCAGCTTCATCGAACTTTCTTCACGTTTGAAATGGCAGCTAATTTTTTGATCCAACTCTTGTATCTGTATTCGAAGACCAACATTTTCTTCTTCCAATTTGCAACAGTAATCTATCTTCATGGTTACCTGAACTTCAAGATCTTCGGACATTTTCTTGTACTCTTCTGTCTGTGTTTTTAGACTGGTTATAATGTCATTTGCATCCTCAAGCTTCCTTGATAGTTTTTTATTCTTTCTTTTCTCAGATTTCCATTCCATAAGAGCAGAAACCAGCTCACCTTCTAAATCAACTTCAGCCTCACCTTTTTCAATAGACACTTTAGAGTTCATTCCTTCTCTCTTTTCTGTGTTTTCTGCCTCTTCTGATTTTTCTACTTCAAACGCCATAAAGAGAGCCTCACCTGTTCCTTCTTCGAAGTCTTCACTAGAGCTGTCCTCTCAAGAATCTGCATTTCGGGAGATAAAACTTTTCTTTTTGAAATTGCCTTTCCTGAAGTTTGATTTCTTCTTCCATTCACTTCTTTCTTGATGCGAAGTTTCCTCACCTTTGTTCTTTTCATTGAGAGGACATTTTGTAGCAAAGTGCCCAATGCCTCCATAGTTGAAACATTTAAATGGTAGCTTTCCTCTGTACTTTCCTTTTCCCTTTCTCAGTTTTCTGACAAAATTTGCTTCCATTTCATCTGATACATCCTCTTCTTCAGACTCTTGTTTTGTGACTTTGCCTTTTAGGGCTTTGAAAGTTGCTTCTCTATCTGTGGGATTAGACCTTCCTATTCTCATTTCAAAAGCAGTCAAAGAACCATGCATCTCATCCATACTAAAATGATTTAGATCTTTGGCTTCTTCTATGGCAGAGACTTTAGAATCAAATCTAGGAGGGAGCGATCTTAATACCTTTTTCACGATAGTAGCATCGTTTATATCTTCGTCGAGACCTCTCGATTGAATTGGTGATCCCATTGACTCTTTGCATGAAAGTCTCTATGTTCTCATCATTGTCCATCTTTAAAGATTCGAATTGAGCTCGATGTGTTTGAAGCTTGGCCTCCTTGATCCTATCATCTCCTTCATGAATGTTCTCTAGTTTATCCCATACATCTTTTGCTGATTCACAATTTATGATCTTGACTAGCTCACTGTCCACTAGTCCACACATGATGGCATTTTTTGCTTTTGAATCATTTTCAAATGCCTTTTTACCAGTAGTGTCTGTTGGAGCGGTGGCGGGAGCTTTGTAACCATTAACTACTGCACCCCAGATGTCAAAACCCAAAGCACTGAGATATGTCTGCATTCTAATTTTCTAGAACGCATAATTAGTTCCATCAAACAATGGTGCTTTGTTCGAGGAGAACCCTTCACCACTTGCCATTGCGTCACTTCCAAGATCACCCTAGCTGTTTGAGCCTATTCAGGAACCTAGCTCTGATACCAATTGTTGTAATCACAGTGACACTGAGAGGGGGGTGAATCAGTGTGATCTTTAAAATTTCTAATATATATAGTTTTAAATCCAGCAGCTATTTAAAACTGATAAAAGAAATATCAAATGCAGCAAGAAAGCATGACACACAACATAGTAATTTAACGAGGTTCACCAATGTGGCTACTCCTCAAAATGACTGCTTGGACTACCATCCAAATCCAGCCAATGCAAAGCTACAACTTTACAATATCTTTTACCAAAGACCAACTGGAAGGAGCACCAACCCCTTAGCTTTATCTGTTTCAAACAGAATGGAGCACCAACTCCTAATTTACCAGCACCTACTGGAAAGAGGCACCAACCCCTTATGCCAAGCTGCAACTTGGAAGTCAATAATGATAATGAAAATTATAGAATAAAACTTTCACCTTATTTCTCACAGTCTGTTGTTTCTCTGCATTCTGCTACTTCTGCACAAAATGCTTCGCACTATCCGACCACTTCTGTGAACTTCTTCGCACTCTCTGCTGCAATCAGATGATCGATCACTTCTGCTGTCTGCGCGCTATCACTTCACACTTAGAACTCAACCTCTGCACATCACGCTCTTAATTCATGCAATCACGATATGCACACTTCGCTTCAACTCGAACTACGACTTCGCACTCAGCTTGAAACGATATGACTCAACATCTGCACCCCGCGCACCTCATTCGCACAAGTTCGATATGACTCGCTCTCTGCTCGACACGAACTTCACTTGCACAAACACTCTACTCGCATTCGCACATTATCTTCACACCACATCCTCTCAAACTCGAAGTACCCCTCCTTTTATAGAAGAAATTTTAGGAACAAATCTTAAACAATAGTCGGCTGTAACCCTAAGAATGTCGGTTGCAAAACCCTAGAAATTGTCAGCTACAAACCCTAGAAATTATCGATGCAAACCCTAGAAATTATCGACTGCAAACCCTAAAATGTGTAAAACCCTAAAATCTATCGGCCCAGATTCAACTTTGTCGGCCTCAACTGCTACTGCCACCTCTGTCACCTTCCTGTAACTATTGCCATGAAATAGAAACATGTCGCGATATCGCGACACTTTTTGTAGCCGTACGCCTTCTTGTCCTTGCTATCGTGAAATCGTGACCCTTTTGGCCTTTGATAGCTTTGCCACCGTTCTTGTCATGAAATCGTGACACTTCAAACTTTCTGACGTCATCCTCATTCTTGTCGTGAAATCGTGACGCTTTCGGCTTCCTCCTGTCGGCACTTTGAATCCTCATCTTTGTCAAAATCAGGACTTTTGCTTCGAAAATCGTGACACTTTCTTGATGAATCATCCTCATCTCTTGTCATGAAATCATGATGCTTTCGGCTTCCGTACATTTCTCGCTTCATGCACTAAGCGAAATCGCTACAACTTTGTGCCTTGTGCTTCCAACTTTGCTTCGACCCGCGAAACTTTGACTTGTAGCGAAATCGCTACACTTTTTGCCTTCACATTGACTTGTAGCATATCTACACCTTTGTGTTACTTTTGACTTGTAGATCGCTACACTTTGTGTTTCTACTTTTGACTTGTAGCGAAATCGCTACACCTTTGTGTTGTGCACTTTTGACTCGTAGCGAAATCGCTACACTTTTGTGTTCTGCACTTTTGACTTGTAGCGAAATCGCTACACCTTTGTGTCTTGCAGTTTCGACTTGTAGCGAAATCGCTACAACTTTTCACTTAACACTTTCTCCCTGCTTCGGCCAGCGAAATTTCAACATGTAGCGAAATCGCTACAACTTTTCCACTTAACGCTTTCTCCTTGCTTCGGCCAGCGAAAATCCAACATGTAGCGAAATCGCTACAACTTTTCCTCTCCCACATGAGGAAATCGCTACAGTTTCTCGACTTAGCTTCTTGGCCTCCAACATGTCGCGAAATCGTGACAGTTTGCCTTGCGCCTTCTCTCTCCTCATTTTTGTCGTGAAATCATGACATTTTTGGCTGTGCCTTCTCTCTCCTCATTTTTGTCGTGAAATCGTGACATTTTCGGCTGTGCCTTCTCTCTCCTCCGACCTGTCACGAAATCGCGATAGAAAACATGTCGCGATATCGCGACAGTTTTCTAACTTGTCTTTTTCTTCGAATTTTTGAAACTGGGTCACTTCTGTTTTCCAGGAATTGCACTTTACATAATCTGACTATCCTTTGAACTTCTGTCCTCTGCATCTGAATGACTCCTGAACTGTCTGTCCACTGCATCATTAGATCTAACTGCCTGTGTTGACAACAATGACAAACTTCTTGCAACACCTTGCTCAACATGGTATTGTCAACATATTTGGTGGGATATTATGGCCAAATGTCAGGTTTTGGGCTCGAGATTCATCCTCCTAATAGTCACCCAATGACCTCCCCTCTAAAGGAGATCAAGGATGTGAAAGGCGCAAATCCAAAAGGTGTGAGGTATGTAAATAAAATGACAGAACTTCATTTCTCTAAAATGCTCCTTCTCTCTATATTTTGTGGTGAGAAAACTCACCAATTTATAGACCTAGAGGTCTCTTGAAATGGGCATGTAAAGGCGCCACTTGGCAATCATGCCTTCTCAGGGGGAAGGAGATTCCTCCTTGAATAGGGACTTCATGATTGACCTTGCAAATGCCTCTAACACTTGAAAATGCTCACCCATACTCCCATGTGATGAAGGAAGCGTTGAGTGGCGGATCTGAGCTACCATTTATCAAGATTTGACTTTTTGCCCGTAAAACCTGTAATTCGCCCCACCCTAGAGTGAATCCAGAATTCATCCCTGGGTGGGGTGAATCCCATTTTGAATTCGTTCCAGGGTGGAACGAATATTTTGTAGAGTGCCTGAAGGTGCCAAATTTATCTTTGACCTTCCAAAACTACTATGAGAGTGGTTAGGACCACTGTTTAACCTCTAGGGGCTGCCCTTGGGGCTATGTGTGTCAAAGTGATCAGTGTTTGCAGTCACATAATCGGATTGGTGCTGTTTTGGTGTCTACACAATGCTATAAATGAAAAATGATTCAACTTTTTTATTATAATATAAAGATATAAAATAATCAAAAAAAATCTTATATTCAGGGATGGTCAAGAAGAACTTCTCTTTTTAAGTAAATTATTTAAACAACTTGTAAAATATAATGCTTCTGAATGTCTGTTTACAGACTAAACTATAATATATTAAAAGCTAATCTCCATATCATTATATTTAGAAATTAATACATGATTTCACTAATTGTTGGCTATGACTTAATTTAATTAGCATGTCATAATTAAACCAATGGTGAATGTTGTAGTTCTATTTTGGGCACCACAAAAATGGTACTAAAATTTTCAACAAATAGAATCACCCGAGTGTTTAGACCAACAAATATTTTTATTATGATCAATGCTTGAGAATGAGTAGACTACCTTCACAACTCTATGGTAAGTCAAGCAAGACCTTAGGGATCAAAACAACTTGGTTAAGCATGTAAATGCAACTATTGATAGTGCATAAACATCTTTCCTTGTCTATCATTTCCAAGCATTTCAATATTGTAAATAATCATTTCAAACAATCATTTCTAGGTATTTCAATATTTCAAAAGAATTATTTTTATGCATTTCAATATTTCAAGCAATCACCCAGGTGTTGTAGGTGAGTTTTAGAGGAGAGGGCAACCCTCCAAGGGAGGTCCCAGGTTCAAATCTCCACCCTACCAAAAAATTTGAATTGGGTATCCAAAATTCAATTGATAATGTTGGTGCCGGCAGGTCGGGTGCGACTCCCGGGTGACTTTGATGGTGTAGAACCCCCTGTTCGTTGTCTCTCAGACCAAGGTGGCCCCGCAAAGGGGTTTTTCGCTTTAAATATATATATATATATATTTATTTATTTATTTATTTATTTCAAGCAATCATTTCTAGGTATTTCATTAAAATAATTAAATAATCAGACTTTCCATAAAGTAAATCTCTAATTTTATAAAAGGAAAGAATACCTTAATTTGTTATAGTCTCTAGGCCTCCTTGACTATGCAAGGCATTCTCATGCCTTCTTTATAAATCAAACCTGAAAGTTACTTATAGGCTTGAGTTGAGTATCATTTCAATACTTTCTGTTGGCTTTTTTTAAAACATAGACTCTTAAAAATATTTAAAGGGGATATCACATTAAGGACCCATTTTTTGGATTTAAATAAATTAAAATATCTTCCAAGTATACTTTGTGTTATTATGGATATTTTAATTTTTTTCCTATAAAATATTTAAGGATAGGGTACATGCTTCAGTAGAAAAAAATATAATTATTAAATCAACAAGGAAAACTTATAAATCTAAAAAGGCTACACCATATTATGTCAAAGACAAAATTTAACATCGCCAGTTCCAGAAAGACCTAGCTACTATCATACTCCTTGGAAACCAGGACCGGTATCCTATCTAAGTTGTAAACTGGAAAAGAGATATTTTTCTTTTAAGGACTCGACAAACATAGGAAAAGTAGAATGATATGGCTTGAATTCAATGTCACTGCAATAGTTTACAAAGAAAATTAGGGTATGTGCAAATATGCTAACATTGGATATAAAATAATTCTCATTCTAGGGAGATAACATTATTTTGTTGCACAATATAGATTCCACTAGTCAAAACTAGGTGATGTAAATTAGATTTAATGTTATACTCCAAGTATAGAAGTATTTAAATTTTATTATATTTTCCTACGAGCTTAAAGACATAAAATTCAAACAATAAATAGTTGTAATGTAACAGAATTCTAAACCTATGAGTTGAATAGATTTCATAGGTGACATACTAGATTATATTCGTAGTTCCTTCTTTATAGCAATACAGCTCGGGCATCTCCCTTACTCTTCCTTTCTCTCCTCCTTCTGCTCTCCTACTCTTTCTTCGTAAAAGTTCATTTACTCTTCCTTTCTCTCCTTCTGCTCTCCTACTCTTTCTTCGTAAAAGTTCATCCCCTTTATTTGGTACTTCACTTAGTTATACAGAAGACTTCAGTGGAGGAAGTGAGCATGTATGTTATCATAAAATCAACCAACAAACATGTCTTCTTCATCCACTAGATGGAGGTTTCAAAACTCTTTTCTTTTTTAAATTTAATTAAAGGGGAGAAATATTTTCTATCACATCCTTGGAATATACTTTAGTTATTTATTAATATATACCTTTAAACAATAAATAATAAATAAAAATTCTTTTATTTAGTTTATTATTATTATTATATTTTCATATTTATTATTTATTCATTTATTTAATTAAACAAGAATTCAAATCTAACAATATACCTTAAACCAACATATATTTTTCTCCAATATTTCTTCTTTACAAGCAATTGGATGATAACGAAAAGTTATCATCTACTTGTTAAGAATAGCTCCCATGCAACGTGGCACTTTCCTTGTCATTGGAGAATTTTAAATTCAAATAAATGCAAGCAATATTTACTATCAATCACATACAACCATACATGCATAATGCACCTACATGAATGAATGGATTCCATGTACCCTTAAGCCATTGGTGAGTGTTTTATTGCTAGGGCTATTTCACCCCTACCAAAGCGAATACCCCACCATGGTGAGAATTTACACCGCCATCATTTCCCATTTCATTCTTCGAGGACCTGTACCTACAAAACAGAGACCATCAATAATACCATATCCCAAGAATAATAAAGCATAATAATAAAAAAGATGCTCAATATATACAAATAGCAATATCATAAAATATGTTTTGGGAGGGCCATGACATTCTCCCCCCTAGTTTTAAACATAGTCCCATGTGTTTCAAAATATATTTTAAATAAAAAGATGAGGAAATTGTTCTTTCATGGAATCTACATCCTCCCATGTAGCATTCCTCTCTAAAAATTGGTCCCATTGGACCTTACATTGGTTTATATTTCTTTTTCTTAAATATTTGGTACGATAAGCTAAAATTCAAACTAGGAGAACTTCAATGGCGAGGGGATCTACCATCTACAAATTAGACACATTCCAAATATGTGATGGGTCAACAACATATTTCTTGAGCAAGGATATATGGAAGACATCATGGATCTTTGATAGATTAGGTGGAAGGGCAAGTCTATAGGCCACCGGACTAATATTTTCTATGATTTCGAAAGGACCAAAAAATCTAGGATCAAGTTTGGTTGATTTGATGGAGCTTTTATTAGGTCTCACCCTTAGAAAGACTTTGTCTCCCATAAAGAATTCTCTTGGTGATATTTTCAAATCAGCATAGCTCTTTTGTCGATCCATGGCTTCTTTGAGCCATTGGTAGATCATTCTCAATTGTTCCTCCATCTCCCTTATAGTATCTGATCTGATCATTATTCGATCCTCTAAATTATCCCAAGATAGAGGAGTTATGCATCATCTCCCATATAGGGCCTCAAAAGGAGCCATCCCCAAGGAAGCATGATGGCTATTGTTATAAGTAAATTCTACTAAGTAGAGATATTCCTCCCATTTAGTCTTGTGGTCCATGCAATACATGCGTAGCATGTCCTCAAGGACCTGATTAACTCTTTCTATTTGGCCATCTATCTTTGGATGATATGTAGAACTGATATTTAATTTTGTACCCAAGGCTCGATGCAAGGTTTACCAAAATTCTAAGGTAAATTTAGGATCTCTATCTAAAATTATGACTTCAGGGAATCCATGCAGTCACACAATCTCCCTAGAAAATTTTCTAGCTATGGTGGGTGCATCATCCCTGATATTTCTTGGAATAAAGTGAGCAACCTTGGTCAATTTATCAACCACAACCAGAATTGCATCATGTTGAAACTTGGTCTTGGGTAGACCTACAATGAAATCCATTGAGATGACTTACCATTTCTATTCTAGAATGTCATGAGGGTAAATTTTTCTTGTTGGGTGTAGATGTTCAACTTTTACTTTTTGGCACTCAAGACATCTAGCCACAAAATTATTGATATCTCATTTCATTCCTGGCCAATAAAAAATTTTCTCATGTTTTCCCTCATTTTAGCCCCTCCAGGATGTGCAGAATAAGGAGTACAATGGGCTTCTTGTAAAATAATATTTCTTAACCCTCCTGTCTCAGGGATAACAAGCCTATCTCTAAAGAACAATAGATCATTCTTAATACTAAATTCCTTTCCTTTTTCAGGTTCTAACTCAACCCATGCCCGATATTTACCACAATAGCTATCACCTTATTGTTGTTCTCTGACCCTATCAAACAAATCTACATGACATCTAGACATAGTAGCTATGTGCCTCCTTCGACTTAAGGCATCAACTATCTTATTCTCCTTCCCTTAATGTATTCAATTCCAAAGTCATACTCGGCTAGGAATTCCATCCATCGATGTTGTCTTGCATTTAAAAGAGGTTGGGTGAAAATGTATTTTAAACTCTGATGATCTATCTTTAATTCAAAGGGTTTTCCCAATAAATAATATCTCCAGATTTTAAGTGCATGAACCACAACTGCTAACTCCAAATCATGAGTAGCATAGTTGAGCTCATGCTTTTTAAGCTTTCAAGACTTGTAGGCTATGATTGCTTCATTTTGAGTTAGAATCCCACCCAAACCTTCAGTAGAGGCATCAGTGCAAACTGTAAATTTTTTTGAGGGGTTAGGTATTTTCAAAATTGGGGTAGTTGTCAACCTTTCCTTAAGTATTTTGAAAGCTTCTTCACATTGCTCTATCCATTTGAAAGCTTTTCCTTTTCTTTGCAAATTAGTGATTGGATAGACAATATTTGAGAAATTCTTTACAAAACATCTATAATATCTTGCCATTCCCATAAAACTACGTACTTCTGACACATTGGTGGGTGTAGGCCAATTTATTATAGCTTCAATATTCTTAGGATCGACAACAATTCCATCAACAGATATGACATGCCCTAAGTATTGGACTTGTGGGGTGTAAAATTCACATTTAGAAAGCTTTCCATAAAGCTGATTCTTCCTTAGTATTTCTAACATAATTCTCATATGTTGATCATGCTCTTCCTTAGTTCATGAGTAGATCAAGATATCATCTAGAAATATGAGCATAAAATGATCTAGCTATTCATGAAAGACACTATTCATAAGATTCATAAAAGTTATCGAGGCATTTGTTAACCCAAAGGGTAAAACTATGAATTCATAATGCCCATACCTTGTTCTAAAAGTTGTTTTATGAGTATCTTCTTCCTTGATCCTTAACTGATGGTAGCCAGATCTAAGATCAATTTTTGAGAAGATAGTAGCTCCTTTCAGTTGATCAAATAGATCATCAATTCTAGGTAAGGAGTATCTATTCTTGATAGTTACCTTATTGAGCATTCTATAATCAATACATAGTCTTAAGGATCCATCCTTCTTTTTCACGAATAACATGGGGGCTCCCCAAGGTGATACACTTGGCTTAATCAAACCCTTTTCAAGAAAATATTGAAGTTGTACTTTTAATTCTTGTAACTCAATCGAAGTCATCTGATAGGGTGATCTAGCAATAGGTTCAGCTCTAGGTATGAGTTCAATAGAAAAATCAAACTCTCATTGTGGAGGAAGTCTAGGTAAGTCTTCAGGAAAAACATCCTTAAACTCTTCCAACATAGGAAATTTCTTGAAAAGTTCCATATTAGCTTCATTCTCTTCATGTTTGTTTATTTTGACTACATAAACTACCCCATGTCTTTTGATTGCTTTCTTAAGTTGTAATGCAGATAGTAGATGTGGTCGAAAGGTACCTCGATCACAGTGGATTCTTATCCATTGATTAGGTTCTTTAGTGAATTCCACCCACCTTTCTTGGAAGTCAATGAGGGCTTTATGGTCTTTTAACCAATCCATTCCAAGGATAATATCAAATGAATGTAAGGGAGCTACATACAGATGCCAATTTGTTCTTCCACTAGGTAGAGATATGTGGGCATCAAATAGACATTGGTTAACAAAAAGGTTTGTCCTGACCCATACTCTACCTTCCACCCATTTGCCAAAAATCTTGGTCTTACTGGTATATCCCTGGCTAAATTTAAAGAAATAAAACTATTTGTTGCACCACTATCAACCAAAATATTCATATTTCTATCAAATAGTTTACCTTTTAGAAGTAAAGGTATAGCTTGACCATCTAAGCTAGAATTACCTATTGTAGCATAAATTCGGTGAGGCTGATCATCTAAGGCTTTCTTTCGATCGACTCTTTGAGGACATTTATTTGCATAATGTGGTCCTCCACAGACAAAACACCCTAGTTTAGGAGCCTTGGTTTCTGATTTGTTTTTTGCATCCTTATTCTCTAGTGTAGGTCTGACATTTGTATTCTAAAATGTGGGCCTCTAATTATTCTTTCTTGGATGTCCCCTTCTATCCCCTATCTGTATAGGTTCTATCATTGTTTTTGTTTTCAACCTTGGGCTTTTCCTTATTTCCCCTTTGAACTTCTTATTTTGATCCCTATCCCATATCATAAATCCAACACTCTTTCTTTTCTTGAGCTCATCCTTCTCCTTTTTAGACATCTTCTAGTAATTAAAGTAAGCCCTTTTTATTTTTTGATTAGTTTCTTCTTGTCGTGCCAAGTCATAAGATTTTTGCAAATTTTTTGGATTAAGTAAATTTATGATAGTTCTAATTCTGGGATGAACCCCTAAAATGAATTTTTGCACCTTTAACTGCTCATTATTTTCGTACTCTAAGATGTATTTGAGTAACTTAACAAACTTTTGATAATATTTTTCAATAGACATAGATTCTTGTTGTAAAGTGGAAAATTCTTCAAAATTTTCAACATAGAACTACTTAGTTAGGAATCTCTTCTTAAATTCTTCTACAAACTTATCCCATTTTAAATTAGAAGCTTGAATTTTCTTCCCTTCCTTGTAGGTATTCCACCACTCTAAAGCTGCATCAACCAAGTGTAGGGTAGCCCAAGCAGTTTGGGACTCAGATGATAAGTCCTTCATAGAAAAGTAAGTCTCTATATCACTTAACCATCTCTCTGCAGCATCCCCATCTTCCTTCCCATCAAATTTTGAATTTTTTACATTTTTCATATCCTTGGCTAATTCTACCCCTACTCGAGTCCTACCAAACTCTACTTGTCTATCAGGACTCCTCTCATGATTGGTTTCAATATTTTTACCCTTGACTTGTTTAACCAAGGTTTCTATCATTTTTTGTTGCTTGTTCATTAGCTCGCATTTTTTATCCATTTCTTCCTTTTGGTGTTGCATTTGTTCTTGCATTAGTTGAACTAACATAGTTAAGTTTCCTTCCTCTCTAATAGGTTCATCTATCTCATTTAATCACCTTTCCTTCATGAACGAATGGGAGATTCCTCTTGACTAGAAGATGTAGGTTTCTTAGAGGATCCACCTCGAAGCATTGGAGCCATTTTATCCTAGGTACAAAGAGAGCTATGTCAGTTTTGGATTTCATAGTTTACTAAGGATGTAAATTTAGAGTTCATGGAGGCTCTTCGGGTCCTATGACCTAAGAATCTTACAACCTAGGCTTTGATACCAATTGTGAAATCCAATCAAATACATACTAGTTGTAATGACTTAATCTCACTTATAGGTTTGTAAAACAAGGAAGATGGTTTGACAAAGGTGATTTTTTATTTTTTATTTATCTTTATTTACTTATTTGATTTTACACCCATTAGTAATTACATAGCATTGAATACCACTTTTGGGATTATGACCACTATAGTCAACCTCCCAAGTGGATGAGACTGGTCGGGTCCCATAGGAGGTGCCTTTAGTGATTCTATCCTTCTCACCCTTTGTTCTGGTGAATCTAGAATCACAGCTTGGGGTTATCCTCTAGGGCCCATAACACCTAGAGGGTGGACGCATAACTCCCCTTCCTTAACATGTGGAATCTTGAGCTTAATTTTACTCATCTATTCATGTAAGGGTGTTTAGTGTAGATGTTATAGTGCTTAATTGGTGACCACATAACTAGATTAATATCTAGCACCATGGGAAATTAAGGTCATGATATTCACCTAGTATTGATCATGGTTTCTTGATAAAGTTAAAATATTGCAATGGATGTCCCATACCATACCATCATGGAATATTATCTTGAAGTCATATTTCTCCCCTCAAGATTCCTTATTTCTAACTTCATACAAGAGCCATCATTATACTACTCATACAGTGACCTAGATGGATGTCCCATACTGCCCATCCTTACTGGTCATTCACGAATCTTCATTGATTGCATACTCGTAATTCAATGATATTGAGTGACTTATATTTATTCATCCTCTTCAATGATAAAGATAAGTTCAATTTCATGGTGTGATACTTCTCATGGTTTAACCAATAAAAGGTGTTTTCTTTGATTAATTCATCTATTTTTATTATGTAAGAAAACCTTAGGTTCGCCTAGAATAAATTTTTCTTGAATACTTAAGAAACTTTCTAATAAATATTTTAAATAAACAACCATCTATTAAACTAATATTTTAAAATAATCCATCTATGAAATAAACAATCTACTTATTCAAAATAATTAACTCATCTATTAATTTGAAATAAATGATTCTAAAATTAAATATTCTTTTTAAGTAAATAATACATCTACTAACAATATTTCTATTATTTCTCACTTGTAACATTGTATTTTTCTTTAATAAAGGGAAGTTTTAATACAATTTAAAAGAAATCTAACTATTCTCTTTTATTTTCCCTACTAAATGGAAGATTTATATTTAAGAAAAAAAATAAATAAAATGTTAGCTTCAAGTAAATATTATATTTACTTTTATTTTCTCTAAAATAATTTTAAGGAAACCATAAATAAAAAGTATTCCACTATATTTCTTTATCAGACACTATGGGATAAATGTAAAATGATGCAAATTTTTTTATTATAATATAAAGATATAAAATATTACAAAAAAATCTTATATTCAGGCATGGTCAAGAAGAGCTTCTCTTTTTAAGTAAATTATTTAAACAACTTGTAAAGTATAATGCTTTTGAATGTCTATTTACAAAGTAAACTTTAATAGCTTAAAAGCTAATCTCCATATCATTATATGTATAGACACCCAAACCTAGCCACTCCATAAAACCCACCCACACCACCAAACCTGCATAATAAAATAATATGCCTAAGTTCTAACTTAGGCATAATTTCTTGCACATTATCCTATTTTCTAGATTTTGAAAAATTTGGAAAATATCCCCTAGGATACCTTGTCTATCCCTTTGACATTTTTCCTAGCCACCACTACACATCTCACTCCACTTCCACCTACCCACTTGCCACATATCCCTAATTAAGTGAGACACCATGGGTGAATCACTCTAATTATGTGAGAGAGGTGGTTGCCCAGTCCCTACCATTTGGAAGCCCTAGCTTGCCACCTATCATTTCCCCCCTCATCTCCCAAAATCCTATAAATTCACCTCCATTTTATTAAAAAGAGAGAATGAAAAATACACTATCATGCTACCATAATTGCTACAGGAGGTCATCAACATTCATAGAGATCAATTCCTCGAGGTTCCAGATCGAACACTAGCACTTTTGCATCTTAGCCACAAACATAGAGGTGCATTTACACAGAGGCAAATGTGGCTTTGCATTTGCAAAAATTTCACCTCATGTTTAACCATACCCAAATGTGGCCCTAAATTTTCCTAGGAGCAGTTTCATCCATCGAATAGACACAGATCAGATAAGGTAATCAGTAAGGTATCATTTTTATGGTTGTATATCTTCTGTATTTTTTTACGTATTCTACAAGCATTTACTTTCAGGGTTTTGTAGTCTCTTTCATGTATGTTAAATAGGTGCTACTAACCCCTTTTTTTCAAGCTTATGTGTGTAGGAGATAGGTTCTTGGAGAGCTGTTAAAGCTAGGACGACCCACAAAGGATACTCAAGCCCGTCTAACAATTTGATTGGAGCAAGGAGATTTAGCACACCCACTTTCGATTGAATTTGCCAAAGGGTCTTCCCTCCCCTTTGTGCCCATTGTAATATCAAAGCAAGCATAGTTTGTAACCCCTATAAATTAGGCTAAATATTGTAAAGAGAGGAGATCAAGGCTCCCATATTAATACAAAAATAATTTTGTTTACTACAAATTGCTTATTTTATCATTTGTTTTGTTTGGGTGCATATTTTTTTTTCTTACAAAATGGTGATCATGGTGGGACCCCCAAAGGGTTTTATTTTTTATATGCCTTACTATTTATAATTTGTTGATCTCTATCTATTATTTATTGTAGGTTTTGGAGCTTCATTGTACGAGAAGGTAAAAATTGAATCTAGGAGTTCTAGAGCTTGTTCGAGCCTTTTCTGAGCCTAAGTAAACATAGAACTATGTTTGGGAGACCAAAGCAAATGCGACACTATGTTTGAGCCACTAAGTAAACATGACACTGCATTTGAACCACTGCACAAACATGGCCCTATGTTTAAAAACTAGAGGAAGAAAGTGAAAGGACTCATGGTAAGTCATCAAGACCAATAAACTTTAGCTTATATTAAAAAAAAATAGGGTTTTATGTTCTTTATCATTGATTTTTATCGTAAGTATTATGTTGAGTGCATTGTAGGCATTTTAAAGTACTTGGTATATTTTTTCTTTATATATTCAAAATGAGATCACACTTTTTAGGGCACTCTTTGGCCTTTAGATCACACAAAAAACATAGTAGTTGCATCTAGGGTAAGTGCATTTTAATTTATATTAGGGCTTTGGGCTAGACTTGCTCTGTTTCTAACACAGTCAAAATGTAGACCTGTATTTGGCCACTTTTAAAAGTAAATTTGTGTTTGATCAATCCCAAACGCACCCCTAAGTTTGGTTATGTGTTTCAGAGGCACCTTAGGGCTTGTGTGAACCCTATTTTTTGCATGTAATCTAGGATTGTTTTTCTATTCTATCTATTTTTGAGTGTCTTTTACTGCATTCATAGGCATTGAAATCAGAATTGCATAAATAGTTTACATTTTAGGGTAACTTTGTGTTTTGCTTCCAAAAATCATACAAAACTCAAAATAAAACACTCCACACACTTTGCACATATCATCAATTCACACCGTTGCATGACAAGTATGAGGAAAACCTCCTGAATATGTTGGATTTCATCACCAATCATTAATAGAGCCCTAGAATAATCCATAGCTAGTATGATAATTTCTTGGACTTCATCACCAAGAAACTAGTTACTCTTGGGGTTAGCTTGAGGTAATAAAGGTTAAACCCTCTTCAATTCCTAGGGCTTAATAATTTGTGGAATCGTAGCTATCATTTATACCCAAGCTCACATGAGGATAAATAAAAAGCCTAGATGGATTGGTAGAAAGACACTAGACAACATAACATCTCTCAAAGAGGTATTTTGTTTCCTTAGTTACACCCATCACCAAGCCTCATCTAGGAAGCTTCATTAGTCGTTCGTGATTCATCCTTCGTCAGAGGGGTGGGTTCAAACATACATTTTTAGATTTTATTCCACCACCTACCTTGCATAGTTTTTAGGCCTAGGTTACATAAAACACACAAAACCCCAAAAATCAAAACAAAAAATACAATCTACAAAAAAATTGAAAATAAAAAAGAAAATCAAAAAAATCAAATCAAAATCAAAACTACAAAAACAAAAGAAACATAGAAAACATTTTTTTGATTGTGTGTTTGTTTACTTTTCATTCGCATCATATTTTCACACACATACCTTCACATTCATCACCCCATATCACCCCTAGCTTATGGTATTGACCCAAAGTTAAGCCAAAACCCTAACTAGTGCCCAAAATTAATCGCCTACATCCATGGACCAGTATGTTCAAGTTTCTAATGCCTCAAAAACTTTTGTGGTTGAGCAAGGGGGTGTCTACATGGACTTGTCTACAAGACCTTCCAATCATCCACCTCCTTTCGATATGGATATGATGTAGAGGACCATCAACACCTCCATCCCAGAGATCCCTTGCACTAAGCCAACCACACCTTCTGATAATAATGTCACATATTTGGATACTAATGCCCTCATAATGTACCTTAACTTGGTCTATCCATCCCTTCCCCCGCTCACCATTCCACCTAGGTCTATTCCCACATTCCAGTAGGAACCCACATTTTCCCATACACAATACACCAACCAAGTCACCACCAACCCCCTTTATGAATCCATATCCATACCCATGAACCAAAATCCCCCACCCTCATCCAATCAATACATCTCCATCCCATCCACCCACACCACCATATTCTCTAACCCACTCTATGAAGCACAAGTCAACGCTTCTTCATAGGTGCCAACATCCATTCCACCCACATCATTACCCCTAATTTACCATATGTATCATACCATCCATACCTTGGTTGTAATCCCCTACGCCACGTACCCTCCACCAACATCCACCCAATTCTTTGGCACACATCAAGTCCAAACCTCTGCCCCACCTTCGACCATGAAACCCACATCTATAATTGCTATACAAAAATATTTACATCACCTACATCAGTTGCTTTCTAGTAATACTAATCAAAATATCCATCCTATTTTTTAATAGCAATCATAGGTGATAAACCTCAACCATCCATCCACATCAAACCAAAATACCTTCTTCACCCAAGATCCATCCTAGGTGTCGATACCACCCACAATAATCATACCCACCCATCCACTTCATAATACCTATGCCACTTCATCAGCTCAACACACCATCATCCCCCCATCTCCACATCAACCACCTCCACATCATCAACAACAATAATTCCATAATCAATACCAACATAACACACAACAACATCAAATACCAACCAACACTAATCCATTAGCCAATCAAAACTTCATTCCATAAAACCACTTCACCATGCATCAAACTCACCCAAATTACACACAACAAGAAAACCAAGGCTTTCAATCACCATTGGAAGACCCTAAATATCATTTTTTATAGAACCAAATTGATAGTCTAGTCATGCAAATGCCTAGAATGTTATATCAGAAACCAACTCTAGGGTAGCTATTCAATCACCCTATTCATCCTTATGTACCATCACCTTCTTATCTAGCATATTTTACACTACCAAATTTTGAAAAAATCAAATGGGATGAGGACCCCCAAGAGCATGTAGGCACATTCATCCATGCGTGCTTCAGAATACAAGAGAATGATCCATTAATACTCTAAAGCTTTCCTCAAATATTTGGAGGAGATGCCCTATAATGGTACAACCATTTACCTCATCATAGTATCTATACTTTTGAGTAATTGGTGGACCAATTCCTAGATTGATTCTCTCTGAATGTTAGAAATAAAACCACATTGACCAACTTATTCAACTTACATAAATTTGAATATGAGTTGGTCTATGACTATGGAAACTATTGGAGGGTAGTTACAACTAAATTTCCATTCACCCTCCCTATGGTGGAACTCACAAGAATATTCACAAGGAGTTGTTCAAAACCTATCACCTTATTGTTACAATTGCAACAATATCGAACATTTGAAGAAGCCCTCACCCAAGCCCGAGTCATCGAAGAGATTAAAATTCAAGAGGGTGAGATAAAGCTTAAGAAAAAGGAATGGTAAAACAAGAACCAAAGGAGAAATAATTAAGTCCATTCCAAGTCTGGCCAGGTAAATCAAGTGGTCTTGAGCCAACCTCAACAACAAACTCAACAACCTCAAGTCCAATTTCAAAAACCCCCACAACAACAACAACAAGCATATCAAGCGGTACCACCCCCACCTCAAATTCAAAATTAGGGCAACACAATAGATAATAGACAATACCAAAAATATACTCAGCCAACTCGCAATTACACCCCATTACCCGAGCCACTCACCAATATTTTCCAATGGTTGTATGAGGCCCAAATGATTACATTGCCATATATTAAACTTGAAGACCCTAGCAAGCATGGCAAGAACTTTAAGGAGTACCAATATTACACCTTTCATCGCCAAAAAGGTCATGATATTAGTAATTGCTATTTATTCAAAGATATAGTCCAAGATATGATAGACAAGGGGACTATTAAGATTGATAACCCTTTGGCACAAAAAAACCATAACCTTGGTATTTATCAGACACCACTCCCTAATCATGAGGTAACACAATAAACAATAGGGGCATCAACTTCTATAGTTACCCCTAACCAAGTCAACCATATACAAAATGCACAACAATACCAAGGTTTTGTGGGTGATATCCACATAGTAACCCAAAGTCAAAGGAATATCAATCGCCAACAACAATCAAATGAACCACCACAAGTGGTACTCCCTCCTATGGCACCATAAACTACCATACCTCAACAACTAGATCATAGCAATTCACCTCATATTCATCTTCCAAGTCATCTACCAAGACCCACCATCATATTGAGAAGTTAGTTAACACATAGCCTTAAGTTGGCTTCCACCAAATTTTTAATCTATGAGCTCATACAACAATATCCACCACATCATGAGGCATTGATGGACATCTTAAAAACCATTGAAGTCCAAACCCAAGACCCCAATGCCTTTGCCAACTTTGTGGGGAACGTCCATGCATGCATGAAACCTTCAATCTCATTTTATGATTTTGAAATAAAAATAGTGTCATTGAAGTTACCTGATCATCCATTACATATAATAGCTCATATCGACCAAAAACCTTTCAAAAGAGTGCTAATCGATACTAGCTCCTCTATCAACATCATCACCACCACAACACTTCAACACCTTAACCTTCCACCTTCACACATTGTCACCTCCACCTTTACCTTATGAGCTTTCAATGATGCTCTATGTTCTACAATTGGAATAGTTATCCTACCTGTGAGAGTGGGGTTTAAGACTATCCACACCATGTTCCATATTCTAGAGGGAGACATGACTTATAACATACTTCTTGGATACCCCTAGATTAGGAAAATGAAAAGTGTTCCCTCAACATTGCACCAATGCTTGAAATATGTGCATGAGGGATAGATCCATTGCATACCAACCGATACAGAGCCATTCAAGTACTACAACTTCATATCAAATCCATATGAACCATCACTCCCATCCACACATTTATCCATCACCCCCATCACCACTCAATTAACCCCCTACCAAAATACATCATCAAAAGCACCCATCCAAGAGGCTCTTCCCATAGTTTATCATCCATCCACATCCCAAACCATCAACCCAAATAATGCCTCCACATCAACCTCATATTATTTTCTAATCACATCAAATCATCCCACAAATCAACCCACACCTTCATCAAGTCACATCTCATCACATCAACTAAAAAATCAACTTATAATCCTTCTAACCATCACACAGGTGGGTAAGCCTCCATATCATAGAGTCAACCACCCAATATAAGTCAACCAACACTCATGATCATCCCATCTTGTCATGATCCTCAATATATAAGCCACACCACTCATTTATATACTCCTTCATCTCCACCATTTGAGCCACAAGTTTCTCTCAAAACCTCAACCTCAGCACCTACATCATCTGTATTAGCACCCACCCAAGTTGCAATCCATATTGCCAATACAAGCATTGGTGAGTACATAGTTTAGAATGTCGCAATCACCTCACCTAACATCGAGACTATTAGATATTATAGTTACCCATGCAACTCACATTTAACTATAGGTATGGTATATAACATGGGTTCAAATCCAAATAGAATAAATTTTATGTATAGGGAAGTTGATTTTTCATCCAATCCACCTCCTCTCGATAAAACCCGATAATAATTTTATGCCAATATTGAGTATCTCTTCAATCCATATTTCTCAATGCAATATTTTTGATGGGTTAACTGGTAGGTATATGATTTAGGATGACACAAATAGGGTACTCATAACATCGTTGAGCTAAACTATCAAGAAGTGAATAATCGTTTTGGCCTAGGATATAAGCCATAACCCTATACATATTCCTTTGAAGGAATATTTCAATAGCTTACCTTAAATCACAAAGAGGAATATGATGAGGATAGCAACAATTGTGATGATAGTTATGACGAGTATATAGAACCTAAGTTTACACCTATTTTTTATGAGGCTTTTTCAAAAATGCGATCACATGTTACCATGATAAACACAATTTTTGGTGATGACTCTGAGTAAGACTTTGATGAGGAATATGATGTACTATCAATTGACTCTGATAGATTCAAATAAGATTCAATCCCCATTACACCTTTCACTAATGATGATGAGTTTTACCTTTGTATATTTCCTATATATCGACCCATCTTTCATCTCCTCCTCTTGCACAAGTGGCTCGATGAACCAGTTGAGCAACCTGATCCACCTTGGTAACCTCAAATATGTAATGATAATCCACCAATCCTAGGTCATCTGCTACCTTGAGAGTGGGAATGAGATAATCCACCCTCCACATCGTAGTCATAAAAAACCCTTCAAGTTAACATGATTTTTTTTTACTTGATGGCACCCCTTTGTACTCCATATGATTTGGCAAAACCAATTCCTATTGAAATAGGCCTTATCAACATGGATCATATTTCATAACCATCATCCATATCTAATTTCATCCTATCTAAAGAGTTATTGAGATCTTCTAGTGCTTATATTCCTATGCAACCTTCACCACCCTCCACCTTTGTGTATCATATCAAAGTAGAATAGATAGTACTAAAAATGTTTGAGGATGTCACTGATAACATTCACTTAGTTCCAATGTTCTTCCAAGGTTTACATATGCTTATCAAAGAAACTTTCAATATAAACCTTAGCATAGATGAAATCTGCAAATTGTTAAATTAGAAATAATTATATCTAAAGAAGAAATAGAATGACTAATAAAAGTACTAATAGATAAGAAAGACATATTTGCATGGTCATATAAATACATGCCTAGCCTTGACCCTAACTTGGTATTCCACAATCTCACCTTGGGTCTTGAAGCAAAGCTAGTCAAACAAAAATTAATAAAATTACATCCTACCATTGCCCTCATGGTAAAATAAATTTAGAAATTATTATATGTGGGTTTTATTGAACCCATTCACTATCCTAAGTGTCTCTCAAGCATGGTACCTATTCACAAACTGAATAGGGGGATTTGCATATGTACAAATTTTTGAGATTTAAATAAAGTGTGTCCTAAGGAACAATTTCCATTAAAAAACATCTATATTCTCATAGACTCTACTACGAGCCATGAAATACTTTCCCTGATGGATGATTTTTCAAGATACAACCAAATCCAAATTAATCCTGATGACCAGCACAAAACAACATTCACAACATCTTGGGGAATTTTTGTTACAAGGTGATGCTATTTGGCCTTAAAAACGTAGGGGCTACATATCAACATGAAATAACATATATCTTCCATAACTATATGCATAAGATCATTTAGCATTATGTGGATGATTTGATAGCAAAACCAAAAACACATCTTTTGATCATATCAATGTATTAAAAAAGTCTATGATTGGATTCTAGAGCATAAGGTGAGATTAAATCTTAACAAGTGTCTTTTAGGAGTTACATTTGGTAAACTTCTAGGATTAATTGTGAAAGCACGAGGATACGGAAACAAAAAAGGAAAAGCTCCAAGTACGATGCAAAACGGAACTAAACTCAACGCTAAGTCCTACGAATTGAAAATGCATGCAATAAGGAAAGCATGAACGAATTGAAACCCAAATGAAAATCCAATGCGGATAATAGCCCTTTCTTTTATTGATACATTTTGGAATTCGGTTACAATTCGCCTCCTCCCTTTTTAGGGGCGAGGAGCGTTAAATTTGTTTCTTGGTTACATCCATGGATAGCCATCCTTCTTCCGCATGCCCACATGTAAAGTGGGCGGACCAAACGTCGCCACCGCTTGTGTTGATGAGTCTTGGCTCTTCGTTGCTCCTCTAATGTCCAGATCCTACGTTCAAAGAAACAAGAGACAGTCAGTAGCACCTACGGATGAGATGAAACATGCAATCCCCAAGCCTACGATTAGCGCATGCAAGGAATAAATAAAACGATAACCAACATGTATCCAAATGATCTAAAAATTTGACAGGGGCATCAAGACCTCACAAAGGAAACACTGCAAATGGAACAGTCAGGAAATTCCTCACAGATTTGAATTCACTCTGGGGTGGGACGAATAGACCTGCAACAAAATGCCAGATAGCACCGCTCAAAATGTCACATCTGGACAACTCCAAATCTCCTGCAAAAGTGGGGGTTAGCTAATTGGGGGTATTTTGGGACGACCCAGATGGTCAGATTTCCCCAATTTGGCCTCTAACACCCAGATTTTTATGATGCCCTCTGCAAGTTAGTAAAGACAGAAAATTGATGAAACATGATAAAATTTGCTCAAAACGTTATGAAATCGAAATTGCAAACTATTTAAGCAGCATAAGATGAAATGCAAAAGAAAATGACAAAAATAAAATCTACCACAGATTCCTAATCACTCCTAAATGGGACGATTAGATTTGCAGTAGTGCGGGGGGGGCACCTGGGGCAGGCCGCCCACCGTTTGGGGCCTGATTTCGGCACCAATCCACTCGGGATGGGTCCAAAATCTCTTGTAAAGTGTTGTCGGAAAATTGGGTGGTATGTTGTGGCAAAATGTCAGGTTTTGGGCTCAATATTTGACCTTCCAATGGTCACCCAATGACCTCCTCTCTAAAAGAGATCACGGATGTGAAAGGCACAAATCAAACAAGGGCGTATGGGGAAGTAAAATGGCAGCACTTCGTTGCTCAAAAATACTCCTCCTCTCTATATTTTGGGGTGAGAAGACTCACCATTTTATAGACCTGATGGTCTCTTTGGATGAGCATGCAGAGGCGCCACTTGGCAATCATGCCTCTCCATGGGAGGGAAGATTCCTCCCTGATTAGGGGCTTCATGACTGCCCTTGTAACTGCCTCTAACGCTCAAAAATGCTCACTCATGCTCCCATGCGATGAAGGAAGAATTAAGTGGCGGATCTGAGCTACCATTTGTCAAAATTTGACTTTTTTCCAGTCAAACCTGCTATTCGCCCCACCCTGGGATGAATGCTGCTAATCGTCCCTGGGTGGAACGAATACCAGTTTGTATTCATCCCAGGGTGGGACGAGTAGAGAGCAAAGTGCCAAAAAGGTGTCAAATTGACCTCTGACCTTCCAAAACTATTGTGAGAGTGGTTAGGACCACTGTTTAACCTCTAGGGGCTGCCCTTGGGGCTATGTGTGTCAATGCGATCAGTGTTTGTAGTCACATAATCGGATTGGTGTTGTTTTGGTGTCTACAGATGCCCCTTTTTGGGATGCGTTGTGCAAGGCACAACGTCGAGCAAAAATAGATAACCAAAGCACTAATGATTAGGGTTTCTCAGTAACCTAACCAACTTTTGATGCCCCAAGTATGGAAAGGGCATGCATTCTTGAATCCTTGCTTCTGACGAGCGAAGGAACTTAATTCAAGTGTTAACCTTTTTTGGTGAGGTGTTACTTGAGCTTGGACATTGATCAGTCATGAATAGGCAAAGGGCGCAACCTTTTATCTGTGAGAACCTTGAGTTCATGATTCACGAATGCCAAGTGATTGATCAGCTTGTGATTATTGCTTGTTTACTGCCCCAAGCAGGAGCGTAATTGTCTTTGTCAATGATCCTTTGAATGCATGCCCTTTCCATGGTTGAGTGTGTTTTTGTTGATTGGTGACTGTGTGTGACTACCCCCTCAAGCGATGAATCGATGAGGGAATGACCAACATGAGAAAAGCGACGAGTCGCTTGACCCAAGATGACTTGTGTAAGGGTGCCTTCAGATGTTTAGCGTTGAATGTGTGTGCAGTTTCCTGACATTTAGACCTATTTTTGGTGGGTGTTAACCCTTTTGGTGACGCTTTTCGGGGCTAAAATTGGCAAAAATCCGTCTTCCCGTGGAGCGGTCCGGCCATGGTGGCCTTCTTAGGGAGTAGGATAGTGACAATTTGTAACCCCAACATCTATTTTGGGTGCCAAGAATGTTAGGCACAAAGGCGCCTTCGTTCGGCAATGTTATTGCTATTTTTGGTTGGGTTTTTAACCCTTTTTGGTGACGCCATTTGGGGATGAAATTCTCGAAAATCCATCTTCCCGTGGAGCGGTCCGGCTATGATAGCCTTCTTAGGGAATAGGATAGTGAGGATTTGTGACCCCGACATCTATTTTGCATGCCCAAAATGTCAAGTGCAAAAGCACTCTCATTGGACAATTTTATTGCTTGTTTTTGTGCCATTTTGTGCAGTTTTTAGCTATTTTTGAAATTTTTGCTCTGTATTCATCCCGAGGTGGGACGAATTCCTATTTAGTATTCATCCCAGGGAGGGACGAGCACTAACCAGAGTGCTCATCCCAGGGGGAACGAGTACAGGCTCAAAAAGCCTATTTAAAGGCCAAAACTGAGTTTTGGGCTCATTTGCATTTGTTTTTCTTGGCAATTTGGAGCTCTGAGGAGGAGGAAGTCAATTCTGCGAAGCGAAGCGCTACCAAATTTTTCTTACGACCATGAGTTCACACACCGGATCGAGCGGCGAAGCCGAAGCGATACCAGTGAGTGCCTTCCCTCTTTATTATTTTGTGTTACAATTTGAAAACCGCAAGTTGTTTTTGTCTTGTGTTTTTGTTTTTTAAACGTGGATTTTCAATAAAAATTAAAATGAAACCCTAGTCTATGAGCACTTAGCTTAAAACTTAATTTAACCCTAGTTAAACAAAGATCAAATTTTAGTTTAAAACTTAGCTAAAAAACTTAGTTTAGAACATAACTTAAAACCTTGCTTAACTTGAATTTGAACAAAGTTCAAAACTTAGGTGAGAAACTTAGGGTAAAACTGAACGTAAAAATGTAGCTCAACCCTAGTTATTTGTTGTTTTTGTGTTTTTAATTTTCTATTTAGAGTTAAAAACCCTAGGTCGAGAAATTATTTTGTTTTTTTTTTTGGATTAGTTAGAGTTAAAAACCCTAGAACTCGACCAATGATTTTTTATAATTGTGTTTGTTTGTTAATTTATCAGTTAGAGTTAAAAACCCTAGATCTGACAAATTAGTTTTTTTGAATTTTTGTTATGTTTTGTTAATTTATAATTTTTTGAATTTTTGTTATGTTTTTGGCTGTACATTTTGATGCATTGTTGTATATTCATTGTTATTGTTGTACAGTTTTTCATGGTTTTAATGTGTTTATTTTGTTTTCTTTTGTAGGTTGTGAAGATCCGGTATCGTGTGCCCACTAGTTTTCACTAAAAGCGCATGCGGCGCTGACTTTGGAAAACTGGGAGTGGCTTGACGCCCTTGGGCTCAAGAAGGTGACTCGGCTGGAGCCGGTGGTCGGGGATCGGGCTTATCTGATGGCCCTGATCAACCTATGGGATCCCCGGACCAACACCTTCCATCTCCCAATAGGGGAGATGATGGTGACCTTGGAGGATGTCTATCGGATTCTTCGGATTCCAATAGATGGACTACCGATCCGGACGATGCCACGGGATCGAAGGACAGTAGTACTGATACGCTATTTTGGGCATGGGGAGGAGTTGGGTGTGGAGAGCCCAGTGGAGAGGGCGGAGGGTGACTGCCAGATGGGTGGCATACTAGTTCGATGGTGGCTAGAGAGGGGTGTGTTGGGAGTGAGGCACGCATTACTCATGGGCCTCATTTCCAACATGCTGCTACCTGACTCGTCAGGCGCGAGGTTCTCGTGGAACCTGTTGGATGTGGTCTATCGGTTGGTGGAGTGTTCGATGCATGAGCCTTTGATCATGAGGTGGGGACAGACATTGCTGGCACAGCTTTATGGTGAGTTGTACGAGGTCCGCTACCAGAGGCGGAAGGGGATTAGCTGCAACTATCTATTGTAGAGTTGGGCTTGGCAGCACATAGCGGTGGAGAGGCCAATGGGGTTACCATGGATGACTCAGGCGGAGATGGTGGATAAGGATATAGGTTATGCGGCTCTGTGGCGGCGATCTGAGGAGCAGGGATAGAGTCGATGGTGGGCAGGTGCCATAGGGCACTATGTCGATGCCTTCGCTCGGCTTGCTCTAGGGGAGGTGTTCTGGCGCCCTTATCGGGACTGTCCAGCTTGGCCTGAGGCTGGAGAGTGGCTCCGGTGGGTACGTAGGGAGCGGTGGCTGATTGGGTGGCATGGGACCGAGCAGGAGTTCTTCCCTTACAGCTGGGTGACATGACAGTTTGGGGTGCGCCAGGGGTTGCCTGGTGAGCCCGTGGTCTATCGATGTCGGGGGGACGAGAGGACTCTGGACCGGCCGGTCATCGCGCCACTGGGTGAGGATTCGGATACGGGGATTGACGTCCTGGATGTGGATGACGTCGGGACTACCGTGGAGTATGACCAGTGGTGGATACTATGGCGATGGCGGGGAGAGGGGCCATTGGGAGGCACGGAGGCAGCAGCAGGCTGGGAGGGTGCCGAGGCACTAGGAGATGATTGGGGAGCTCTGCTAGAGGATGCGGACATGGTGGAGGTAGATGATGTGGGTGCGGATTATGGTGTTCTAGATCATCCAGAGATGCAGGATGCCCTAGAGTAGTGGGAGCCAGAGCAGGCTGTAGTCCCAGATTCGCCTATGCACTAGGTAGTGGCGGAGGACACGGAGGTAGGGGTGCGTGTTGAGAATGCACGGTTGGCGGGGCTACTATGGAGGCGAGATGAGGAGCTGGGGGAGGCTCTGCAAGAGAGGGATCTCTTACGGGCTCAGCTAGCGGAGCGGGAGAGCGCATGGGCTATGCACCATCGGTAGGAGGGGGATACTGATGCTGCATGGGAGAGGGATCTCCTACGGACGTAGCTGGCACAGCGTGATGATGTAGTAGCGATGTACCGTCGGTGGGAGGCGGAGTGGTGTCGACACCGGATGGATTTGGAGGGAGAGATCATCCACCTCGGGGGGCGGGTACCTGAGCCCTTTGGAGGTGGCTCTTCACATTGGACGAGGGGTAGTGATACTGAGTAGTCAGCATCGTCTCGTCGCAGGCGATTGGATGAGGGAGGGGGTAGTAGGCATGATGCGGGGGCTAGCAGCAGCCACCCTGAGGGGTCCCATAGGACCCACACCATAGGGGGTAGTTCCCGTCGCACCGATCCTGCGTGATCATGGTGGCCGACGCCTTAGGCTTTGGGGATTTTTGAGCTTTTGGATTTTGTCGTGGGGTCATAGGACCGGTTCATTGTAGCCTACGGGCATTTTTGATGATATATATAGATGACTTTATTTTATTTATGCACATGTCATGATTTGATGTTATGCATGATGATTGATGAATATGGATGTATGCATGTTAAGTTATATTGATGGATGCATATGTTTTGATGAAATGCAAATATTTTTAATTTATATGATATGCAAATGGAATGGATGAATTGAATTTATGATTTTTTTTTTGGCGGTCGCACCATAGACTGTTTAGAATTTATGGCTTTTTGGGCTGGGTGATTGCTGTGTGACCTGACTTTCTTCATGTATACAGGCTATTTTTGTATTTTCTAATGGCAAGGTGAGAATGAAAGATAGTAAGTTGGTTTAGAATGTAGGTAGGGTTTTTCGAGACTCAGATGTTTTAACTATCTAGCCAAGACTGTACTTTTATCTTACGAGACTTTTTAACAAGGTATGAATCGGACTTGTTTTTGACCAAGTTATTTCACATCCCTATGTGTGCAATTGAGTTCATTTATGTGGTGTTTGTCAGGATACCACTAGTGCCAGATAGGCTGTCAACCAAACCTGTACTGAGGATCACCTGATTAGCTCCACTAACTCCTTTGTTGTATTTAGTCAGATTAATCTGCGGTGCTATCGTAGGATACCATAAGCTAGCTCATCCACATGCAAACATTGATCTGCACACAAGTTAATGTGACAGATATATCATCATGCGGGAGGTTTACCACCAGTGACCGATAGGCTATCCACCAAAACCAGTATTGAGGTTTGCCTCATGACCTATCGAAATGCTGAGAGTTCCAGGGATTCAAGTTCGACTCCCTTATTTTCTTCAATTGTATTGGGATACTTGCTCTTTTGTAGTGATAACAATCACTGTTTATTTTATGTTTTTCTTTTGAGCAAGGGATTTGAATATGGAGTGATGAGAATCACTATTTTATGTGCTTTTCTTTGATGTATGCACTTTGGTTGTGATGTCAAATTTTTTTTTGGAGTTTTGACTTTTGCAAATTTGTGATGTTTTGCAACCTTTTGAGAACTTGGGATTCTTGGGGAATTGGGTAGGGAAGATGCTTGTCCTTTTGCCAACTCTCAGCATTCTTGGGGTCATTCGCACAGGGGGATGAGCAAGATAACCATTTCGCTTATGGTGACCTGGATTGCTTTGCAGGTTTCATCTTTCGTTCACACAACTTGGGAATTCTTATGTGTTTCAATTTGTGTTGGGATGCTACGTACCAAGGTGTGATCCAAGTAGAACTCTACCTTTGTAAAATCTGTCTGACTTGGTACAGTACGTGGCTAGAAAGCTAATGACGACTAAAGGACGAAAACTCTTGATACATTAGAAGACGACTGACTATGATGTGGGAAAATAATGTGAGTGGCGATTATTTGCGATGAATTATTGATAGAAATGGAAAAAAATGTGAAAAAGTGATGGTTTTGCCAAGTAATGGCAGTCTATGGTGCGTTGACCTTTATGACCACAAATGTGTGATGTATGGATGTGATGCTTAAGGCAGCTATACATTTGTGTTTTTGATGGATTGATTTTTGTGAATATGAAGATGAGATGCAGAAAGAGCTCGTTATTGTTGTGATGATTGTGAGTATGCATGGAAATGAGATGCAAATTTGTGTTCTTTTTGATGATTTTATTGTTTTTTTTTTTTTCTTATTTTTGACCAAGCGATTTGTGGGAACCCTTGGAGCTTTGTGGGTTGACCAAAGGGGTAATGGGCACCTTTGGGGCCTTTTTGGGTTTGACCAAGCGATTATGGGAATCCTTGGGGCTTTTTGATTGGGTTGCGGCTCCTCTAGATATGGAATGGCCGCAAATGACTGATGTTCAAGGGTTCTAGTTCCTTGATTCCATCAAGAGAGGCTAGCCGGTATGTTCCAGGTCCTATTTTACTATCAATTACATAGGGACCTAACCATTTTTCCATGAACTTGTCCCTTAGATGGGATGACAAACTAGAGTTCTGTTGGTTCTCTTTCAAAACCAAGTCACCAACCTGAAAGTCCCTCAGGTGAACTTTCATGTTGTATGCTTTCTTAAGTCGCTCTTGATAGATACGTAAATGCTCGAGAGCATTAACGCATCGTTCGTCAAGCAACGTAAGCTGGTCTAACCGGGCCTATCATGCAGTGTCATCATCGATGAACTCTTGCATTGATATGCATAGGGAAGGAATTTCCAACTCGAGAGGCATGACTGCCTCGGAGCCATACACGAGCAAAAATAGAGTTGCCCTAGTGGGCATCCGAATGCTAGTGTGATAAGCCCATAGGGCAAGCGGGATCTGAATGTGCCAATCCTTATGACTGTCTACGACTATCTTTTTGAGGATGGCAACTAGCATTTTGTTTGACGCCTCTGCTTGCCCATTTGCCTGTGGATAATAGGGTGTCAAAAAATTATGCTAAATTTTGTACTTTGTGGTCAAAGCACGCACGTCTTTGTTCTTGAATGACGTCCCATTATCCGAGATTATCTTGGATGGAATACCAAAATGACATATGATGTTATGTAAAATGAACTCCACAATGCGAGGTCCTGTCGTAGAGGTTAGCGGAACCGCTTCCACCCACTTGGTGAAATACTCTATGGCCGTTATGATAAACGTGTGATGGCCTGACGATGCAGGGGAGATCTTACCGATTAGATCTAAGCCCCACTACGAAAATGGCCAAGCCGATTGGATCGGCTGCAAGGCTTGGGAAGGTACATGTGTCAAATTAGCATGGTGTTGACATTTCACGCACTTCCTCACATATGCGCAACAATCTTGCTCTAAAGATGGCCAATAATAGCCCATGCGAAGAATGCGCTTTGCGATGGCCATACCACTGAAGTGGCCATCGCACGTACCATCGTGCGCTTGGGCGATCGCCCAAGTGGACTCCCGTTGGTCCAAGCAACGAAGGAGGATCCCTTCGTAGCTGTGACGGTACAAAATGTCTCCTAACAAGACATACTTTGCCGCTTTCTGTTTGAATGCTCATTTTGTGGCATGCGTCAATCCAAGTGGGAGGTTACCTAACTTGAGGTAGTCCCTTATGGGTGAATACCAATCCTGCTGATCGAAAGCCTCGATGGTATGAATAGCCAATCCCTCTTGAAGTTCATCCCTAGCAAAAGCTGAGTCGGAAAGAACTTGTAAGAATAGCGTTGTGTTGCTATTAAAGGGAGTAGGGGAGAATAAGGACCCCCAGTTGGCATGATTCAGATGATCATGGATTCGAGAGAACCTATCCTGAGGATGGTTCAATCTGGATCATGTGGATTCTTGGCATTAAGTCAGAGCTTGCACGCTCCATCGTGGATTGTGATAGTGTTTTGACTTGAATGGTTGTCATATCACCAGAAATGTCTTGCGGGATTAGTGACCCCAAGGAGGCCATAGTGTCCACAAAATGATTCGATGACCGAGGGAGTGCCTCGATGTCATACCATTCAAGCTTTGCCAAGAATTTGTCCACAAGGGCTTTGTAGGCCTGCAGAACTGGGCATTTACATTGGAATACCCCTTTGACTTGGTTGACGATTAACAACGAATCACCAAAGATATTCAATCATTTGATGTTCATGGTGATTGTTGTCTGAAGACCTATGAGCAAGGCTTCATATTCGGCATTGTTGTTGGTGCATGGGAAGTTTAATTTAAATGACAGAGGCATTGGAGCCCCTTGTGGTGTGAAGAATACTATTCCCGTGCCACCACCTTGCTCACATTTAGAACCATCAAAAAATAGGGTTATGTCGGCTTGTGACTCAGGCTCATCAGAATCTGGTGATTATGAGACATGGAAGACCCCATCATCGGGTAGTTCTATGACCAGAGGCTGATCGTCTTTGAGAGGAGCCTCCGCTAGTTGATCGGCTATGACCTGACCTTTGATGGATTTTTGTCCAATAAAATCTATGTCAAATTCCATCAACAACATGATCCATTTCGCCGTGCGACTACTATGATAAGTATGACTCATCATGTACCGCAATGGATTCTCCTTAGACACAACATACGTCTTGTTGCTTAGCATGTAATGGCGCAACTTTTTGGTAGCAAACACCACTGCCAAGCAGAGTTTCTCAACGTATGCATAGTTAAGTTCATAACTAACTAGGGTGCGGCTAAGGTAGTAGGTAGCTTGTTCTTTATGAAGTTCATTCTTCTGGGCTAACATGGCGCCTAGTGCCACCTCAGTAGCTGAGATGTATAAGTAGAATGACACTCCTGGTCTAGGTGGTGCCAATACTGGCGATGAAGCCAAGTATTGTTTAATGTCATCGAAGGCTGACTGGCACTCGTCATCCCAGTGAAATGCTACCCCCTTGTGCAATAGTTTGTTCATGGGTCGACACTTGTCAGATAGCTGCACTATGAAGCGCTTGATCGACGTGACCTTTCCCTGTAGGCTTCTGAGCTGCTTGATGGTAGTTGGGGGAAGCATTTCAAGGATTGCCTTGAATTTGTTTGGATCCACCTCGATGCCTCACTTTGAGACTATGAAACCCAAGAGTTTTCTAGATGTGATGCCAAATACGCACTTCTTGGGATTCAGTCTGACTTTATGTTCCATGAGGCGATCGAGGATCTTGCTTAAGTCATCGAGATGATCTGGGCGCAAAAGAGATTTGGCCAACAAATCATCCATGTAATCTTCCAAAGTCTTGTGCATGTAATCATGGAAGATGTATGTCATGGCACGTTGGTAGGTGGCACCAGCATTTTTAAGGCCAAAGGGCATGACCTTGTAACAAAATGTCCCCCAAGGCATTGTGAACGCCATTTTTAGCTGGTCCTCGGGATTGATACAAATCTGATTGTATCCCGAGAAACCATCCATGAGGGAAAGCATTTCGTGGCCCGTTGTAGCATCTACCAATGCGTCGATGCTCGGCAAGGGAAAATCATCCTTAGGACTCGCTTTGTTTAGATCTCAAAAATTAGTGCATATGCGAATCCTCCCGTCAGGATTTTTGACGGGCACCATGTTGGACAGCCATGGCGGATAATCCACGCAGATGACAAACTGTGCATCCAATAGCTTTTGCAATTCATCTTTGACCATTAAGGCCACTGTTGGGTGCATCTTACGTAGTTTTTGCTTAACTGGCTTGACTGTCGGATCAAGCGTTAGGTTATGCATGACTAGCTATGGATCTAGTCCCGACATGTCTTTGTATGACCATGCAAAAACCTCCTTCTTCTCTTTGAGAAGGGCAATGTAGTCGGCTTGCTCTTCGAGGGATAGACTTACCCCCAGCTTGATGATCTGTGGATTCACTGGGTTCGAGCCGATGTCTACGTCAGTCGTCTCCTCGACTGACATGTGGGATCCATCCTCCAACTGGTGTGGAGTTGGGATCAAATGGATATCATTTGCTAAGTTTAAATCGTTGTTAGGAACGTCGGGTCCCTCTCCAGCATGGAAGATATCCTGAGTTGGCCCAGGGGTAAAATGAAGCATTTCATCGAAAGGCCAGTACTCAGATGGGGATGGTGGTGAATTGACGTGATCCCAGTCTATGGCATCTATGTCTAGATACAATGACTGTGCTGGATCGGCCGGGTTGTGGATGGGGGCGGTTAAGTCAATGGAGATCATGTTGATGAAATGATTTTGGTCTCCATTACCACGGGTGTGATGACTCAGACTTTTTGGATGTTCTCTGTGCTCCGGGTCTGGCTCTAGAGGTATGGGCACGAATGGATCGGCCCTATGTGCGGATAGGAGGATAGGGTCTACCCTCGACACTGATATCATTCTAGGGTCTCTGGGTGGAAGATACTCTCCGTATATCTAAAGTGGTGGATTCAACACTTGGTCCCATCGCGCTGGGTCTACGTACCACTCATGCCCTGGCACTATGTTTAATTGTTCGAATATGTCGTTAATCTCCAAGGGGTATGGTCATTGCATTTGTCGCATGTGATTAAGATACGCCATCTCGGTTTCATCTTCATAATCACTATCGAAGATCCAAAGGCCTTCGTTGGCTCTAACAACTGCTTGCGGCATTAGGGGCTCGTCTTGCTCGAGCAAATTGATCTGGCCCCATTGTGGTTGTTCCGCTCTCTGCGGTGGGGCCTGATTTTCTTGACGTGGCACTTGCTCGATTGGAGCATCCAAAGGGAACATGGTCAAGAGGCTTTCTTGATAATCATCCATGGGAACCACTTGAGAGTGATTACTATCTGATTCTAAGGGATCCCATGGTGCTACCTCATATTCTGACTCGTCCTCTGAAGATCCTTCCTGACATTGTCTAGACCCTCCTTGAAAATGAGCTCTCGAGCTTTCTCCCCTCTCGAGCGAAGGGAAGGGATTGCGAGGGTCAACAAGGTTGATTGTCATTAATGGGAGATAATCCCTCAATGTATATGTCATGTTAGGGTTGGCATATGGATCCGATGCCAATCCCCCCTTGTTGCCTATCCCTAGGCCTTGCATGTTCTCCACCAAGATGTCCAAGGGCAGGGGGTGGTTGAACCCTACTCCTGACTTGTCATATGGCATTTGGTATCTTGGTTGGCAAAGAACACGTACCCCTTGCTCATATCTGCCTAACCCATATCCATGCCAATTGCATTGGCCAAGGTATCTCAAAGCAAAGTCTGGGTTAGACAAATAGTTGACATTTTCAGCAAAAGGCTCTTCATCTTCATCCTCTTGCATGCATGGTGCAACGCCATGATCAAGGCCCCCATACATAAATTTTGTCTGGTTCGGCGGGTGGCCTAGGGGAACAATAGTGCCGATGGGGAGGCAAGGTCTCCCCATGTCCTGCATGGACTCCAGTGTGGGTGTTGCTACAATATTCCACACCAGATACTCCCCCAGGCCCGTATTGGCCATTTCAACGGTGATTGTTGGTGGTTGAGGGGGAGGGAATGGAAGTTCTCCCTGAGTCCACTCCATGTCGGGTGAACTAGGAGTCTCAACTTCCATTCGGCTAGGCATCTCCTCAGTAGAGATAGTTGATATTGATGGCGGTGTCTCTTGAGGTTGCGCCTCTTCCAGAGGTTTCTTCCCTTTGTCCTTCTGTTTGGCCCCCATAGGTGGCATCGTTGGTGGACCAGACGATGAATATGGACCCGACTAGGGTTTTGAAGAACTTGCTAATGGGGATGCCTACGAAATCGGACCCTGTTTAGATGGATTCAATTGGAAATCCAAATGCGTTGATGGAAGGGTCGATTGCAGCATCAGCTGCACCACATTACAATACTTGAAGGGTTCTAAGTCCATCGGGACTACATGCACCTCCCCTTCAAATGTATACTTTAAGCACTGGTGAGCTATCGAAGGGACACACTTCATGTCCCTGATCCATGGTCGACCCAACAAGATGTTGTAGGCCATCTCACCTTCCAAGATGTGGCACAATGTAGGTATAGTCTTTTGTCCCACCTGGATGGGTAGGACAATTGTGCCAACTGTCGAGCATATTGCATCATTGAATGCTCGTAGAGTGTAAGTGGAAGCTGTGATGTGAGATGCTGGCAACTTTAGATGTTTCAATGCCGTTGTTGTGATGATATTACTGGACGAGCCAGTGTCTACCAACACCCTCTTATACGTAATCCCGTTGACCCGCGCGATAACGTGCAGGGGTGGATCCGCCATGTCATCAGCCACTGATTTCACTTCGTCTTCTCGAAATGTGATGACTGGCTCAGTGCATCGTTTGACATGTCCCACGAAGTTGTTGAAATAATTTGTTTCATGGGGCTGCAACTCGATGGCTTTCAATATCTCCATTAGAGCCTCTCGATGGGGCGTTGATTGTTGTATGAGCTCGTATATGGAGAGCCTAGCCGAGGTGGTCCTCAAACTCTAAGTGAGCTTGGTCCGAAGTGTGGCCACTGGTCTAGGCGGAGGAGGTTGTGCAAGGTGCTATTGTGGTTGTGACATTGTTGGCACCTCCCCTGCAGCTACCGTAGGAGCATTTGTACTTGGGTACCTCCTATTTTGAGTCACTATACTGATCATCCCTACATACCCCTACATGGGGCAGTTCTGTGTGACCTCATTAACTTGTAGGGTCTTTGCCTATGGAGCATGAGTAGGCAAGGGGTCTTTAAAGACCTCCATTTGTTGATTGCTTGGTGCCACAAGATTATCCACCGCTAGTGTCTTGTTATCAATTAGGTCTTGCACCAAGCCCTTAAACTTCTAGCAGGCATTTAGGTCATGTCCCTGCCACCTGTGGAACCTACAGTACAAGTCCTCCCTATACCCCTTAGGCTTGGGAGCATTGGGGTCTATGGTTTGAATCTCTGGCAGGTTGATCAAATTTGCCACTAACAAGCGGTCAAACAGGGAGTCCCTGGACTCTTTGTAGGGTGTGTATTGTCGCCTAGGGTGACGCTGATGACTCTGTTCTTGCCTCTGATTTTCTCTGTCATAGTTGCTAGGAGGCACCGCCTGATAGTTAGCCTTTTGAGGCTGTGTTGCTTGTGCAGGCTTAGGGACATTGATAGCAACTTGATTGACCATAGCGGGTTTCTGTTGCGTGGTCCCTGTTTTAGTGTTCTTAGTCCACTCTTTTTTCTTAGGTTTGGCTATCTCGCCATCCTGTATCTTGATCTCTTCAATGATCCTGGCTTGCACCAGAGCTTCTTCTAAGGTGGCATATTGCTGCAGCTGCAATAGCACAGAGATCGATCTCAAACAGCTCTTTGAGAACATTTGAGTGAGGTCGGACATAGGGGGAAGGTAGGGCAGCTTTGAAAGCAAAGTCCTCCATCGATTCCCATAGGCCACCATGGTTTCTTCCTCATACTTCCTGAGGCTGGCTAAGTCACTTAGTGATGCCTTCTTCTTGGTGTTGAAGGTGAAGCATTCGAGGAACGCATCCACTAACTGATCTAAGTTGTTAATGTTGTGCTTTGGTAATTGAGTAAACCAATCCGAGGTAGGGCCTACGAATGTGGTTATAAATGTTCTTAATAACAAAGCATCATTGTCCTGAATGTCAAAGCATTGGCTCAAGAATCTCGTCACATGCTCCTGAGCATCCTCCTCACCTCTAAAGGTTGCCAACTGAGGCAACTTAAAGTGTTCAGGGTAAGGGGGTGCTGGCACTAACGGATGCATAGGATGACTATGGAGCTGGCGTAAAGTGGGATTTTGGGGCCCAAAAGTTTTGGTTTCCACAGACTCCAGACGCTCTAGCAGTGCTTTATATGCATCTGAGGATTTAATCTCTTCCTCTTTAGTTTGCTCCCGTTGTGGGTTGTGGGAGACTTGAGGCCTATAGAGGGGTGGCCGGATAGCAACCCCTCTGCCTTGGTAGGGCATTTTGGCCCACTCTTCTTCTTGCTCATACTCCTCGTAGGCTTCCTGAGGAGTCTTTGAATGAGACCTATGACCCTGGGTGGGTCCCCGCGGAGGGTACCCATCATTGTTCCGGGGAGTGGCCTCCCGCTCAGGTCTAGGAGGTCTCGGAGGTAGCACTTGGTAAGGTCACGGAGACCTATCTCACACCAAGGGGTTGCGCCTCTCATACGGTTCTACTCTTTGGGTGCGAGGGGTTGGAACCCTCTCAGGCACCGGGTTATGGAGCAGCTCATCTATTTGGCACCGAATGTGCTCTTTGCTAAGGTGATATAGATGCTCTAGCTGTTGTTGGTCTTGCTCAAGCCGCATGATCTGCGCTTGGTGGGCGGCATGTCTGGCGACTGCCAGGTCGATTTGTTCTACCATCTTGAGCCTAGGAGGCCTGGATGCCTCTCCTATGCACTTACCTCGGTCATGATGATCCGAGATCTCAATAGGTCACTTCCCTCTATCGAGGTTGGCGACATTTACCCATGGCTCTGGCCTTAGTAGGTGATCATGGTATATAGCGGGTGTGGAAATGCATGGCTCCCATGCTGTATATTGCTCTTGAGGAAGGTAATGGTCTTCCTCGTGCTCCCTTTCGTATGTGTGAAAGGGGCGGGCAGAGTTGGCTCGCCCTATTTGGAGAGCCTTGCACTCTGGGTTTTGTCTATTGGTTCTAACAGTGAGAAGGGGTAAAGGAGGGATGCCATAATCATGTGGCCTCTCCTTATGGACCCTACACTGCTCTAGCACTTCATCGCATGGTGGCCGCTCATATCGAGCTTCTAAGGAAGCCTTCTTGTCTATGTTGAGTGCCACGTGTAAGGACTCCTCCTGAAAGGGGCTATGACGAACGGGCGTGTCCCTCAAAGGGGTGCCTCTATAGTCCCATTCTAAAATGGAATGATGCGGACTCTCTAGTGGGTCAGGCCGCCAAGGCGGTATGACCAAGTCCTTGGGGCTATAGCGGAGGTGACTTGTGCCCCCTTGTACACTCTCTGCAGCTTCCACCCTTGATTGGGCTTGGCTACGGGTGTACACCATGGTGGTGTTTTTCTACAAGCGATGTAGGTTTTTATCTCTTCTTATGATTTTTGTTCTACACTAAACAGAAAAGAGCACACACACACAAAGCAATGATTATCTCGTTTAAAGATTAAAAGTGTGTCCTAGACCTGGTTTAGTGTGTTTTGGTTTTTGTTTTTTTTTTTTTTGAAGGTTTTTGTAAAGAACGTTTAAATGCAATATGATGGCTCTTATGACTCCCAAAAATGGTCACCCCTTCGATATACCATTGCCAGGCTGATATACCAACCTCTCTATATACCCGCCCTTACGTGAGGGAAACTATAGGTACGTGAGAGCAGATGGTACGTGGAACGTAGGCGGTACGAAAGGGGAATCACCCTGTTTATGACACCTACCATAGAAGACTTATCCTCATGTGCTGGGAATCACCCCAGCTACACTCGGTCAGCTTTCGTCAGGATTTACGTCTAGCAACAGTAGCGATCGGGGTAATGGATGCAAAAATTCAAGCCAAGGTGGTGATGAAATCCATCGTTGGTCTTGATCAAGGGTTGGGGTTTTACGACTAGCTCCTTGGTGTTTAATTTGCCATGTGATGTGTGGGGTTCTTTTTATTTTGCAAAAAGGAAACAAGCAAGAAGTAAAAGAAAACTTTCCCTAAGCAAGCAAGTAACCCAAAAACAAAAAACTAAAAACAGAAAATTACAGGAAAAGTTCAAAATCTCTACCTCTTCTTTGCCCAAATCTGTTGGCTCTGAGTTTCTGCCCTGAAACTATGCAGAGAGCTATTCATCTCAGGATGAGATGAATAACAGAACTGAATTCATCATAGGGTGGGGCGCATTCCCATTCGTCCCTGGGTGAGATGAATTCCAACTCTGTATTCACCACAGACTGGAACGAACAACAGTCCCGCGTTCGAAAAAAATGATACCTACAAGCAAAAGGCAAGTTTTGATCAGATTTCTGATCTAAAAAAAGGAACAGAGGACAAGGTCCCACCGTGATCGCCACTGAAAGCACGAGGATATGGAAACAAAAAAGGAAAAGCTCCAAGTACGATGCAAAATGAAACTAAACTCAACGCTAAGTCCTACGAATTGAAAATGCATGCAATAAGGAAAGCATGAACGAATTGAAACCCAAATGAAAAGCCAATGTAGATAACAGCCCTTTCTTTTATTGATACATTTTAGAATTTGGTTACAATTCGCCTCCTCCCTTTTTAGGGGCGAGGAGCGTTAAATTTGTTTCTTGGTTACATCCATGGATAGCCATCCTTCTTCCGCGTGCCCACATGTAAAGTGGGCGGACCAAACGTCACCACCACTTGCGTTGATGAGTCTTGGCTCTTCACTGCTCCTCTAACATCCAGATCCTACGTTCAAAGAAATAAGAGACAGTCAGTAGCACCTACGGATGAGATGAAACATGCAATCCCCAAGCCTACGATTAGTGCATGCAAAGAATAAATAAAATGATAACTAACATGTATCCAAATGATCTAAAAATTTGATAGGGGCATCAAGACCTCACAAAGGAAACACTGCAAATGGAATAGTCAGGAAATTCCTCATATATTTGAATTCGCTCCGGGGTGGGACGAATAGACCTGCAACAAAATGCCAGATAGCACCGCTCAAAATGTCACATCTGGACAACTCCAAATCTCCTACAAAAGTGGGGGTTAGCTAATTGGGGGTATTTTGGGATGACCCAGATGGTCAGATTTCTCCAATTTGGCCTCTAACACCCATATTTTGATGATGCCCTCTACAAGTTAGTAAAGACGAAAAATTGATGAAACATGATAAAATTTGCTCAAAACGTTATGAAATCAAAATTGCAAACTATTTAAGCAGTATAAGATGAAATGCAAAAGAAAATGAGAGAAATAAAATCTGCCACAGATTCCTAATCACTCCTAAAGGGGATGATTAGATCTGCAGTAGTGCGGGGGCGCCCGGGGCAGGCCGCCCACCGTTTGGGGCCTGATTTCGGCACCAATCCACTCGGGATGGGTCCAAAATCTCTTGTAAAGTGTTGTCAAAAAATTGGGTGGTATGTTGTGGCAAAATGTCAGGTTTTGGGCTCAATATTTGACCTTCCAATGGTCACCCAATGACCTCCTCTCTAAAAGAGATCACGGATGTGAAAGGCACAAATCAAACAAGGGCGTATGGGGAAGTAAAACGGTAGCACTTCGTTGCTCAAAAATGCTCCTCCTCTCTATATTTTGGGGTGAGAAGACTCACCATTTTATAGACCTGATGGTCTCTTTGGATGAGCATGCAGAGGCGCCACTTGGCAATCATGCCTCTCCAGGGGAGGGAAGATTCCTCCCCGATTAGGGGCTTCATGACTGCCCTTGCAACTGCCTCTAACGCTCGAAAATGCTCACCCACACTCCCATGCGATGAAGGAAGCATTAAGTGGCGGATTTGAGCTGCCATTTGTCAAGATTTGACTTTTTTCCAGTCAAACCTGCTATTCGCCCCACCCTGGGACGAATACTGCTAATCGTCCCTGGGTGGAACGAATACCAGTTTGTATTCGTCCCAGGGTGGGACGAGTAGAGAGCAAAGTGCCAAAAAGGTGCCAAATTGACCTTTGACCTTCCAAAACTATTGTGAGAGTGGTTAGGACCACTGTTTAACCTCTGGGGGCTGCCCTTGGGGCTGTGTGTGTCAATGCGATCAGTGTTTGCAGTCACATAATCGGATTGGTGCTATTTTGGTGTCTACACATTGTTTCAAAACATGGTATTCAAGTAGATACAAACAAGGTCAAGTTCATTATAGAAATACCACCTCCAAGAAACCTTAAAGAGTTGTATAGTTTACAAGAAAAAATTCAAGTGATTCATCACTTTATCGTGTAAATATTAGATAAATGTAGGCCATTCAATCACCTGCTATAAATGGGATCACATTTTCATGGAATAAATAGTGTCAAGAGGCTTTCAATGATATAAAGAAATATATAGCCTTACCATTGGTATTGACGCCATCGTGTCTTAGAGTCTGCTTTTATCTATACATCTCAATCATGAATTTTGTACTAGGGATGATGCTGGCACAAAAGAATGAAAATCAAATATATCAAGCTATTTATTATATTATTCTAATATTGGTGGGCTATGAAACCCAATACACATGTAGAAAAATTATGTCTAGCAATGGTTTTTTCCACTAAGAAACTCGGATATTACATGCTAAGTCACACTACTTAATTCATATCTCAAGAAAAACCTCTATGATACATGATGACTCACACATACAACAACACCCATACCATAAAATGGATAATGCTCTTACTAGAATTTTATCTCGAATTCATTAGCTAAAAATCCATCAAGTGTTAGGTGATAACCAATCAGCTCATGAAAGCTCCACTTCCTAACAATCAACCTTTGTTTATAGAACTACTAGATGATTAGGTATTTACCATTACTAAATATAAATAACCCATCAATCCTAAATATGATGTGGACATCACCCTATTCTTTGATGGATCAAATTACAAGAAATAACAAGGTGCAAGAGTCATATTCTATACAACACAATGGATTCATATCCCTTCATCTTTCAGAATTGACTTCTAATGCACAAATAACAGCATAGAGCACAAAGCCTTAATATTAGGACTTGTGGCAACTATTACCATGGGTTTCAAACATATAAGAATCTTCAATGATTTCCAACTTGTATTTTATCAAGTAAAGAGAACTTACCAATACAAATATCCAGTCCTAAAACTATACAATGAAATAGCAATAAATTGCTAGCAAAATTTGATTGGTATGAGATTGATAACCTACCTCATTTGATAAATATATTTGCCATTGCGATGGCCTCTCTAGGATCATTGATTTCTAATAATTTTGTAGGATAGGTCCAACCACTAATCATTTTTATAATGTCAAAATCTACAATTTTATGAGTTGAGTCTATAGATGAAAAGGATGTTTTCTTCATTCACATAGAGCCATACAAGCCTTGTCTTAATTAGGTAAAGGACTTTCTCAAGTTCAATAATCTTCTAAAAAAAATTTACGAAATACTAAACGTCCATTGAAACAAAAAGCAACTCGTTACACTCTCTTGGGAGACGTGTTGTATAAATTTTGCTATGATGGCATTCTACTCCATTGTCTCAATCCTACAAAGGCAAAATAGGCCATATCTGAGGCTCATGATGGTACTTGTGGTGGCCATTTTTATTGGTATGGACATTGTGACATGGGCTACTTTTGGATCACAATGGAAAGCAACTATTGCAACTACCTAAAGAAATATCAAAAATATCAACATGTAAATCTGACACATGTACCATCACAAGCATTACAACCAATTAAAATTTTTGGCCCTTTTCATAATGGAGCTTTGATTTGATTGGAAAAAAGTTACCTCCATCATTAGGACAACACAAAATCATAATAACTTCCATAAAATACTTCATAAAGTGGGTCGAGGTAATTCCTATGACCACTACAAGAGGACCTCGAATCACGAAAATTAATAGTATAGCATATAATCTGTCATTTTGGCATTCCCTCAAAAATAATTTTAGATAATGGTAAGTCATTCAAGAATAAGGATTTTTTAAAGCATTTGCGACAAATATAATATACAACATAGTTTCTTGACTCCTTATTACCCATAAGCAAATGGAAAAGCTAAGGCAACCAATAATACCTTAATAGCCATTCTAAATAAACTAATCAAATAAAATCATAGAGATTGGCATTTCCAAATACTCTTAGCATTGTCAAATTATTGAACTAGAATTTGAATGCCTATAAGGGCAACATTATTTTCATTGGCTTTTTGTGTTGATGGTGGTTATACCTCTTGAGCTCAAAATCCCCTCACTTTGGATTTCTTTACAAGAATTCATGGATGATAATACTGCTAGACAAGCACGTCTTGATCAACTCATTCTCCTTGATTAAAGGTGAATCAATGTCTTAGAGCACCTACGTGCATATCAAGATCGTATCAAGCATGCTTATAATGCCAAAGTTCATCCATGTGAATCCCAAGTAGCATATCTCATACTCAAGGAAAATTAGTAAAACACAAATGCCTTACCTCACCTTCATGATAAATATGTAGCTAATTGGTTGGGTCTATTCATTATCAAATAGCTTTAACTAAAATATTAGGATAATCAACAAACTGAAGATGAGATATAGATCTAGCTCCATGAGCAATGGTAATTTCCTCAAGGGTTTTGTTTTATCTCTTTTTGGTTATAGTCCTACCCAAGAATTTAGCAAGAATTATGAATAAATAAGGGGATAGCGGTTCACCTTGCCTATTACCTCTGGAAGTTGGGAACAACTAAGAAGGCCTATCATTGATAAGAAATAAGTAGGAAACTGAAGAGATACATCCCATAATACAATCCATCCAATCCTGAGAGAAACCAAAATGTCGCAAAACCTTGATAAGGAAGTGTCAATCCACTATGTCATAAGCTTTGGATAATCTAACCGAATGAACATGGAAGGAGACTTTCGCATATCCATGGAATGGATGGCTTCCTGAGAAAGAACTATCTCATCTACTATTTGATGCCCTTCCACATAACCCCCTTTTTTAGGGGAAATAATATTATGCAAAAGATGCTTCAACCTTTATGCCTTGATCTTAGTAATGATTTTGAGAAGAATATTACATAAAGAAATAGGTCTAAAAGCTGAGATATGATCAACCTCTTGAGGTTTTGGAACAAGAGTAATATAAGTTTTATAAATAACCTTCAAAATTTCTTTGGCTTTCCTGGATTCTTCCACCACCTCTACTAAATTAGCATGAAGGATATCCCAAAACTCTTGGTAGAACTCAATGGTAAAACCATCAAGACTTGGAGTTTTCCCTTTTTTTATTTTAAAAACTACCTGTTGAAACTCATTGATAGTAACAATAGTAGTCAAAATAAATTTCTCCTCAGAAGTAATAAGAAAGGGATTTCTTGAAGAACATTTTATTAAGAAGCTGAGTCAAGAGGAGTAGCAGCAAAATGATTGGAAAAGTAATCGACAACAACAAATATAATGCCATCCCAAGTCTAGACAACATCTCTAGAATATGATTTCAGGAAAGAAATAAAGTTATGAGATATTTGAGCTAGAAGATATTTGTGGAAGAAATTTGTGTTTCGATCTCCTTCTTTGAGCCATTGAATTCTAGATTTTTTCTTCCATAAGATTTCTTCTCTTTTTTCCAATTCCTTTAACTGAGTTGTGAGTTTAATTTCATCTCCACTTCTACTCTCTGTGAGGCCATCTAAATGGATTTTATTATTCAAATTTTCAAGTTGAGCAATAACTTCATGTTTTTTCATGAACATCTCCAAACTCCTAGTTCCAAGTCTTGATTTTGGATTTAATGTATTGCAGTCTTTTGGCAAAACAGAACATCTTAGTCCCATACCTAGGCTTAACTTACTTCCACCATTATTAAACACGAGGTCTAAAGGAACTATCTCTAAGCCACATTAATTTAAAATAAAAAGGAGAGAAACTTACATTGGTTTTCCACATTTCCACTATTATTGGCCAATGATTCGAACCAACATTGTTAAGAGTCTTCACTTTAGGAATATGACCATTGATCAAGAAATTCTTAGAGAGCAAAAACCTATCCAATCTCTCCATTATAGAAGCTAATCCTTACCTTCTATTAGACCAATTCATAAGGCCATTATCTAGTTGGATATCCACAAGATGGAGGTTTACAATATATTCACTCATGAGGTTAGTGTTGCTGTCCAAATTTCTACTTCCCCATTTTTTTTCATCCAAAGAGAGGATGGTATTGAAATATCCTCTTATCAAGATCCAAGATTCAGGAAAATGAGAGATAATATAAGTTATATCCTTCCACTATCTTCTTTTTTCCTCCAAAGTAGTCAGAGCATAAATAGTAATGCAAAGCATAATTTGGTTGGAATGTCTACTTTGAATAGCTATAGCTAAAAAACCCCAACTACCAACCTTATGGTGAATAACTACCACTTTTAGGTCCCAAATATAAGCAATACCACCAAAAGTTCCTTGGGAACTAAGGGAAACCACTTTTCCATCTAGCCAAATTTTACTAGCAATTGAGTCCATATCCTCTATTGACATCTTCGTTTCTTGAAGGAAAACAAGATGTGGATGATTTATCTGAATCATTCTTTTAGTCACATTTTATTTTTAAATACTCCCTTTAAGTTCTCTAATATTCCAAGTAATGATATTCATTAATACTAGGACTAAAAAAGTTAGGAAGGGCATTAATCTTACCTTCCTCTACAAGATTTTCACCTTCTTTTACCATATGATATTGATTGGTCTTGCGACCTGCCTTTTGATTAGAATCCATCTTCAATTTTTTTCCTTGTTTCTTGACTTACTCCAATTGAATCTGATATGGCTTATCACCTTGAAGAATGCTCATACACAACCAAAATGTTACTAAAGGGTTCAACAAAGTCTATATTGGGACCTATATTATTTTAAGTTTTGATATTTAAAAGATTGTTTTTCTTGTGTAAATTTTCTCCCTTTTTTTTGTTGAAAAACTTTGATATGTTGGTTTATCTCTGAGTTTTTCCCTTCATCTTTAAATTGTGTTTCTAAGATTTTTGTTTCCATTATTTCCTCTTCCTCACTTGGGACATCATTTGTGGAAAGGATTTCAAACATATTAGCATATGACTTTGATTGATCCTCCATAACTATTTTTTTTTAGTGTTCTTCTTCTTAGGCATTTTGAAACCTATTGAGTTTATATCTTCTTTCTTTTGTTCAAGAATTTTATTTGGGCAAAAACTAGCCAAATGACCATATTCATGGCAAATTCTACAATGAAAATGAATGTTCTCATAGTCCACTACTTTCTCCCAAGTGTCTTCCTTAAATTTTAAAGTGATATTTTTAGGTAGGGGTTTGTCAAAATCCATTAAAACATAAATTTGAGCATAAATAATATGTTCAAAATTTTGAGTACAATCAACAGTCATCATAAAATTTTATAAAGAGTTTTCAATTGAAGAAAAAATAGTAAGATTCCAAAATTCAATAGGGAGGCCAAAGAGTCTAACCCACACGGAAGTTGTAGAAGGCATCTCTTCTTTGGATTTAAATTTTTAATGCTAGGGCTTCATGTAAAGCCCTACCCTTCCAAAGAACCAAGGACCCCCTTGAAAAATTTTCTCTCTATCTTCATTATTAAAAAATAAAACAAGAAAATAACTATTTGGATAAATAGGGATTTGTAACTCACCTTTATTTTTCTAGCTTTTTGCAACCCAGAATTTGAAAGCAGATAGGCTCAGATGAAAACCCACAAACTAAAAAATTAGTCATCTTTTTTCCAAATCTTCAATGTCAGTCTGAATGTTACCCATATCAAGCTTAACAATAGGAGTTCCATTAGTTGCTTTAAGACATATTGAATCCATTTTTCTAGGATCAATATTAGGCATTCTTAGAGGTTTATGGGAAGCCCTAAGATTAATATTAGCATTGGGTTGAGGTTTTCCACCATGGAGGGCATCCCTAAAATTCATTTTTTGGGATGAGTCTTCAAAATTATTACCCTTGATAGGGGTTTTCATAGTAGATTTATTTTGTGGGTGCACCTTAGCACCAAATTCACTTGAGATCTAAGCCATTTTTTGATCAACTGCTTGAAACTTGTTTTGTGATCTCTGTAATCCTTGCCCTAGACACCGTGGAAAGGTATGGTTTTTCCTTTTATTTTGTGCAAAAAATTGGAAGTCATTATCACTCAAATTCACAACATGATCTATTGAAAGATAGATTTCTTACCCATATTGGATCCCCTATAGCATATCCTACTAAAATATTGAGTATAAACCACAAAATAATAGTCGCTAAGGCCCAAAGGCCTCGAAAACCAACCTCTAGAGATGTTTGCACTCAACCTAGATGAAACCCTTGCACAACCACTTGCCAAAAATATCGTTCACATATAGGGATGTGCTAGGATATGCATTTCTACAAATGATCTACAAATTAGTGGAGATGTTTTGGGGTTTTTCAGGCATCTACCCTCAAAATTTTAGCTCAATCCAATTCTGGTTGAGTGAAATATTATTGAAACAAGTTTGACATTTAGGGTAGTCCTGCAAAAAATATCCCTTCTCAATCTACATTACCCAGTATTACATGAAAATAACTACACAAAATATATAGGGGTGTTTATGAACACCAACTGGGTTGATCACTAAATGCTTTAATTTATATTTCTTGTTGATTAGTTATCTAAGAAAATTTAAACAAAGATATGTTTTATTTTATTTTATTTAAATATTCCATAATATTATATGCAGGTTTATCCTATTTTAAACCTTTGTGTGGTTGTGGTGGAACATTGGCCTTAGATGTATTGGTATTATTATTGGCTTGTGTTTTAGGAGAAATAGAAGTATGGTTAGGTGGAGTGGAAGAAGTGATCGACTCTTTACCTTTGCTTCTAAGCATATAATTATGATTTCCTTTATTAAATTGCCTATAAGCTTGTACTTTTTCTAAAGATCCATCATATTCTTCTTCATCTCCTTTTGATGATTCAAATATTTCAACAACTAAGGTTGTTCCATTACTAGTGTTGTCCTTATTAGTATTTTTTTTTTTATAGGTTATATTAAAAGTGTTTTCCTTATTAGTATTTTCATCATTAGGTATTATTTCCATATTTTCCATTTATTTCTAAAATATATCTATATATCTAAAGTTGTTTTAAACTCAGGACAGTCATTTTCATTGTGTTGTGTAGTGGAATGCACTTTACACCAATTGTTTAAGGCTAAGTCTAAAATATTGAATATGGTATTAGGTTGATTTTGATTGGAAATGGGGTTTGCTACTCCTCCATTAGTTGGACGTGTATTCCATTAATGGTTGACTCTCTAGAAATTAAAGTTTCCATTCCCAGGTGGATTATTCGGAGGAGGATTTGAGGTACCTACTTTTGTAATTGAACCATATCACCGCTGACTTTTTGTATAAACCTCTATAAATTATCTAACTAAGAATTAGATTTATTGTTTTACCCTATAGCAGTCTGATTTAATGTGTTATTTGTATATGTAGTGGGATTCAAGCAAGCAGATATGTTTTGATTTTGAGGAGCATTCATAAATTCTAGTGTAGTCAAATTTGTATTGGTATTTAGAAAGGTTGGGATATTCTAATTAGAATTAACATTTGGAAATGTATTATTTTTAGTATTCTTATGAGTGCTTAATTGATTATCAAAGTAATTTGGAGTAATAAGATAGGTAGGAGCGGTAATGGGATTATATGGCTGATTAAATCTTGTATATGGTAGAGTATTCATGATCGGTATCTATTGTGAGAGACTTTGGTTAATCATTGGGACTTGGTTAAATGCAGTTGGCTATCCTAAAGAGGATAATTAACCAGTTCCAAAACCTTGAGGTATAATTTTTGTTCCACATTCAAGGCTTCATTATATGCCATGGGTAGAGTGGTGAGGTGTTATCTTTACAAACATGGATGTAAGGGAATATAAAGCTCTAAAATACATCTATATAGTTGTGTTAATGTTAATAATATAGGGTGGAGTCAACCTATATATAACTTGTGAAATCTGGTATTGAATAGCCTTAGAGGCTCATTAGGCTCCCTTCTATATGCTAAAAATTGATGGTATATGATAGTTGGGCTTATGGGTAATCTAAATTGATTAATGAAAGTTATCTCTAGTTCAACCCAATAAGTGATAGAATTAGTAAGTATGTTGATGTACCAATCATATGCTAGTTCATAAAATGTAAGAGGGAACATCCTGCAATTAACATATTCATTTTCAACTGGCAATCTGATAAAAACATGTTTATATGCTTGAATGTGTTCTTCAGCTATTCTAGCTCCATCATGTCGGTACCTGGGCAAATATCTCTTTGTATTTTTAGGCATGTCATGGGTTGGTCTAGGGATACTCAGTGGGCTACTACCACCTAACCAAGGTGTAAATACTACCATGGGTGTACTTAATGGAGTGACAAATGGATCGATATATAGTGTGATGGGTTGTAGTGAAGTGTTAATGGTAGGAAGAGTGCTTGATTGATATTTACCTCTTTTGGATATCCTAGGAGGAGAAAGACTATGAAATTTAGTACCACTTTTGGAGTCCTTAGACCTGGTGATAATCACCCTAGGTTCCAAATTTAACAATCAAGCAATATGATATATGAACACAAAAGATAGTGAAAACTAAGCAAGTTCAAAATTTAAGGAATTAAGAATTAAACTCAATATTCAAGGAATCTGTAATAATTAAATCATAAGAACTGGGTTATTAAGTTAGTCAGACCTATAGAAATAATGAATTAAACACTTTCAAGCCCTCCTTCTAACACCATTTCATTTTGAGTGATACATTGACCCAGTTACCAACATACACCAATGATTAGAACAATGAGTTCTCTCTTGAAAGAGAACACTTCTCCCCCAAGGTTTGGGTGATAAAATATGTCAATTATTAGATCTTACATAAAAGCATGAATAGAGAAAATAATATAGATAACTGAAGGTTCTATATAACTGTTACAAGGGTGAGTCTCTATTCATTGTTTAAGCCTAAAGAAACATAAATTTTATTCAATTGTTCAAATAAAAATCAAACATTTATTATCACAGATTATGAAGAATTAAAAGAAAGCAAGATTCTAGTTTTGCTACCTTAAAATTATTAGTCATGCATTCATTAATTGCATTATAATTATGATCATTATAGCGCAAGATTCTGAAACTTGTAAAAATATATCACATAAAATGAGCTTAAAAAATTCAAATAAAATTCAAAAGAAAAGGGTTAAAAAGAGAAATTAAAAAATCCATTAAATCCTGGAAGCTTTAAACTGAATCTACTAAAGCAACAAATATGAATTTAACTAGCTCTAACTTGACCAACATTTGCACAATCTAAGGTCAAAGTGGTATCATATTCAAAGGGAAAAGAAACAATACACTAAAATTGACCATCACCATGCACAAATCACACCAAGAATTCTAGTATATTACACTAATAAATATGTTCAATAATTATATTCTCAGGCTTGCTAGCATCATGTCATTGTAAGAGTAAGTCTCCAAGTACAATGACAAGGGTGCAGATGTCCATAGTCTACAAATCAAAGAAAATTCTAAAATATATATTACTAAAAGTGGAATACAACCCTTTGGAAGGGGGTCTCCATGGCTATTTATAGTCTTATAATTTTAAATTATAATGGTTTACAGTTGTACTTTTGGTGGTTTACAGTTGTATTGATGAACTATTTGTAGATGGTGTATCACTTTATGCTTCTTCTTGATCTTGATCTTTAATTTCAGTCGTAGATTCTTATACTACTTTGGACATGTCCTTTTCAGATTAGGTAGCTGAGCTATCATCCATCTGAGTAGCTAGAATCAGGTCTAGGTTAAATAAATATCTTTTCTACTATGCTATCATACATTTGAGGCACTATAATATGGTTTGGGTTCACTATATCCTTCATTATCTCCCTTGGCCTTCATTTTCTCATTCTTTTGCCGATAAAATCATGGAATAAATGGGGAATTAGTTTAAAATAGCTTTGTAAAAAATTATCACACATTTAATTTTTTTATTTTTTTATCTTTATTTTTTTATTTTTAACACCAAACGATTTTTGACCTCACAGCAAAAATATTTTTTTTATCATAAAATTAATCATCCTTCGGGTATCAATTTGAGTCTCTCTCAATTATCGAGTGCTAATTTCATTGTCATAACATATATTCATTCTTCAGAATTAACTTTCAATCGCCAAATTTTTTATTTTAGCCATTATTTTGTGTGCCAAATTTCAGGTTTTAATATCTGAATGCTTGACTTTTTAATGCTGGAAAAAAAATTGATATCCATACTTAACTTTAAATTTTTAGATGCCAATTTTTGAGTGTAGGGTTTAGTTTCGATTTGTCGGATACAACTTTCGATTGTCAGATTCATTGCCCTTGTCCAATTGAAGTTCTAGACTTTAGATTTTAATTACCGATTGCCTTTTCTATTGTTGGGTTTGAATTTTTAATTACCGAGTAAAATTGACTTTATCAAGTTTTGATCTGACAAACTGACGGGTTTTCGGTACCTCTTCAGATTGCGGCATGGTACAATTTTTTTTGGAAATATTTACACTTAAGAAAATTTTGATCCGACGAGCTGACAGATTTTTTGTACCTCTTTGCACGCTATGGTACAGCATTTCTGACCACTTTCATACTTTAGCAAATTTTCAACTTGTTTCTAGCATGTGGACAGACATTCGGGACTCCTTCAAATTGCGGTAGGTTACATTATTTTTGGCAACCCTTTAAACTTTGTCATATTTTTACTTTTATGTGGCGGGTTTATTTTCTCACTACTGATGTTGAATTTTCATTATTTGGATGCTAAATTCTCATTGGTAGGACTCACTGCCAATCGTTAGGGTTAATATAAATTTATTTTCGATCTTCATTTTCCATTCATTGGTTTGACTTTTCATTGGCTTTTATTTTTAATTATCAAATTTTATTTTCTATTGTTGAGTTTTATTCTTGTAATGGTTGGGCTTTTTTGTCTTCACCCTGTTTTAATCCAACAAGTTGATGGATTTTCGATACCTCTTTGGGTTGGGTTGCGGTATGGTACATTATTTCCAGCAAGACAAACACTTTGTGAATTCTAAAATTACTATTTGGTACATTGACAGACTTTTTGTACCTCTTCGCACTATGGCATGGTACATTATTTTCGGCAAAAAAAATACTCAGCAAATTTTTGGAGAGATTGTACATGATTTTCAGCAAGGCGATATACATTCAGTACCTTCCTACACTCTGCTAGGGTACATTATTTCTAGTAAACTTTACCCTTAGCAAATTTTTAACTTGCTCTCCGGTAAGCTGACAGATATTATGCACCTGTCTCTGGTATTGCATATTGACTTTATACCTTTCGAGGTCAAGTATTTTGGAGCTTAATTCCCTATGAATGACTCCGGATATTTTTAATGGAATGAAGATGATTTCTACTCACCTGGCAATAATTCTCAATAACCCAAAATTTATCTTTGGTTATCCGGAAAGGATTTTATTCATACCCAAAAATAATTTTTAAAGTCTGGAAATGGTTCTTGAATGCCTAGAGTTGAATTCTTATGGCTTGAGATTATTTTTTATATGTAAATTAAATTTGCCAAACATTAATTTCCAAGGGTCCAAATTGATTTTTTTATTATTTAAAAATAATTTTGTAATGCCAGGAAATGATTTTATGATAGCTTATCAACAAAATTACATTGTTCATAAATGAATTCCACATGCCTGTAAATGATCTCCATTCACCCAAAAATAATTTTCATAAAGTCTTTGATTGTTCTGAAACAATTTTTATAAACCCAAAACTAATTCTTGAATACCCGAAGTTAATTCTTGATGCCCAAAAATGAATTACAATTGGTTGAAAGTAATTCTTAATGGATCGGAATTGATCTTTGGCTGCCTAGAAATGATTTCATAAGTCCGGAGATCATTCTTGAATTTCCAGATTTGCACTCTTATTTTATTTGGATGCTAGGGTTTCAGAAGTCATTAAATATTATTAAGTTGTGAGCAAATCTGAATTTTCATGCATTTTAACTTCCTTTTCGTATGACCATTCATATAATTGGTAAACCTTGTATTTAAATTGTGGACACACAATCATCTTCTAGAAAAAAATTTGGGTGACCTTGGTAGCAATGTCTTGGACAAATAGTTAAAGGTAAACTAATTGGGGTATTAACTTTATTTTGAGCCCAAACAAAATATATCCATTAAAAATTATCAAACATCATCCAATGTAGAATGCAACTTTTCAAATTGAAACCATTGAAATGAAATCAATACGATTGAAGCTCAATACTTTGTAAAACATCCAATGTAAAGCAAGAGTGAATGATGGATGTAAGCAAACTTAGATTGAAATTAAGATTTCATCAAAATTAAAATTTCAGTTGGATTTCTAATTGAGGTGGGTTGTGCAATGGCAACAACATGTGCCAAGTATTTGTTATAGTTTCCTTACCTAGTACTGATTATCTTCTTATCAATAACTTGCACAATGTTTTCCTTATTCTTCTTGGATATCTACTGCTCTCAGTTAATGTCCTCTTCTTCTTCAACTTCATCTTCATCCCCATGAAATTCATACAATTTTGTAACATTAAAAATTAGTAAATTATTAAAATTATCAGGCAAGTTCACTTTATAGGCATTGTCATTCATCTTCTTCAAAATTCTACATGGTCCAATCTTCTTATACTTCTATTTTTTATATGTTCCCTTCAAAAACTTCTCCTTACTAGGGTGAACCATCACCATGTCTCCCACCTCAAATACTTTTATTCTCTTGCTTGCATCTACTACTATTTTATACTTTTCATTACTATCTTGCAACTTCTTTCTGACACCTTCCTATAATTCATGTATGTGCTCTCCAAATGCCTTTACATCATCACTAATTTTACCCTAAATCGGTAGATCAATCAGATCTAGCACACCTTGGGATTCTTACCATAAAAAATCTAAAAAGAAGATTTTCTTTTTGACCTATTTACTGAACTATTATATACAAACTCAGCTTGTGGTAAGGCTAAGTCCCACTATTTTGATTTTTCTTCAACTATACACCTTATAAGACTTTCCAAAATTTTGTTTACTACTTCTACCTATCCATTAGTCTAGGGTGATATGCACTACTGAACTATAGCTTTGTCCACATCTTCCACCGTAGAGTCCTCTATAAGTGACTTAGGAACCTTGTGTTCCAATATGAAGTGATGATTTTTGGAAAACCTTTTAGTCTAACAGCTTCTCTAAAAAATTAATCTACGACTCTAGTAGCATCATTAGTTTTCTAGCAAGTAATAAAATGTGCCATCTTAGAAAACATATCTACTACAACAAAAAATAAATCCTTACTCTGTTGTGTGTTAGGAAACCCCAACACAAAATCCATGCTCAAATATATCCATGGTCTTGTAGGAAATTATAAATGCATATAAAGCCCTATATTCTATGTATGACCTTTAGCTATTTTGCACACTCTATATCTCAACACAAACCTAGTTATGTCCCTCTTTACCTTTAGCCAGTAATACTTCTCCTCTACAAGAGCAATCATCTTGCTCACTCCAAAGCATCTAGCCAAACCTTCATTGTTTAGTTATCTAATAATCTTCTTCCTTATTGAACCAACAAGAATGCACAATTGCTTCCCTTTAAACAAATAATCATTTTGCATAAAATAATCACAAACAACACTACCAAATTCTCCCAACACTAAATTATTACACTACTTCACAATATTACCAAAATTTGTATCATAATCATACATTTTCTTAATTGCCTCAAATCCAACTATTTTATGCTCCATAGTAGTCAATAATACTACACGCCTACTCAAATAAGCTTGATTTTTCTTACATGACTTATGCTTCGAAAAAAATGTATACGCTTGCAAAAATGATACCCACTTTGCATACCTACTTTATAATATATTTTGGGTATTTACATACCTCAATGCTTTATGATCCATAAATACATTGTAGAAACCAAATCTTAATGCTCCACAAAACCCATCCATCCCATAAATCTGCATAATAAAATAATATACCTAAGGTTTAACTTAGGCATATTTTCCTGCACATTAACCTATTTTCTAGATTTTATAAAATATAGAAAATATCCCCTAGGATACCCTATCTCTCCCCTTGACATGTGTCCTAACCACCACTACCCCTCCCCTTGCCACATATCACACACCTCACTCCACTTCCACCTACCCACATGCCACCACTCCACCTAAGTGAGACACCCTAGGTGACTCACTCTAACTGCTCAGGATAGGTGGCTACCCAGTCTCTACCACTTGGAAATCCTAGCTTACCACCAATCCTTCCCCCCTCATCACCCAAAATCCTATAAAGGATCCATCATTTGATCAACCAAAGGAGGACTAAAAATATATTGTTACACTATCAAAATCACACCAGAAGAACATCAGCATTCATGGAGGTTGAGCCATCAAATGTGAGGAACATTATCTCAAGTCTTCTATAACTCAGTCCCAAATGTAGACCTACATTTACACAGCCAGAAATGCAGCCCTAGGTTTGCATAAATGCAGCCATGTGTTTGACCAACGAACCACAAGTACAATTCTATGTTTGATCCTCCCCAAATGCAATCATGTGTTTATACAAGAGCATATTTAGCACTTCTAGGCCTTGATCAGAATAGGTAAAACAACAAGGTATTAAAATTCATTATTTTCTATATCCTACACATTGTTTCTATATTGTGCATGTATTTTATTTTAGGTTTTTGTAGCCTTAATCTATATCAAAATATGACTCACATAGTGGAGGCCCTTCATGTGCTACTAACTCCTTTTCTTGTTTGCACTCATACATGTATAGGTGATAGCTTTTTGAAGAGTTGTTGAAACAAGGATGGCTTGTAAGGATACCCAAGCCCTTCCAACTGATTGTAGCAAATAATATGATTGGAACTATATCCATTTGATTATACAAAAGAGATATTTCTCCTTTTGATCATTGTATTCTAAAAGCAAACAAATATTATAATCATACCCCTACACATTTAGGGCAAATAATTGTAAAAAATAAGACCAAGGCTCCATTAAAGTTTAATATAAAATTCATTTATTTACATATTTCTTACCTTTATCTTTTATGTGCAAAGGTGTCATATTTATTACTTATAAAATTGGCAATCATGATGGGATCGGTATCCTCATATATCTCATGTCGCAGCCACTTCTACAACTAAAAAAAGGGGTATCTATGCATATCTATTCGTTGGGCCCTCCAATAATGCACCCCCTTTAGATATGGAAATGATGTAGAGATCTATCCATACCTCCATCCCAAATATCCCTCGCATCGAGCTATCCACACCCTCTGATCTATGCATCACGTATTTAGATATTAATACCCTTAGAATGTACCTAAACCTAGTTTATCCATTCTTACCCTCTCTCACCATTAAATCTTGAACTATTCCCATATTTCATTAGGAACATACCTATTCACATATCCAAAACATCAACTAGGTCATCACAAACCCCCTTTTGGAGTCCACAACCATCACTGTGAGCCAAATCCATCCATAATCATCCAATCAATACATCTCCATCCCATCCACCCATAACATCATCTTATCTAACCTACTATAAAAAGCATAAGTTAATGTTTCTTTGCAAGTGCTCACATCAATACCACCTATATCACTACCCTTAATTGATCCTACAAATCATACCATCCCTATATCGGTTGCCATTCCATTTTCCACTTACCCTCCATAAACATCCACCCATGTTGTCATCACTCATTATGTCCAAACCTCTACCCCTCTTTCAATTATGTAATTTATATTTGCAATTACTATATAGCAAGCTTTACAGCATCTACATCAGTTACTTGCTGGTAATACTAATCAAAGCACCCATCCTATCTCGCAATAGCAATCACAAATAGTAGACTTAAATCATCCATCCATATCAACCCAAAATACTTTCTTCACCCAAGATACATCTTGGGTGTCATGACCACCCACCATAACCATATCCATCCATCCACTTTGCAACATCTATACCACTTCATCAACCCAATACACCATCATTCCACCATCTCCACATCAACAACCTCCACATCATCAAAAACAATCATTTCATAACCAATACCACTAGAACATCCAAAAAAATTAAATATGAACCAATATTAATCCATTATCCAATCAAAATCCCATATTATCAACCCAATTCATCATGTAGTAAACTCACCCAACCTACACACAATAAATTAACCAAATATTTTAATTACCATTGGAAGATCTTAAATTATATCTTTTGCAGAACCATATTGTTATCTTAGCCATGTAGATGCCTAGAATGTTATATCAAAACCCCACTCTAAGGCATCTATTTAATCATCCAATTCATCCTGCAGTACCATCACCATCTTATCCTACTGATTTCACGCTACTAAAGTTTTATAAATTCAAAGGGGATGACGATCCCCGAGAGCATGTAAGTACATTCATCCATGTGTGCTTCAAAATACAAGAGAACAACCCTTTGATGCTCTAAACCTTCCCTAAAATATTTGGAGGAGATACCTTAGAATGATACAACCATTTGCTACACCATAGTATCTACATTTTTGAGCAATTAGCAAACCAATTTCTAGAGTGGTTCTCTCTAAATGTTAGTGTTGAGTGGAAATTAATTGCAAAACCACCATCACACTTAGGATTTTGATTATAAAACCCTCTCTTGCAAAGAAATAAAAATTTATCCAAGGTTTCTTTTACTTAATGTGTGCTTGTATGCTTGTAAAGATGTGTCAAATAAGTGCTAGGAATACCTTAGTGACTTGCAAGTAACTATTAACAAGGGGCCTATGTTGGTATTATTTTATTTCTATGCTAGTGATTTTTTATGAAAATTAAAAGAAATGGAAAATGTGATTGGACCTCATATGATCACGATGTAAATACCTTAGTTCATTTTATCTTGAATTATTTTAGGTAGATGTTACCTTATTTTGGTTAAGTGGATTTTAATCAAGTTGTATCTTGTGTTATTAAACCTTGCTTTGAGCATGAAACAAAAGTTTAAAATCTATCTCTAAAATGTGAACCTTAAATAATGATTGGATTCATTTTAATGTTTATTTGAGCATGAAATGAAAATTACTAAGTGGCTAACTTCGAATATAATAGCCTTTTATATGATAAATAAATTACCTCTCTTTAATGAAATTAGTATTTTCATAAAGAGAAGTTAATTTATTACTTTAAATACAATGGCCTATGGAATGCCATATAAATTACTTCCCTTTAATGAAATTGTAATTTTCATAAAGGAAAATTAATTTATTGCTTGTGAATAAAAATGCAAAGCTTTAAAATTAACCTTACCTTCAAAAAATGTAAAATTTGCTAAATTCGAAATTGCAAAACCCTTTAAAAACAACAAATTTGAATAATTTTTTATAATTTTGAATTTGCTTCAAAATGGAATTGAAATTGTTCTAAATAAAGCGTTAAAGTTTGTTCTTCACATCCATGCATTTATTTTTGGAGTTTTAATTTTTTCAATTTTTATTTTTGTTAGGAAACGAACTAATTGTTTATTGAATATTGTGCAGTTTAAATAAGACTGCAATAACAAGAATTGTCGGAGGTTGCCAAACCAACCAGCGTACAATAGCATATTGTTATAACAAAATAACAAATGCATAAATAGGACAAATAATGAAATAACAGTATAACTACGCTAACATCCCCCCTTATTACATTATTTGGGTAATAGGATGACTACTAGCTATACTAACATCCCCCCTGATTACATCATTTTGCAATACAAAGAGAGTTGCGAAACAATTCAAATTTGACACGTGCAAGTGCCTTAGTGAAAATGTCTGCAACTTGAGCATCGGTGGGAATGTCTTTGAAGCTGAATTCGGTGCTTTGGAACTTCATCTCGAATGAAATGACATTGTGTGTCAATGTGCTTTGTTCTTTCATGATGGGTTGGATTCTTGACGAGGTTCAGAACACCACGATTGTCGCAAAACAAGTGTATTGGAGATTTTGATGGATGGCCCATACTTGTCGAGAATGCGACGCAACCATATCACTTCGCACACGGCTTCACGTGCGGCGCGATACTCTGCCTCTGTTGATGAAATAGCAACCACCTGTTGCTTCTTACTGTGCCAAGAGACGAGGACCGGATCCCAGATGAAAAATGTATCCAAAAGTTGACTTGCGATCATCAAATGATCCGGCATAGTCGGAGTCCGTGTATCCTTGCAAGAAGAATTTGTTGTTCCTCTTGTATTCTAGGCCATATTCCATAGTACCACGGACATAGTGAAGAACACGTTTGCTGATTTCCAATGAGTGGTCTTAGTTTCCTACATGAACCTCGAAAGATAGTTGATAGCAAATACAATATCTGGCCTAGTATTAGTCGGATATATGAGACTCCCAATCAGCTGTCGATAGAGAGTACCATCTACCGAGGTGAATCATCATATCGTGATAAGCTGAAGTCCATTCTCCATCGGAGTTGCCATTGGCTTGCAATCAGTCATGCGATATTTTTCTAGCAATGTCTTGGCATATTTTTTCTGAGACACTTTGATGGAGTGCTCCTTCCGGCTGAATTCCAGACCAAGACAGTAATGGAGAAGTCCGAGATCTGTCATCTCAAAATATTTACACAAGTTTCTTTTGAGAGTAGAGATCATAGTTTCTGAACTCCCTGTAATGAAGCGAGATCATCAACATAGAGTACAAGCAACACTATCTCGAGAAACCCTGTTTCTTGAAATAGAGGTTTGCATCTGACGGACATCTCTTAAATCCATGCTTGCATAAGGTGATTGTCCATTTTTATATACCAAGCTCGAGGAGCTTGTTTCAGACCATATAAGGATTTGACCAATTTGCAAACCTTCTGCTCTTGGCCTTCCACTTCAAATCCTTCTAGATGAGTCATGTAGACTTCTTCTTGGAGATCACCATTTAGAAAGGCACTTTTGACATCCATCTGGTGAACTTTCCACCCATATTGTGCTTGCCATAGCACACATAACTCGAATTGTGGTCATCCGAGCAGTAGGTGCAAAAGTTTCCTCGTAGTCAATGCCTTCCTTTTGAGCATAGCCCTTTGCAACAAGACGGGCCTTATGCTTATCAATTGTTCCATCTGCCTTGTACTTGACTTTATATACCCATTTGCGGCCAATGGGTTTCTTTCCATGCGGCAGATCAACAAGCTTCCAAGTTTTATTTTTCATCAAAGACTCATACTCTGTATCCATAGCGGCCTTCCATTGAGGCTCACTAAGAGCATCTTGCACTGATGCAGGTTCAAGATCGTCTATGGTAGACATGAACGCCCTGTCATCATCAATATCCATATCCTCTACTTACGTACGTGGAGTTACGGAAAGTTCCTCAAAATATTGACAAAGATCATCAACCTCACCAGTTTCTTTGGCTTCTTTTTCCTTTTGAGCCATACTTGCGTGTACGAGGTCTATCCAAGTTCAAATTGGGAGGAGTGGATAAATTTGCGTCTCTGATTGTATTTGTACACCATTTTGGATTCTTCTTCGGTGGTGTTGAAGAAGATGTAGAAGGACCTCCTGTCTGTGTTGATGAAGGAATCTTCTCTTCCTTAGATTCCACAAGATCTAGGTGTACTTTAGATGTGCTCTGTGATGTGAAAGCTTCATCAAAGACAACATCTCTCCTGACATGAATTTTCTTGGTCAAAGGATCTATCAAACGATATCCTTTAGAGTGCTCATCATAACCAAGAAAAATACATCTCAGTGTTTTCTCATCTAGCTTCTTCCTTTTCTCTTTTGGTATGTGCATGAAAGCGTGACATCCAAAAATACGTAGATGAGATATGGAGGGTTTTCGACCACTCCATGCTTCCTGTGGAGTCATTCCTTTTAGGGCCTTTGTGGGTGCCCTATTCAACGAGATATACTTCGGTGGTGACGGCTTACGCCCAATATTGTTGCCCAAGAGTAGCTCCTGTGAGCATACAACGAACCATTTCCATGATAGAACGGTTCCTTCTCTCGGCAACTCCATTTCTTTGAGGAGTATAGGCGATTGTTAGCTGTCTCTTGATTCCATGCTTATCTAAGAATGCAAAAAATTCTTTAGAGGTAAACTCCCCCCCTCGATCTGAGCGAAGGGTTTTAATAGAAGCTCTGACTCCTTCTCAACGGATTTCTTGAACTGCTGGAAGAATGCGAAAGCTTCGGATTTTAGTTGGAGAAAGAAAACCCACATCTTTCGTGAGTAGTCATCTACGAATAGCTGAAAGTACCTCTTCCCTCCACAACTGTTGGGTGTGAAAGGACCGCACAGATCGGTGTGAATTAACTCCGAGAGGTTTTGTGCTCTTGTTGAGCTCTTCTCAAATGGTACTCTATCTTGCTTTCTGCCAGCGGTCGGAGCACAGCGGCAATGTGGCGAGAAGGGAAGGAAGACCCTTTACCATCTCATACTTACTGAGCTCAAGTAAGTAGCCCGAACTAAGATGCCCATATCTCTTGTGCCATAGGGAAGTTGCCTCCTTGGTAGAGACAGTCATGGCAACATGTGGAGTAGAGATAGCATCTAGGGCAAATAAGTCGTGCTTATATGAAGCTGTTGCAATCTGCTTACCCTTCCTGGTAATAGTACAACACTTCTTGCCATTCTCAACACGAAAGTTGACAACCATATTTCTATCCAAGATTTGTGTGATGACAACAAATTGTTAGCCAATCCCGGAACATAGAGGACTTTGTCAATCCGACACTTGCCATCAGGAAGAGTGACTGAAACTGTACCCTCTCCCTGAACCCTGTAGGTTTTATCATCAGCAATGGTGACAGGTTTGCCCTCTTTGGCCACGAATGATTCAAACCACGATCTGTCGCCAGTCATATGTTTGCTAGCTCCAGAATCGACATACCAAACAGGATCCCTCTGTGTGGAATCTGTGGTAGTCATGAGCACCTTGTGTGCCCATTCAGAATCTGAGTCAGATTCTTCAACAACAACATTCACCTGGGGTTGCTTGTTTTTATTTTGTGGTTTGTTTTGGCCTCTCTGCTTGTTCTTATGCCAACACCTGTTGGTGTCATGGTTGTCTTTCTCACAGATCTTGCACCACCTCTTCTTCTGTTGAGGTTGTTTTCCTTTTCCTTTCATATCCTGTTGAGAATTTCCTCCTTTATGAAAGTTGCCTCCTTTTTGCCCATTACCTTTCTTCCTAGAACCACTGCTGTTGGTGTATAGGGCTGTATTGGAAGAATCATCCTTGTGAAGTTGGCGTGCCTCCTGTTGTTGAAGCAGATTGACCAACTCGATGTAGGTAATTTGTCGTTGAGACACCTGGATGGAGGTGATCAACATATCAAATGAAGAAGGTAAAGCTCTCATCACAATTGAAATGAGAAGCTTTTCGTCCACAGAATCTCCCAAAGAATTCAATTTCTCTTTCAATTCAGACACTCTGCACAGAAAGAGTTCAACTGTTTCACCCTGTCTCAAACTCAGGTTATGAAGTTGTTGTTGAAGATGAAGAATGGTGGAATCATTCTTTCCCTCATAGATGGTTTTAAGGGCATCCCATGCCTCTTTACCACTTGCTTTGTCAGCTATATGAGGTTGCACTTCATCTGAAACAGCAAACAAAATGAGCACCTTTGCTCATTGTCTTTCTTGTCAAAAGCTATCTGATCAGCAGTAGGAGCTGTGGATCCGATCTTGGTGAAGGCCTAGGTGTTACTCCGGTAACAATATCCCATAAATCTTCCATTTGGAGAATTGCCTTCATCTTATGTTTCCATGGTGTATAATTTGGACCTTTCAATAACTGATGAGGATCAGTCATCAACTTTGCAACATCGGCCATAGTGAAGGTTCCTTATAACACCAATTGGTCCCCCTTTCGATATACCTTTTGCTAGGCCGTTATACCGTACAAAATACCCGCCCTTACGTGAGGGAAACTATAGGTATTTAGAAAGATCAACAAAAATCACCCGCCCTTACGTGAGGGAGACTATAGGTGAGTTTTAGAGATCATACGATACGTGGAACATAAGCGATACTGAAAGGGAATCGCCTTGTTGATGGCACCTACCATAGAAGATTCTTCTCATGCGTGGGGCGTAACTTCCCCTAAACACTATGAAGAATACTTCGTCGGGATTTACGCCTAAACACAAGAGCGATTAAGGGTAGTGGATGGAGTAAAAAAATGCAAAAAATGGCAAACTTATCTCTCCCCGACGATTTATAGAGAACAAGCTCAGACGTCGTTGTAGCAGCTATATTAGGCGGCGGATACAGTAGCCCAATCACGACAACTTTACCTGTAAGTGCTGGCGGAGGTATCACAAATACTGAACGTTGCAGTGCAATAAATTGCACGGATGGGTTTTAATTATTTCGGGGACTTAGGGAGTGTATTTGATTTTTTTTTTAACTTTTAATGAAGTAGTGCAAAAATGAAATATGCAACATACAACATAAAAAGTGCCCACAAGAATTAACCCTCCAGGTGTCGGACACAGCCGAAAATGCACCTTTACAATAATGCCAAAAATTTGCTTTTTCAGAAAATTACTCACATTCCCCCTTTGATTTTTTGAAAAAAAATATCCCCCCTAAAAAAATTCTCTTTAACAAAGCATTTTAATAATTATTATGTATTTAAAGTTAAAATAAATAATTTTAATTTATATAGTTTTAAAAACTTATGAAAAAATAAATTAAAATTAAATTTTAATTTATAAAGTTTTAAAACTATAAAAAATAAATTAAAATTAAAAATTTTAACTAAAAAATAATAATTAAAAAAAAACTTTGAAAAAAAATTTTACCTTTGAACCCTCGACCTGCCAGGCTCCCAGAGCCTTACCGCACGGCTCACGACCACGTGAGCCAGCGGGCTGATCCGAAAGGATCAAGGGGCCCCCTCGTATTTGAGGAGGGTCCTCAGTCTGCTGCCCGAGCGCAGCTTCCTCCTCCGCAGCGGACTCCTCTGCAAATCGCGGCCCACGTCCACAGTCGCGCGCACGTCCTTTTTTTTTTTTTTTAAATTCGCGCGCGCGGTCTGCGCGTCAGCGGGGGGGCACGCGCGCGCGCGGCGTGGCTCTGCTGCGTCCAGCGAAGGCGCGCGCGTCCGTGCGTCGGCAGGGGGGGACGCGCGCGGCGTGGCTGCGCTGCGTTCCAGCGGGGGGGCTGGACGCCTGCGCGCGGTCCGCGTCAGCGCTGCGTTCCAGCGGGGGGGCCTCCCCTCCCTCAGTCGCGCGTGGATGCGCGACAACTGTCGCGCGTCTGCGCGCGACAAATTTTTTTTTTTTTTTAATTTGCTGCAGGTACAAATCGCTGCAAATTGCGCAGCGTTTTTTTTTTTTAATAAAAAACAACTGCGCGGCGTGATTTTTTTTTTTTAAATTGCCTCCCCAGCACAGAAGGAAAAAAAATGCGTCCTCCTCCAGCCTCTCTTCTCACGCTTCCCTGCAAAAAAAATTGCCGTAGCAATCTGGCTCTGATGCCATGTTAGGAAATCGAACCAATTGTTTATTGAAATATTGTGCAGTTTAAATAAGACTGCAATAACAAGAATTGCCGGAGGTTGCCAAACCAACCAGCGTACAATAGCATATTGTTATAACAAAATAACAAATGCATAAATAGGACAAATAATGAAATAACAGTATAACTACGCTAACAATTTTATTTGCCAAATTTAAAAAAAAAAACTGCAAACCAAGTGTATCCACACGGTCTAGACTAAACCAAGTGTGAGCTTCTAAGGAACAAAAATATGCATTAAAAAACATTAAAATGGTGTCATCAAGACCCTGCATAATCCACCACTAATGCAGTCTAACACATGTGGGGAAATATAGGCAATAAAACCAAGGATATGCATTGAAAACATCAACAAGTGCTACCATATCCATGCATAAAACACTGTTAAATGAAATCAACGTATGTGGGAAAGATAAATAGTAAAATATTATTAAAAAAACTTCTTTATTCGTGCTTACAAGGTGCAGGAATTTTGCAACATTTGCGTTAAAAATATCAAATTAATGTCATGTTACGGTATATTTCCAGCATCTTCTCAAAAATGTCCAACTTCGGTTTTGGAATTCCAATGGATATTTAGCCTTTTCTATCTAGACCTTGTGTTTCACTTACTTTAATTTTCCTCATTTTTGTTTGGATTTGAATGGCTTCAAAACTGCTTCATTTCCTAATGCTTTTCATGACCATGCATTTTGTCTCTTCCCTCAAAAGATAGGTTTTCTTCCATGGTGCAGGAATATACTATGGATCACACAAGTTCCACGTGTCTTCTTGTAACGGATGCGTTTGTGTATAACCACTGCTACCTTCGTGGCTTGTAATTGCTACTCTAATAAATTTCAAATTGTGCTTTGGCATTTAATATTTTATTAGGCCCATTATTCTAACACCTTGTGGTTTAAGCCCATCGATGGCACGTGGAACCCATACAAGACAATGTTGTGCTAGACCAGGTGTAATCTTGCCAAATGATTCAATATCACATTATTCATTATTTTTGTCTGCTAGCTTTTTTAAAGTAAATGTGTAGCACCCATTTATGATTACTTACGCCTACTATCTCAACAAGGGGATATATCTCTATCAGGTGGATTATTCGACCAAAAGTTCCCTCCAACATGACTGCTGCATCGCCTAGCTACTATATTTTCAAGCATCTACATGGCTGGATTTTTTGCTACAGACGATGTAGTATCAACTTTGACGTATAGCGATGGGTAAAGTTTGTTGGCCACTTTTTAATTGGACTATGCTTTCCCTAAATAATTCCAAAAATACCTGCAATCAAAACTACATGCGTTGGATCCCTAAGCAATCTCCACCAAGATCATATGATATTCATAATCTCGTTCTATTGTTTTTAATCTCAAATATTGTATGTATCAAGTCACCTGCATCCACAGATATCGACTACTTGCCCTTTCTTAATTCACATTGTGCTCCTTTTAATTCGACCAAATATCGATATAGACCTTACTACCATGATAACACTTGTTCCCTCACTCGTAGTCGTATCACGGGTCATCCAATGTCACATCTCCACTACATATGTTTACCAAAAACACGCCTATTTTTGTGAAGCCCTTTGATGTTGTAACTCTCTGCAGTGGATAAGGGATTTTTTATCAACACGTGTGTTCACCCTTTTGTGAATTTTATCTTCCTGTAGTTGGTATTATTGCTATGCCTAGGTCTAAATTATCATCATTCTACTTTTGATAATCTACCATAAGGGACTGTAGTATATCAATCTCGTAGAGGGATTCGCAGTAATCGATGATGCATTTGATGAAGCCTAGAATAGTGTCAACATAAACGCCTCTCCATCGACGCTAATTTAAGCCACCAAATATTTTATGTTTGCCCTAAAAATGTGTAATTGTTTAGCCTTTGAGTAACATATTTATGTGGGTGTCTGCAAATATACATTACTCACACGCTACCCCCACATGATTTAAATTCTTCTAAGGATGTGTAATCACAAATCCTACACCTTTGATGTCTCCCTTCAAAGAAAATTCACATATCTACATTAATATTGAGAGATATCTCAGCAGTCCCACTTGGAAATAGTGTTTCATCCATGTCAACTATCTTGGTTTGTCTATTATCTAAGTCTAGCAACCCCCTTCTATTGATTTTTCTAGGTCAATAACCACACTATACCCACGATCTACATTGTTATCCCTCCACTATACAAATGAGTCTAATTCGGCCATACCATCTACTACTAAAGATATTTGTGGGTTCCATGCTACCCTTGCATTATTGGTATTGTCTACTATAAAAGGATGCATTCAAATTGTTTGCATAGTTCGTATCAACACGGACCCATCCAGCCAGTCTCCATGTCTCGGTGTCTTTGAAAAACATATTGTATCCTAAAAATAAGCATTCTTTGTATCACCTATCATTCCAGTATGAGTGTCATCCACGACATCTGATTTGGCCAAGACATAAACCTAAAACCTGAAGTCACTTTTTGTTAGTCATTCCAATCGACTGCCTCCATGTCCAATCATACCCACATCAACAACTTCATCATTGTGTTTTGATGTCCATATCTATTTCATGATCGTGTCCTATGTAGGGAAGGTTCTGCATCATCACGCTTCAAGTAGTGCTAATGGGATCCACCTCACCTCGATCATCTTCGATCGTCCACCTTTTGGCTATATGCCATGACACCATACGACATGAATATTAACTCAACAAAATGAAATACTAAAGGTCCATATAAATAAATAAATGACCATATATTATGGTGCAAAAAAGGCATTGCTCATTGTTTTAATGTGATTAAACAATTACCTTTTATTTTTTATTTCTTATTTATTTATATTTTTATTATTATTTTATTTTAAATTTATATATATATATATATATATATATATATATATTCTCTTTTTTGTTTATATACGCATGATAATATATATATATATATATATATATATATATATATATATATATATATATATATATATATATATATATATATACACATATATATTTCTTTTTATTATTCCTTTTATTTTATTTTTTTTATTCATTTCAAATCAATCAACTTTAAATAACTAACTATTAAAAAAATAAAAAAAATAAAAGAAACATTAACCCAAACATTTAAAATTTAAAGCCAAATAAACTAAACCTATCACCTTAACCGAAAACATTAAACATCGAACATTGATGAAAGAGGATACTACACCACACTGAACCTTGGATCCTAGCACTCAAAGACAATCAAAATTCTCAAAACATCAAAATTTAAGGTGGGTCCCCAATTTTGGGGCTTGTTGTGCAATGGCCACAACAAATGGTGGCTTTACTAGGAAATCCTCCTAAGCATTTCGGGTTAAGAACCCAGTTCTGAAAGCAAACAAACAAAATATCAGAAATACAAACCATATAGCAACATCTAAAAGGTTGGGTAGATAACTGTAAATGAAACATATGAACCCTTTGCTTTAGCTTAGTGTGTGTATGAAGAACACAAGCTTATACTGAGAGGGGGGGTGAACAGTATAAGACTTAACCAATTAATAATTTTAACTTTAGATAGCAGTGGCATCAACACAACATTAATCAAGACAGAAAGCATCACACATTGAAGACCCATTTTTAACGTGGTTCACCCAAAATGGTTGGGCTACGTCCACAAAAACTTTTCTCTAAAAGTTATCTCAAAGTTCTTTGGGAATCCTTCCCAATTACAATGTTTATGAGCCTCGGCCCAAAGGAGATACCTTCCCCTCTGCTCTGGAAATGATCCCTCAAAAGATCAACTGCCTCTACCTCTTGCCAGCACGTGGAACTCCTTTCCACCGAAGACCTCCTGTCCTCAATGCTTAGCCTAAGAGACCTCTGCCTTCTATGATCACGTCCATAGTAGCTCAGCAACCAAATCTGTCCTCAGGTTCTTCTCATAGAACCAATGCACCTCTGTCCTCAAGTTCTCTGATAGAACTATCAAACTCAGCTCACAAGTCCTCTGCTAGGACCTGTCCAAATCTGCTCAAGAAACATACACATCTTCTGTGCTCTTACAACCGCACTTCGTCTTCTCTCAGTCGTCTCTCTGCACACACTCTACACTGTCTTCGCACACTCTGCGCACTTCGATCAAATTTTGCACTCTGCTCTCGACGATCGAACTTCTCACTCTGCACTCTATCTGCGAACGTCGCAACTAACAACACACCAACTCTTCAAAATAGCCTACCTTTTATAATAACACTTTCAAGATCAAAACCTTAATCTTAGTCGGTTGTAACCCTGATCTTTAGTCGACTGCACAACCCTAAACTTCGTCGACTACAAACCCTAATCTTCGTCGGCTCACATTTAACTTTGTCGGCTTCAACTACCTCTGTAACTCTTCTATAGCTTTTGTCACGAAACTACAACATGTCACGATATCGTGACACCTTTGCAACCGTACACTTTCTTTTGGCTTTTGTCATGATATCATGACACTTCAGCCTTTGTCGACTTCAACTAAGCTCTTGTCACGATATCGTGACACTTCTATCTTTGTCAGCATCAACTTTGCTTTTGTCGTGATATCACGACACTTCTCCCTTCATCGACCTCCTTTCTGCTTTTGTCATGAAATCGTGACACTTCTCCTCTGGACTTCGTCTTCACTTATCGATAGATCATGACACTTCTACTTCATAGCCTTCCTCTCTGCTTTGTCGCGAAATCGTGACACTTCTCCTATAGAAGACCCACTTTCAGTTTCATGAAATCGTGACATCCTTCTCTGCTTTCTTTTTTCGTGCCAAATCGCAACACTTTCCATCCGTACGCATTCTTTGCAACCCGTCATGAAATCGTGACGCTTTCAGCTTTTGTACGCTTTCCTTGTAACCCGTCAAATCGAGCTATCAACTTTGTATTTTCTTTATCTTTACATGTAAATCGACGAACTTTTCTAACTTGCTTTCTCTCTCCTTAAGTCAGTGAAAATGCGACATGTCGCGATATCGCGACACTTTTCTAACTTGCTTTCTCTCTCCTGCTTAAGTCACGAAAATGCGACATGTCGCGATATCGCGACACTTTTCCTCCTTAGCTCTTTTCTTTTCTTCGGGTCATGAAAACCTGACATGTCGCGATATCGCGACACTTTTTTTCCTTAGCGCTTTTCTTTTCTTCGGGTCATGAAAACCCGACATGTCGCGATATCGCGACACTTTTTCCTTAGCGCTTTTCTTTCGAACCTGTCAGCTTGGGGTTTGCAAAAGACCTTTGAAACTGTCATGCCGTAACCTTCATCAAAACAAATTATTTGACATCAAATCAAATTCCTTCAAAAGCTTCTTGACATCAATGACAACTTATATACTTGAGCAAAGGCAATGTACCCAAAGTACCCAAAATTGCCAACAATCTCCCCCTTTGTCATTGATGGCAAACCTTTACTGAAAACACTTCTCAAGAGCCAAAACTGAAACCAACTGTGCTAACAACTGACCAACTTCCTTTGAAGTTTTGCTCCCCCTGACTTGAAGCTTTCCTCTTCACTTTGAAGCTCTCCCCCTTACTCATATCTCTCCCCCTTTGTCATCAATGGCAAAGGGTCACCTTTGGGGCTCGGGACTAAGAATGAGCCTCTTAGCTTGGTCCCTCCCCCACCTCCTGATGAGGTGATTAATTTTGGGGTGGGAGTACAACTCCCAATTTCTCCCTTAGATACTCAAACGTATCTCTTGGAAGAGGTTTGGTGAAGATATCTGCAATCTGCTCTTTAGTAGACACATACTCTAGCTTGACCTGCTTGTCTTGCACTTTCTCCCTTAGAAAGTGATACTTGATGGAAATATGCTTTGTCCTTGAGTGCATTACCGGATTTTTGGAAATACTTATGGCACTTGTATTATCACAAAGTATGGAGATGGGTTGTTCATGCTTGACTTTGAAATCCTCCAAGGTGGTTTTCATCCATAAAACCTGTGTACACCCAACCACTTGTTGCTATGTATTCAGCCTCTGTTGTAGATAAGGGAAGCGAAGGTTGTTTCTTACTTAGCCAAGAAACCAAACTCTTTCCCAGAAAGAATGCTCCACCACTAGTGCTTTTCCTGTCATCAATACTGCTTGCCCAATCTGCATCTGTATAAGTTGTGAGGGTGAAATCATTACCTTTGGGATACCAAAGCCCAAAGTCCATAGTGCCCTTCAGATATCTGAATATCCTCTTAACTGCTATAACATGAGAATATTTTGGAGCTGCCTGAAATCTTGCTACTAACCCAACTGCCTGCATGATATCTGGTCTGGTAGCTGTAACATATAATAAACTGCCAATCATTGATCTGTACAACTTTTGATCTGTCGTTGGAGATTCATCATCTTTACTCATCTTGCACCCCGTAATCATTGGAGTACATATTGGTTTTCTTTGTCCATCATCCCAAATTTCTTCAACATTTCTTTGATATACTTCCCTTGAGAGAGAAATACACCATATTTTGATTGAGCAATCTGAAGACCTAAAAAGAATGACAGCTCTCCAATCATAGACATCTCAAATTCCTTCTGCATGGTGTTAGCAAAATCTTTGCACATCTGAGTATTATTTCCCCCAAAAATAATATCATCAACATAGACAACCATAATCAACATATCATCACCTTCATCCTTAATATACAAATTGCTATCTGCCACACCTTTCTTGAAACCTTGCTCATGAAGATACCTGTCAAGTCTTGAGTACCAAGCCCTAGGTGCTTGCTTTAACCCATACAAGGCCTTTTTTAGTTTACACACATAGTCCACTGTTATGAGAGAGACACTCCTTCTGGCTGTTCTATGTAGACTTCTTCTACCAACACCCCATTTAGAAAAGCTGACTTTACATCCATTTGATATACCTTGAAAGATTTGAAGCTTGAAAGGGCCAAAAACATTCTGATTGCTTCAAGACGAGCAACAAGAGCAAACGTCTCTTCGAAATCAACACCTTCTACTTGAGCATAACCTTTGCAGACTAACCTAGCTTTGTTTTCGACAATATTTCCATCCTCATTGAGTTTATTTCTGAATATCCATTTTGTGCCAATGACATTCTTGTCCTTAGGTCTTGGAACCAATTCCCAAGTTTCACTTTTCTCTATTTGATTTAGCTCTTCATCCATTGCTTTTACCCAAAACTTATCTGCACATGCTTCACTGAAATATTTTGGCTCAATCTGAGATAATAATGAAACATTTGTAGAATCATGTGAAGGAATGACTCTTCTTCTTGTTTGCCTGCTATTTGGATCACCAATGATCAAATATTTGGGATGATGTTTCTGAACATATCGTGAAGGAGTTTTGGGAAGCGAGTTGTTGTCTTTCCTCTTCTTCATCTGAAACCTCTCTGAATTCTTCTTGACAAATTTCATCATCGAGTTCCTTGAGTAGTTCTCTTATCCCTGTCTTTTCATCAATTGTTACATTTATGCTCTCTACAGCTGTATGAGTTCTTTTGTTGAAGCATCTGTAGGCCTTGCTTTTGCTGGAATATCCAAGAAAGATTCCCTCATCACACCTAGGATCAAACTTACCCAAATTCTGATCTTCCCTTCTGATGAAGCACTTACTCCCAAACACTTTGAAGTATTTTACTGTAGTTGGTCTTCCTTTCCACAACTCATAAGGAGTTTTATGATGATTGACTCTAAGTTGGGCCCTGGTGATAATGTAGATTGTTGTACTGACTGCCTCTTTCCAAAAACCATCTGAAAGTTTTGACTCATTTAACATAGCTCTAGCCATATTTTCAATAGTTCTGTTTTTCCTTTCAACTACTCCATTTTGTTGAGGAGTTCTTGTTGTTGAATATTCTCTTTTGATTCCTTGTTGCTCACAGTATTCCACAAATTCATTTGAAGTGAACTCTCCTCCTCTATCTGATCTTAAGCATTTGATTCTCTTGTCGGTCTCATTTTCAATCATTTCTTTGAAAGCTTTAAATTTTTCAAAAGCTTCAGATTTTTCTTTGAGAAAAGTAACCCAAGTCATTCTAGAATAATCATCTATAAACAACATGAAGTAGCTTTCTCCCTGAATGCTACGAGTTCTGGTAGGGCCACATAAATCAGTATGAATAAGATCCAATGGTTTTGAAGAAGTATACCCTTTTGATTTGAAGCTGGTTCTGGTCTGTTTTCCATGTTGACAAGGACCGCAAATGATGTTATGGGGCCTTTTTATTTTGGGCAAGTCTCTAACTGCTTCCTTGTTACTAATATTGACAAGATTATCAAAGCTCAAATGCCCCAATATTTTATGCCATAGCCAACTCTCATCTTCTTGAGTTAGAAAACACTTTTCCCTTTTTATCTCACTTAGCATGTAAAGATTGTTTGGAGTCCTTGTAGCACTCGCAATGAGTTTTCCATTTTTTTCTTTACTTATCTCACATCTATCCGAAAAGAAAGATACTATGTGTCGTTGATCACAAAGTTGACTCACACTTAGAAGATTATGTCTTAGGCCTTATACATAAAGCACATTTTCTGTTTTGTATTTCCCATCCAAACTAAGAGTCCCTTTACCACAGATTTTAGCTGACCTTTTACCTCCAAAGCTGATTGTTCCTCTGTTTGTTTCTTTTAAGACCAAAAACTTTTCCTTTTCACGAGTCATATGTTTTGAACAACCACTATCAAGATACCATTTTTCTACTTTGTCTTGAGCATGAAAAGCAGTTTGAACTATCATTGACTTAGATTTGATCTCATTTCTCTTTTTAGTGAACTCAAGGCTAGATCTATCCAAATAGCACATCCTTGCTATATGCCCAAAATTCTTGCACTTGTAACACATGACATTTTTATTCATAAGAGGTGCAAAAGAGTTAACATTTTCCTTACTATGGCTATTCAAAGACTTATTGCAATGCATAGCTTTGTGACCAAATTTCTTGCAGGAAAAAACAATAGCCATGGAAAGTATTATGTAACCTGTTTTGATGCCTTGGATGATTGTTCTTCTTGTGACCAACTGGAATCCACCGCTCTTCAGGATGAAGATTGATCTTGCTCGAAGACCCTGTTTCATGAATGGTGATACCATCCTTCTTTTGCTTTTCACACGGAGTATTCTATCTGAGAGCCAACTGTTCCAACTTCACTCTAAGAGACATAACCTCTTCTTCTAGTTTCTCGCAATCAACTTCCTTTCCTTTTAGAGCCTCTGTCAGAACCTGTTCAACCTTCTTCCCTTCTTCAGCTAGAATTTTGAAGTCTATAACACTTTGAGACAATTCTGATCTTGCTATCTCTTCTTCCCGACATTGATGCTTGAGAACAGAATTCTCTTCCCTGAATTTCTCAAGCTTTCTTAAAGCCAAGAAGAATTCACCTTTGAGATCGAACTCAACCTCTTCATCTCTTTCTGAATCTGTATGTTCCTCTGATAGATCCTTCTCCAAGCTGTTAGGCTCTTTCTGGAGAGACCCGCTCTGATACCAATTGAAGAACACAAGCTTATACTTAGAGGGGGGGTGAACAGTATAAGACTTAACCAATTAATAATTTTAACTTTAGATAGGAGTGGCATCAACACAACATTAATCAAGACAGAAAGCATCACACATTGAAGACCCATTTTTAACGTGGTTCACCCAAAATGGTTGGGCTACGTCCACAAAAACTTTTCTCTAAAAGTTATCTCAAAGTTCTTTGGGAATCCTTCCCAATTACAATGTTTATGAGCCTCGGCCCAAAGGAGATACCTTCCCCTCTACTCTGGAAATGATCCCTCAGAAGATCAATTGCCTCTACCTCTTGCCAGCACGTGGAACTCCTTTCCACCGAAGACCTCCTGTCCTCAATGCTTAGCCTAAGAGACCTCTGCCTTCTATGATCACGTCCACAGTAGCTCAGCAACCAAATCTATCCTCAGGTTCTTCTCATAGAACCAATGCACCTCTGTCCTCAAGTTCTCTGATAGAACTATCAAACTCAGCTCACAAGTCCTCTGCTAGGACCTATCCAAATCTTCTCAAGAAACATACACATCTTCTGCGCTCTTACAACCGCACTTCGTCTTCTCTCAGTCGTCTCTCTGCACACACTCTGCATTGTCTTCGCACACTCTGCGCACTTCGATCGAATTTCGCACTCTGCTCTCGACGATCGAACTTCTCACTCCGCACTCTATCTGTGAACGTCGCAACTAACAACACACCCAACTCTTCAAAATAGCCTACCTTTTATAATAACACTTTCAAGATCAAAACCTTAATCTTAGTCGGTTGTAACCCTGATCTTTAGTCAGTTGCACAACCCTAAACTTCGTCGACTACAAACCCTAATCTTCGTCGGCTCACATTTAACTTTGTCGGCTTCAACTACCTCTATAACTCTTCTGTAGCTTTTGTCATGAAACTACAACATGTCACGATATCGTGACACCTTTGCAACCGTACACTTTCTTTTGGCTTTTGTCATGATATCGTGACACTTCAGCCTTTGTCGACTTCAACTAAGCTCTTGTCATGATATCGTGACACTTCTATCTTTGTCAGCATCAACTTTGCTTTTGTCGCGATATCGTGACACTTCTCCCTTCGTTGACCTCCTTTCTGCTTTTGTCATGAAATCGTGACACTTCTACCTCTGCAGACTTCGTCTTCACTTCTGTCATGATATCGCGACACTTCTGTCTTCATAGCCTTCCTCTCTGCTTTTGTCATGAAATCATGACACTTCTCCTATAGAAGACCTGCTTTCGTTTTCGTGAAATCATGACACTTCTGCTTCCGTCTGCTTTCTTTTCTGCCTGTCATGAAATCGTGACACTTTCTACATCCGTACGCATTCTTTGCAACTTGTCACAAAATCATGACGCTTTCAGCTTTCGTACGCTTTCCTTGTAACCCGTCATGAAATCGCGACGCTATCAACTTTCGTACGTTTTCTTTGCAACTTGTCATGAAATCACGACATGTCGTGAAATCGTGACACTTTTCTAACTTGCTTTCTCTCTCCTGCTTAAGTCGTGAAAATGCGACATGTCACGATATCGTGACACTTTTCTAACTTGCTTTCTCTCTCCTGCTTAAGTCGCGAAAATGCGACATGTCGCGATATCGCGACACTTTTCCTCCTTAGCTCTTTTCTTTTCTTCGGGTCACGAAAACCCGACATGTCGCGATATCGCGACACTTTTTCTCCTTAGCGCTTTTCTTTTCTTCGGGTCATGAAAACCCGACATGTCGCGATATCGTGACACTTTTTCTCCTTAGCGCTTTTCTTTCGAACCTGTCAGCTTGGGGTTTGCAAAAGACCTTTGAAACTGTCATGTCGTAACCTTCATCAAAACAAATTATTTGACATCAAATCAAATTCCTTCAAAAGCTTCTTGACATCAATGACAACTTATATACTTGAGCAAAGGCAATGTACCCAAAGTACCCAAAATTGCCAACAGTGTGAACGTGATTTCATTTTGCATGCTTGAAAACCATCCGGACTCCATCACCTGATTAACATTTAGGCTATAGAAGTATTGCTCCCAAAAAGAATCTTTATAGATAGAGCCCTACTACCAATCATGCATCCATAGCCCCAATAGAGTTTATCTAAATTACCCATGTGTTTAATTGATATTTTGCAATGCCTTTTTCTTTTTTTTTTTTTTTAACAAGCTTTTGTCTAGACAGAGCCCTATTGCCAATCAAGCGTCTATAGCCCCGGTAGAGTTTATCCAAACTTGGTGACTGATTTTAGCATGTTTTCCTTTGCTTTTATTTTTTTTTTTTTTTTTATAAGGCCTTGCAAAAGTTTATGCACCACATGGGTTAGAGAGTATTTGAAGTTAGAGATGGAGCATGTTAGATTTTTGCCTTAATTTACAAACCAAAATGACTTCATCCTTCAATATTTCAAAGCATGCCCCTTAATATGATGTGTTCATGTGTAGCTTTAGCAAAATGATTCAGTATTCCAAAATTCACTATCTTAGTCCCAAAATCTAGGAGTGGTTACTAAATAACTTCATCCTCTTTTCCTTGATCCACATGATAGGCAATTCACCCTTCATGACAAAGGAACACAAAAATGATCAAGAGGCCATAAATTAGTAGCTACCACAAAACATCACCTCAAACGGAGGGACCAACCCCAAAACACAAAACTCGAAACTCAAAGTTGGAAATAAATCAACACCTGACAAGAAAGCAAAAAATAAAACTCGCCAAACCAAAACTAGATACAAATCACAAAACAACAAAACCAACAACAAAAGGAAGAAAACCAAAACTATATACAACAATATACAATAATATACAAGATGATGCAAAATATAGGCTACCACTTCCCTGGATCCCAAACACGATTAGCACACTTTAAAAGATATATATCATGATATGCATGCCAAGATTTATAGGAATCTAGCCAAAACAAGATTAAGCCATAAAATGCAACAACCATTATTTTACCTCTCTCACCCCACCATTTTAATCTAGTTCCATTAGTAATCCCATAGTGGAGTTTCAAATCATCAAATTGATAAGACAATAATTGATCTTCAATTCTTTCTTGTCTATTCCTTAAAATGCAAATTTCACAATTCGATTCATGATTTAGAATTAGGCTTTCCTTTTCAAATATGAGATCTTGCAAGTAGGAGCCTATTTCTATAAATTTCAAATCCAAGTCATTTTCCATGTATTTAGGCCAATCATGCTTATGTAACAATTTGCAATCATCTAAGATATCTACTAAATGAGGATCCTTATAATTTTGTATCTTAGATTCGATTGTTAATTGTTGATGCACTTGATTCAATAATCCAAGCATATCTACTTTTATTTCATTTAACAAAGCAATCTTATTAGTGGTGTGAGGATAAATTAACTCAAATTCTTTATCAACCACAAATGGTATTTCATCATTGATAATATTTGAATCCAACAAACAATTAGGCAAACCTTCACCTGGAGTTTGAATGGTTGGACACAAAATATGAGATTCTACCTTTGATACATTTCCATTTACCAATACTTGGAGAGGATTTGTAACTTCTTCTTTTTCTCATGATCTTCATCATCATCATCATGTAGTACTTCTTCTTCATCCATGACCTGTTTATCAAAGACACCAAAATTAGGCACCCAATTAAAAATATGTCCATCCTTTTCAAACCATAAGTCTTGTCTATCTAGGGATGTGTCAAATAACACATCTCCATGATCAACCACTTGAGTTGTTTCAAATAAAGCAACATTTTCATTTGGATCATCAATGATATCAAACCCAAACCATTCAGGTTCTAGAATTTCCTCTATCTGAGGTAACATAGATATTATAGGGTCCTTAGGTGAAACAATGCTTTCAATTTCTTGCACCTCAAATGGGAACAAAGTGAGTGATTCCCCTTATTTTTCTAGAATGGTAGAATCATTATCTTTTTGAAACATTTGATGAGATTCCATCTCTTCTTTCATGCCATTTTCATATTGTTCAAGAATTGCAAAATCTTCATGTGAGATAGAGATTTTAGCATCCTGCATATCAAGTGAAATAGACATTTCATCAGTAGGAGTGTGAGAAACCAATGATTCCTCATATCTTTCCTGATCATTATAATAATTGTCTTCTAAAAACAAGTGATGAAATTCTATCATGTCTTCAGATTCATCCATTGATTCCCTTTTAAATTCACTTTCATCCACTTTTTATGGCTCAAGGGTTTCTACAATGGGATCAATTCTTGTATTTTTCTTTCTATGATTCTCCCAATATTCCCTTGTAAATAAGGACTCTAAGCCACTCATCTCTATCTGGTCATTATTTTGAGGATGTTGAAGGTTTTGATCATCAATTTTAGTCATCTCATCCAAATTTATGGAAGGTCCTGATTTATCATATGTTTCAAAATTAGTCCACTCTAGGACCCCTCCATTGTCTAAAAGAATATCACTTTTAGTATCTTCGACCTTTGTCTCATGAGGATGATTTGTAGAATTATCAAGATATGCATCTTGAGGCATTTGTTCCTGTAATTGAGTGATGTCTCTTTTAAGTTGTAGAACTAGCCTTTGCAACTTGTCCTGCATATTAGGTGAAGCGAGTGCTTCATTAGAAAGAGCAGAAAAGTCCTCCCATTTATTCCACCAACAATAATCATCTTCTAAAACTAGGGTGTGATGTTCAACCACTTCTTCACAATCTTTAAATTCAACCATAGGTTGCTTTTCAAACTCACCTTCATCCACTTTTGAGGGCTCAATTGTTTCTAAAAGTGGATCAATTCGTGCATTTAGCTTTCTATGATTATCCCAATCCTCTCTTGTGAATAATGACTCTAAGCCTTTTATTTCTAAAGGGTCATTATTTGGAACATGTTGGCTTTCTTTCTCAACCACTTCAACCATTTTATTTAATTCTATGGAAGGTCTCGACCTATCACATGTTTCAATACTTGTTAGATCTAGGACTCCTCCATTGCCTAAAATAATATTATTGTGAAAATCATTGAAATTTATCTTAGGAACATGATTCGAAAGATGATCAAGATGGGTATTCTAAAATTGATTCACACTTGAGAATGATGGTTGATTTTGAATGGTAGGTTGAGGTGCACAAAATGTTGGGTGGGTAAGGGAGGTATTAAATGATTGAGGATTATACGATCCAAAACCCACACCATAACCTTGAAAACTCAACTATTGTTCAAATGTTATTTCTTGGGTATAAGCTTGGGACAAAGATGTGATTTGAGGTATCCCTCGCAAATACATAGAGATTGATGGGTCAAGAGCATTGAAATACACTTGGATAGCAACTCCCTCTAGAGTAACATAGGGTACCACCAATTGAGTATATAACCCATGGAACCTTTTAGTGAATAACTTCAAAGATTCATTTGGTCCTTTATAGGTAGTGATAAACTTATTATACATGAGGATTGGGTCAACTAGTTTTGTTAAAATGATTGAGGAACATTGCTTCTAGTTGAGCCCAAGAATTGATAGAACTTGCAGGTAAACTGAGGTACCAATCATAAGCAAATTCATCTAATGTAGATGGAAACATGTTACAAGCAACATCTTCATGCATAATTTATAATTGAATTAAAGTGTTCTTGTATGCCTGAATATGTTCCTCAGTTGATTCTATTCCATCATGCCTAAATTGAGGTAGATAATCCAAAATATCTATAGGCACATGATGTGAAGGCCCAAGTATGTTTAAAGGACAACTTGTCTATCATCATTGAAGTAAACCAAGCCATTAGTGGACCTTAAAGAATACAACTTTAATACCAATTTTGTTAGTCAAAGAAATATCTTGCAAAGAAGCATGAAATGACTAACAATTCTCAAATGTTTAACATATAAATCATCATGTTCATCAACCAAAAGATATGCATCAATTAAACCCTAATAATAAAGAACATCCTCAATTTGCAAAAGGGTTAGCATCAATGCATCATCAATTAGAGATGTCAAATCAATGAATGTGATCAATAAAACCTCATTAGTCAAGACCAATGCCTTCAAATAACTCTTTCAAGTAAACATGAACAATTTAGCATCTAAATAGCAATAAAGTAAACCAATTCAAGCCCTCCTTCTAGCACCAAAATATTGAGTGGAAATTTTTCCCAATTGCAAAATCACCATCACACTTAGGATTTTGATTAGAAAACCCTCTTGCAAAAAAATAGAAATTTCTCCAAGGTTCCTTTTACTTAATGTGTGCTTGTAATCTTGTGAAGATGTATCAAATAAGTGCTAGGAATACCTTAGTGATTTGCAAATAATTGTTAACAAGGGGCATGTGTTGGTATTATTTTATTGCTATGCTAGTGATTGTTCATGAAAATTAAAAGAAAAGAAAAATGTGATTGGCCCTCATATGACCACGATGTAAATGCCTTAGTTCATTTTATCTTGAAGTATTTTAGGTAGATTTTATCTTCTTTTGGTTAAGTAGATTTTAAACAAGTTTTATCTTGCATTATTAAACCCTGCTTTGAGCATGAAAGAAAAGACTAAAATCTATCTCTAAAATGTGAACCTTGAATGATGATTGGATTCATTTAATGTTGCTTTGAGCATGAAAATAAAATGAATTACATGAATAACTTGGTAAATGTAATAGCCTTTGATATGACATATAAATTACCCCTCTTTGATGAAATTATAATTTTCATAAAGAGAAGTTAATTTATTGCTTTAAATACAATGGCCTTTGAAATGCCATATAAATTACCCCCTTTAATGAAATTGTAATTTTCATAAAGGGAAGTTAATTTATTGCTTGGGGAAAAAAATGCAAAGCTTGAAAATTAACTTCGCCTTCAAAAATGTGAAATTATGTAAAATTTGAAATTACAAAATGCCTTTAAAAATAGCAACTTTGAATAATTTTTATAATTTTGAATTACTTCAAAATGGAATCGAAATTGTTCTAAATGAAGCGTTAAAGCTTATTCTTCACATCTGTGCATTTATTTTTGGAGTTTTAATTTTTTCGATTGGCAATCTCCTTATGTGGCCCAATAAGTATTCTTATAATGTTTAAAATCTTCGTATATTAGGTTTTTATATATTTTTTTAATTAATAATAAGAGGGTGGTTTAAAACTGTTGTCTTAGGTTTTTATATTTTTAAGAG